>CAWUFW010013683.1:0-460424 GCA_963921515.1 Calotriton arnoldi
GGGGTCTCCAACCTTTTCTGTATTGAGAGCTACTTCTGCTCAATGAAAGTCCTGCTGAGCTACTAGCATATTTTATCACTGTAAAATGCTGATGAAATGTATTAACATGACACTATGACCACCCTAAGCACGAGTATCAGTAGTAACCACCCAAACATTCCAGGTAAAATTATCAGCAGAATGCTAGGAAAACGTTTATCAATATTAAATGCCTTTGCCCGAGTAATGAAGTAATATTCAAATCACCGCATGCCGTGTGATACAAAGGGCATAACCACAGCAGTAAGTCTCCCCAACTTAAACTGAACTATCATTCGGCTAACAACTTTAAATGTGTTTTAGAATTGCAATATTTTGTCTTCATCAGCATATTATTTTTTGAAAATACACATATGTTTCTATCAAATACCACTTTCTACTTTGAGCAATCAAAACTCAATTTTCTGAAAAAGAATATTTTTTCCTTTAAAAATCAAATCAGTTTTCATTGTTAGAAAATACAGAGTCCCCAATCATCAGCTTGTCATTTTCATTGAGTACTGCCATGTAGAAATGGCTCTCATGGACAGATTGTGCTTCAAATTCCCAGGTATTTCAATCATAGGCCATGCATGCTGACCATAACACTAAAAATTCCTGTGTTATGCTAATAAAATTAAATCAGGGCTACCACTGTGTCAGGACTGGATGCCCACTATATATCATTTATGGCCACTATTATGGGAGAAGCAGTTGCCATTCTGACAGGGGTGGCTAAAAGCAGGTCAGTCATGCTCTTAATATGTCAATGATGGCATCCAGTACGGAACAACTGTTACTAGATCAAAATGCCCAAAATAGTCAAGGATGAAAATATTATGGTTTAGGCACAATTATACCATGAACTGGCACAATTGCATCAGAAATAAAACTGCTATGATGGGGACCAGCATAAATATTTGGCAGTCATTGACACTAAGGGGCCGATTACGATGCGGTAGGATACGGCTCAGACCGTCGGTCAGAGCCATTCCTACCGCATCGTAATCTGCTGGTCGGATTCTTTTCCGACCGACCCATTTGGATGGTGTCGGTCTAAAAGGAATCCAACTGATCATTCCAACCGGTCATTCCGACTGCCATCGGTCAGGCTCAGAGAGCCCATCCGACAGTCGGAATTACTTCAGTAATCCCAAGGGCGGCTCTTTCTGTGCTGGCCTTTCCAACACACAAAGGCTATCAGAAGTCAACTTTAGGGGCCCCCAGCAGGGCCCCCATGGGTGCACGGCCTCAGTTTGGTGTCCAAGGGGGCACCTATGGTGCCCCCCTGTTGATCCCTGCACTCTGTGGCAGGCACCTTGAGGTGCCTTCCATAGGGTGCAGGGATATACTGAACCTCTTCATTTTACAATGAGAGCATGCATTCCGGTCGGAATGCATGCTCCTATTGTAAAATGAAGAGGAGTGCGACCAAACACTGTTTGGTCGCATACTAATTGGTCGGTCGGGACCGCCAACAGGAGGTCGGGCGGTCCCAAGACCAAAACAATGTCGGACGGACTTAAGTTCGCCCGACATCGTATTTGAGCCCGAGGAGTAGCTTCATGGACTCAATACTGTTTATTAGAGAAGGACACACTGTCACACACCCACACATAAATGAATGTGGTGATTCTAATTTTCTCTGCCCTGGATGCATACTCTCTTCTCCTCAGCTCTTGGGTTTATCGGGCTCCCAACTAACACATTTTCAATCTAGTTCTTGCAGTCACATACTTTGGTGGGTCAGCACTGGCTACTGCTGTCACTATTTTTTGATGTCACACACGGTGCTGTGCGACTAATATAACAGGGCCTATAACATGGCCAGTCTCCTTCTTAGGTAGATTTAAAGTGGATAAAGATGGTTCCTGTGGCAGACCCATAGGCCAACACATTGTGTGTTTGAGTGTTATCATGAGGCCCTGCCATTGGTTTGGTTCGCTGTAACTCTTAAGGGTAATGAAACAAGCAGTGCTGCCTTCTTTAATATACAGAGACTCTCTGAGATCGGCTTGGTTTGGCTTCACCTCTGAGAGCTACTTTAAGGGTGCTGGTGAGCTACCAGTAGCTCCCGAGCTACTCGTTGGAGACCCCTGCCTTAGGGTATATAAACACCACATCTTGCTGAGATAGTTAGAGGAGATCAGGACTTCCCAGCCGACACACTGACGCAAGACGCTGAGGTTCCTGCATGCAGATACTCCAGCTCGCAGTGGTCTGACATCCCTTGCGGGGTGTTCAGCTCGAGACCAGAACGGGGTCCCGCAGTCTAACATCAGGTAATGGGGTTGGCTTTATCCTAGAGGGATTCTTGGCTTTACACCTACTTACATGCTAGGTACACTTAGGTACATCTAGTTAGGGTGCATCGTAGGAGTACGCATTTGACTGCCATGTATTTTATATACTTACTTGTGGTTATGATTTTAGCAAAATGGTAGAAACCTACCATCTGTTTACTTTCTTAGTGCTGTTACTCATTTATATATGCTACTGTCTACTGGTGATTTCAGTACACTTATTCTACACTAGAATAACGACTGTTCAATAAATACTTATTGAAAACGTCCCAACCGTTTATTCTGTGTATCTCTCTGAGAGCAAGTGAGCACGAGTGACTGAGCGAAAAGTAAGTTACTGTTTCCACAGTCCTGAGGGATCAGGGTTGTCATGTTCGATAGTTGCCAAGAACTATTCTCTCCTTGGTAAGAGGAGGTTATAGTGGCATTGCGAGCTAGCTGGTACACAGGCCAACATACCTGGTGGGGGTGTCTGGAATCAGTCTGGACACCAGTATCGCAGTGTATGTTGTCTAAACGCGCAGATCCTATATAGGTCTTCTAGGAACTACACGACAAAAGTTGCATCTCTAGTGGGATTCCACTCCTGCCAATTCTGACTCTCCCAGCATTCTTGCACTGGTACTACTTACTGTGGAAACACTGGGCCCGGTCTCTGTATAAAAGCACACCAGGTAAAACCATCAACACTGGCAGCAAGCAGAGGTTCAGACTTGTCCCCACCTCGACTCCACCGTGAGTAGCAGGGAGAGCATACAATGCTACTCCCTCGGAACATGTCTTGATCCCCACCACTTTCCCCACCCTAGCCCATGACCTCCACATAGCAACCTGCTGTGTGCTCCCACATTTTCCATCTGCTCAAAGCAAGTGGTAAATAGGAACATTCAATTCCCAGGATTGGAGAAAAGCTATGTAAAATGAGCCTGTGAACCTGGGACATGCAGATCATTTCCCCCTTTCCCAGGAGTTAAACTTGTGATTCACAGTTAACCCATGGGAAGATACAGGTGAGAATCATTCATTCAGGCCCCGGTATTCCCCCATGGAGTTACCAGGTAACTCATAATGAGGCCCTGAGAATGGGAGTGGTTGGCTTTGCAGATACTAAAACCACAGCAGCTGTTCCAACAATAAAAAAAAGATTGTGGAAAGACATTGGATTGCCATGTATCAAGACTTATAACTGATAGTGATAACCCACAGAGTGTTTGGAAATTTAGGGCAAAATAGGGCAGAGCACGTTTCTATACTGAAAATTAACTCGTAAAATACAACTAAATACCAAGCTTAGTTTGTATATGAAACAGCTGACACAAGACGGATCTTGAAGAGCCCTTTCACCACTTACAGGTATTGACTCCACAAGACATGCTTTTAAGATCTACACTGGAGTGCCCACCAAGCGAGGGCAATTGGTTAAAAGCCAAAACAAACTAGGAAAAGCAGAATACAGCAGAACCATAAAATTGTCTACGTGATCTTTTCCCAGGAAGGAAAAAGAGATAGCTGTCCTCAACCCTTAAGGCTTGACCTTGCTTTTAGCCAAAATGATAAACAGGCACCAGAGTGGGTCGAGAAAAAAGGCCCATCCAAGCGGTTCCGAATTAAGAAATTAGACCCCTGGGCTATAGCAGAGTAGAAAATGATGAAAAAACACACCCAAGAAGGTGGACGCAAATTCTTCCATAAACTTGTTTTAAATGTTGAACTTTGTACAAAAATCCCACTCAGTACTGCCATGAGATTTTGACCAAAGCAACCATCTGATAGTGGGGGCTCCCATGCTGTAGAAACATTCCAGGTTTCCAAACATTGGCATAGCCAATAGGTCTCGCCTTTGGGACTTTATAAGTGTTTAGTCAGAGATATTGGCAATGTTTTTAGGTATGTTGTAGAGCAATGTAGCTGCTGTACGAGAAGCACATATTGGCGAGCACAATGAGGAGGAGCCTGGAGACAAGCACACCAGCAAAAGAGCATCACAGAGTGCAAGTAAGAGGAGAAGAGCAGTACACGAGAGAGACATCTGGAAAACAAACGCACTTTTGTAGAGTATTTAAAAGAAAAAAATGAAAAAGTAATGCTTCAAAAGTGAGCAGTGGAAGGACATAAGTAATGCGTCCATGCTCCAAGGGTGGGACAAACACATGAAGAGGAGGGAAACCTATGACAACTGACCAATAAGAAACAAGAAAATGAGAGTGGCAATGAAACCAACCAATGGTAAGCAACAAGCAGCCTCTAAGCCCACTGTTCATAAATAAAATATCTGCATGAGACATAAAAATGAAATTCCGACTAAAACCTTACATCGCAACTGTAGTGTTGTAATCACCCAATAGTGGTAATAGCACATATTTAGCAAAACCCTATATAGGTAATGTACATGCAGAAAGGTATAGTCACTGGCAAGTGCAGCATTGGCTACTGAAAATGTAGAAACTAAAGCCAGGGTCATAAAGTTAAATAAAGGAAGCGAGAGCAGAATTACGTGGTATCAGTTGTAATTGTTGTCAAGTACAATTTATAAACCGAGGTAAGAATCTTTCGTCATGACCACGAAGAAGTTAGCCAGAATGTGTGCATAAGCAACATTAGCATTGTTTGTTACAAGACTCGGGGATTTAGTTATAAGAAGCTCAGAGTCACTGAGCACAGCTGAGCTGCTCAACAAGTATTCTGAATATTTACTCTGGTATTGTATGCAGGGCAGGGGAGAGGATTAAATAGCCTCAAGTGACTTGTGGCCCAAACGTGTTCGAGTTTATGACAAAAGGAGTGGACTGCCTGCTACTGAAAAACAAGAACGATAGAAGAGGAGAGGCCAGAAAGTAAAAGTAAAGACGTGAGGCACAGTACATAGAACAAAATATAAAAAAGAAGCAGACGAATGCACAGAGAAATAAGACGCAGAGTCTACAAGAGGAAGAACGCCATGAGAGAAAATACATAGAAAGAAACGGGGAAAAAGAAGATTGCCTAAAGATAAATAGCAGACAAACAAAGGCAAACGTGAAACAGAAAAGTGGAAAAGCTGGACATCCAGAACATATATTTTACAAGTGATTGGCTTTGCTAATCGGCTGGGTGTGGAAAAAAAGGATGGGAGGAAGGGAGGGGGAGTGCGAGTTAACAGGACGTTTCAAAACAAGTCCTGGCTTCGGTTCAAAACCCTGTGATTCTGTACAAGTCACGTAATGTAACTAAGCTAGTTCGCGCGAAATAAAAATAGCAACTTCATGCAAGAGTCTGTTCCCGTATTTAGCATTCTCCTGACAAGTGCAGCAGATGCTTTGCGTCTTTTGATACGCAGTGCAGTGTTTCGCGCTGCACTCTCTCCGCTTACATGAAGAAGTGTGTTGGTTTGCAATAGCAAGTGCTCCCTGTTTCCTTATGGCACAAGCTTCTCAAGAAGCAGCAAGAATTATTTGTCACCTAGTCTCACCTTAAGCGTTAAACTCCTGTACTTCGGGTTCTGCCTTTTTGTTATCCCAGGCTACTGCACGGCTGCAGGAGCCGGTATCTGGCATGTTCGGGACACTCCAGTAACACAACTTCCAAAACCCCTAGCTACCCGCCCACTAACTACTCCTGCTGGAGTGAGTGTGGCAGCGGAGTCGCAAATCAACAAGGGCTGGATGGAAACAAAGCGGCCATTTTAAAGGGGCATATTACGTTATGAAAAAACTTTACATATTCTCAAACACCAAAAATTATTTTATTAAATGTTATTTTCACAAAAATAATACACATTGTTTGTACTAAAGAAATCAGATTACTTTTTACAGTTATTAAACTGCAATAACGTGCTTTTAAGCTCGAGACATTAATAATGAAGTAAACCCTCATGCTGTATGGAAATTATAGTTTCGATTTTCGTCGTGAATATAATTATAAACAAAAATAAAGTGCCCGTTGCATGGCTACAGTCAGCATTCAGTAAAAATGGCTTCCTGTTGTTTAAGCTACGCTTTAAATTCAAAATGGTGATAAGATGGTGACGTTGATAGAGCCTTCGTAAGGGGGGAAGCGAAGGGAAGAGCGAGAAAGAGCTGCAACAAGCAGGCTTGTGGTTAAAAGGCGCGCAGCCTCCAAATTAAAATAATGAAACCCGCGATGTTAAAATGAAAGCGGGCTTGTAGTTAAAAGGCACGCGGCCTCCAAATTAAAATAATAAAACCCGCAATGGTGAAAATGAAAGCGGGCGTGTAGTTAAAAGGCGGGCGGCATCCAACAAAGTTTGTTTACAGACTCGTAACACACTACCTTCTGTCAGCTGAGCGTCAAGCGCATTTCACTCCAAAAGCACAAAAACACCACATTCCAACACATGAGCAGAGAAGAAAAAAACAAGCACGGTCGCGAAAGTGAAAGCGACTGCGCTGTGTTTATTTAGTAACCTGATCCACGACGCGACGAGGAATGCAGCTGCACCCTGCGCGCCGCTGCTCGCTCCCGAGACCCAAACGCCGTGGGAGTGAACATTTGAAGAAGAGGTGGGACATCCACCCACCTTTGGCCATTTGCGTGCTTTCATTATTGAAAGCCACACGCAAAGGCCAATCAAATGTGTGGGCGGAGTCACACCCACACGGAGAAGTTTGGAGTGCTCACAAGAAGCCTCCTATAGAGCAGCGCATGCGCGCTGCACTAGGCTCGACCTAAAAACGTATCTGCCATTTGTAAAGATACATGGATCTAGTGTGGAACAATGTGACCACATTGCGCTGCATAGCTGTGTATAAAATAAAGTAGCTGCCCACGATTTTGGAGATGGCACGCACCAAAGCAGTTAGTTCATTTTTTTACAGTATTTGTACTGCACACACTGCGCACTGAATTGCTTCTGGGTGGGGAGAGAAAGAAGCTAGGAGAGCACCAACGGCCGACCAATTAGAACAAGTTGTTTTTCAGTTTTCTGAAGGAGAGGAAGTTGTTGTAGTGCCACAGGTGAAGAGAGCAGCTTGTCAAAGGTATGAAACGCCACGAGAAGTGTGCCTTCTCTCGATTTGCAATTGGATTTGGGAATATAAGGAGGCTAACCTTTGTGGAGTTAAAGGGCCTGACTGGTGCATATGCTTTTTAGTATTTTGTCTTGTAGGTAAATAGAGGCTGAGCCAATTATGCATTTGGAGATGAGGTGATCTGATCGTTTATTTTGACTGGAAGTCAGGAGAGATCTCGGTGGTGGTGAATGGTGTGTTAGCTTTTTTCAGCCAGTGTATGAGAGTATATTATGTAGGCTGGCAGGCCGTAGCACAGACAGTTGCACCAGTCCAGGCAAGAGTTAACCAGAAAGTCTACCATAGTAATGTGGGGTGCTATAGGAATTAAAGAGTCTAGTTGAACAGTTAAAGTTGGTGAAAGGCTGGTTTTACAACGCCTCCAATTTGCGAGTTGGGGCTGTGTCTCACATTGATGTGGATGGACACATGATCATAGAAGAGGATGGCTGCACGTCAGAGGGATTAAATTTGTTTCAGGGGGCGTGAGAGACTTAGAACCAGGATTTTAATCTTGGAGCCTGTAGGAAAATGCCTTTTTCGACATGGTCAACCCCTAAATAATGTAGAACAGATATATAGTAAGTTCCCTGCTGACTGTTGTGCCTACATGGCCCCTTTTGCAGCCTCAATGAAATGGTTATGTTAGGTTGCTATGTATGTTTGGTCGAACAATGTTCTTCAGTTGGACCTTGTATTGGGGATTCACGACGGGAGCCACATACACATCGCTCCGACATTATAGACCTGAATTGAGTGAATGCACAGAAAGTATAACACAAATTAGTGGTGCACATGGCAGTGACCCAAAATTATAACTTCACTACTTGGAATGTTTGTGGGATAGGATCAATTCATAAACGACACAGAATACATGCACAATTGGCCAGCCATAAGGCACGCATAGTCTTTATACAGGAGACCCATCTGTCCACCTCGGAAGCGGCTAAACTTCAAAAGGAATGGAGGGGACAACTATTTCGCCCAATAAACTCAGTGTTTGTACAGGGAGCTGCGATCTGGATCAGGTCAGGGGTCCCTTTTATCGCACAAGATACGCGTATAGAAATCAATGGTAGATACACCCTGGTTCAGGGCATGCTAGATGGCATACCAGTAGTGCTTGGGAGCCTCTATGTGCGAACACAGAGCAAGACACTTTTTTTTACCCAGATGGGGGCAGCACTCACGGATTGGACCACATACGCCTGGATAGTGGGTGGAGACTTTAATGCAGTCTTGGATACCAACTTGGATTGTTCCCACTCCCCACTGCCAGGTGCGACCACAATACGACAGGCTAGAGCCCTACAGATGTGGTCTCAGGGATGTTCACTGAGGGATGCATGGCGTAGTCTAAACGTAGGTATGCGCGAATTGCATACACTGATAGACTGCATATTTTGCAATCCGTCATTACTCAAGCAAATCACCTACACAACCTACATTGGTAAAACACTTTCAGATCATAATACACTAGAAGTAACTTTTTCTTGGGGGGCGAGTTCCCACTCCAATCCCAACTTGGAGACTTGATCCCGCTTTCTAGAATACTGAGTTTTTCGTGACACTATGTCTTTGACCATCGATACCTTTTTTAAAAATAATACTGATACAGCCTCCTCTACAATGATAGAATGGGAAGCATTTAAAGTGGTCATACGTGGGACAGCAATTGGCTCTGTGGTGGGAGCACGCCAAACTGTTAGCCTGGATCTGAAGCGGGTGGAGGAGAGCCTGGGTGCACTGGAGCACGATTCGGCTCAGAGTGCAGACAGGGCAAAAGAACTCCAGGATTCTTGCATAGAATATGGGGAACATCTTGAGCAGCTGCGGGTCATAGATTTTTGTGCATATACACAGAAAGTAGACACCCAGGGGGAAAGACCGGGAACTCTGTTAGCGCATTTGATTAGGAATGCTCCCCCATCTACACCGATACTTGAGACTGTCACCCCGACGCAAACATATGTAACCACCCAGAACGAAATTAATGAGGCCTTCTATGATTATTATAAGTCTCTTTACTCCGCCCCACACCAGTTGGACTTGCAGGCGATTGAAAGCTGCCTAGACACAGTGCGCTTGCCCCAAGCAACATCGGATGACAGAGTGTCACTCACAGGGCCTATAACAGTTGCCGAAATCCACAATGCCATTAGGGAACTTCCTAATGCCAAGACCCCAGGCCTAGATGGCCTCCCGCTAGAATTTTACACCACTTTTGCCTCACAGCTGGGCCCTTGGCTGGAGCAGCTATAACGGGGATCTTTACGGGCAGGGTCACTACCTCCCAACACAGTGTAGGCTCTGGTGACCTCGCTGCTAAAACCTGGCAGAGACCACACTGACATTTCCTCATATAGATCACTATCATTGCTTAATATGCAATACAAAATACTCAACAAAATACTTGCCCGTTGCCCCGCCCCACTATTACATAGATTAATACACTTCGATTAATGTGGTTTCGTTCCCGCGCACAGTACCTCACTAAATATACGCAAGCTCTACCATGTCATGTCTGCCTGCCGGGAGACTCTCCCTGGTGTGGGGTGTTTATCGCAGGACCTTCATCAGGCCTTCGATACACTGGGTTGGGATTATATGTTGGCCACTATTCGGAGGTTTGGGATCCCCTCCACGTTCATTCAGTGGATTAAATTGTTGTACACTTCCCTTACTGCATACTAGGGCCCATATATCACAGGCCTATGATATACAAAGGGGCACGAGACAGGAATGTTCCCTATCACCTATGTTGTTTGTGCTTGCGCTCGAACCCCTTGCATGTCGTTTACGCACTCATTAGACTGGGGTTTCCCTATTAACCATGTGGTCCATGCATTGTCACTGTATGCGGACGACATAATGATCCACGGGAAAACTTGTATACAGTTGCTCGCACTTTTGCCCAGTTTGAATCCCTCACTGGGCTTGCCATAAATTTCAGGAAATCCCATGCATTCCCCTTTAGGGACGATCTCCATCTACAAGTCGTCCCCTTTGGTGAACATGAGATAGCCTTGGCCCCCACTACTTTCCGGTATCTGGAGATACAGATATATAGAGACCCACATGAGCTACTGGACGGGAACCTACAGAAGGCAATTGTCTCGCTGCGTTCTAAGGTTGTTTTTCAGACATTGCTCCCTCTTACGGTTGCAGGCCGAACAGCAATTTCTAAGATGGTGATGCTTCTGCGAATCCTCTACTTCTTTCCAAATCTACCAGTAGTGATTCCTAGCTCAACTTTTCCTGCACTAAACACTTCTGGTTGAATTAATATGGGACGCAGGTCGTCATTGTTGTATTAGCTTAGCGTAGCTGCAGCTCCCATGTGATGCTGGAGTGATGGGAGCACCTGACTTTGAGGCATACT
Source organism: Calotriton arnoldi (assembly GCA_963921515.1). NCBI lineage: Eukaryota > Metazoa > Chordata > Amphibia > Caudata > Salamandridae > Calotriton > Calotriton arnoldi. Next base: position 10,710 of record CAWUFW010013683.1, read on the forward strand.
GTTTGGCGGGGCAATTACAATGGCTCTCATATTGGTTGGTGGGACGAAACCTGCAAGAAATAGCTTATACACACCAGATGATAGACCAATGGAAGGTTCATTGAGTGTTATGTCCAGGGGTACCAGTCCCAACGTCGGCCCCGGTGCTACTCAAGACTGCACTCACTTACTGGAAACAAGCCCTAAAATACACTACACACACCACCACCTACGCTTCCAATGTACCACTCTTCGGCCTTCCCACCCCCACGGGCACACTAACATGACGTGGACTTTCTCCATGGGCATAGGCGGGCGTGTCAGAAGTGGGGGCACTGTTCAGAGATGGGACATTACTTACCCACACAGAATTTATACACAAACAAGGGCTCACGGGGCGCTCTTCATGGTACATGCCAGTCTGGTGCGACACATCAAGCAACATTAGGCACCGGATGGGACTGAACCTGACACGAATGAACTAGTTCATTCACTATTCTTGAGGGGGGCTGGCAGACACTTGATTAGCTGGTTTTATTGTAGTATACGCTCACACCAGCCCACACCTCTTTTACCAGTACGGCACAACTGGGAGAGAGATATCAATAGAACACTCCTAGCCAAAGAGTGGAAGACTATATTAGAATACCCCAAGCAGGTATCCTGCAACTCACCACTCAAATTCAAGCAGCACATGATAACACAGCGTGCATACCTCACGCCGCATGGGTTACACTCAATTTTCCCCAACACTACAGCGGTATATCACAGGTGCCCCGAACAAGACTCCGATTTGCTTCACATGCTCTGGGCCTGCCCGCCCTGCTCCAATATTGGCACCAGGTCGCGTCCGCCCTAGGGGGGGGATTAGTGGGGGGCACATCGTGGCACTTGGTGGAAAGTTGCCTCCTAGGTCTACCCACAGAGAAAGGGTCACGGAGTCCAGGCCAAATTTGCAGGTCTAGCTCTTATTTTGGCCAAACGTAGCATCACCAGGCGGTGGAAATCTGCCGCCCCACCCAGGGTATTGGCATGGAAAGAAGTAGAGCACTGAGGACTAGCAGAGAGCGGTGCTCTTTCTCCGGAAAGAGCACCAGGCCGATGGAAAAGACCTATAGCAATTAGCTGGGACCTTTTACTAGAGTCCTTCAAGGCTTCAGAGACCTTTATCACCTAGTGACATGCCATTTTTTCACTCGCACAGCTCTGGACCATGTTGGTTATGAATTAGCTAATTCTTGTTGGCCCGCCCAACTTGTCAACCTTACTACTACACATGCATGAAGGTACGAACATGGTGGGTTCCAATAACTTCTTACCGACGTCTGCCATCCCACAAACTCGAACAGATGGGCACCTAAGCCCCCCCCTGCCCCTCCCCTCTCTCCCAATACTAAACAGTATTGCCTTAGCAGGTCTTTCATGGAATCAGTCTCGACTTGACGTGACCATTGCTGGGGGGGGGAGGGTTTCATGTAGTATTAGTCTCAGTTAATTATTATGTTCCTAAAACCGGGTTGAACTATTACAGGCAACCACGACTGTACCAACATGGTACCTGTCACTATGTTTTCACTGCTTTATTAGATGCCGACTCTCACTAATTCCCCAGCACGTTTCTACCAAATGTGACCCAATGTACTCACTGATATTGTATATGTATGGCATTACCTAGAATGATGCGCTTTGAGAAACCCAATAAAATTTGTTATAAAAAAACAAAACAAACAAAAAAAACTAGATATATAGTAAGTTCCAATCTCCTAACAAGATGGAAGAGGAAATCTGGCAGGCTGCCCCAGACTAAGCACAGACGGCACAGACTGTCTTCTCAGAATTCTCCCCACTCACGTCCAACCAAGTTTTAAGCCTACTCCAAGCTGCTAAGTCTGGCTCCTCACTGGATCTGTGTCCCCTTTATGTAATCAAACTGCTACCAGAGATTTTGGCCAAAAACTTAAGCGCTATATTCAATCTGATGTTCAAAACAGGCCAGTTTTCAAAAGCATGGAAGGTGGCTTCCATACTGCCTCTAATAAAAAAAAACTAGTTTAAGCCCTGCGGATCCTAACAACTTTCACCCTATTTCACGTCTTCCGCTGCCTGCCAAGCAAGTAGAAAAGGCCATGAATACTCAGCTATCTGACTTTATCAAGCCAATCAGCTGTTAAATCCCATGCAGTACGGCTTCAGAAGTGGCCACGGTACTGAATCTGATCTGTTCAAAGCTTCTGAAGATGCCCTGGATGCGGGGGGCAAAGCTGCCCTAGTCCTGTTGAACCTTTCGGCAGCGTTTGATATAGTCAATCATGACCTGATGATTGACCGTCTCGACAAGATCGGAGTGAAAGGGACAGCTATGATTGTATTGCTTTCCTTTCTTTAGGAATGTGAACAATCTGTAGCACTTGACTCGTTTGTCTCGGAACCCTTTTCATTGCCTTTCGGGGTCCCCCAGGGGCCCTCGCTCAGCCCCACATTGTTTAACATATGAGTGACATATCTGGCGTTTGCTGATAAGATCCTATGTTTTTTTGCTTACTTCCTACGCAGATGAAAGGCAAATTGTCATGTCATTAGCTAATCATGATACAGACACAGGATCTAGACTCCATGACTGCATGTTGGCCGTTAGTAAATGGATGGGCAGCAGCTGCTTAAAACTAAATTCAGGGAAGACAGAAGTCATCCTTTTTGGAAACCAGACTTACTTCTGGCCACCATTCTGGTGGCCGGGGGAATTAGACACCCTCCCTACACCTGTGTGAAAAGCCAAAAACGTAGTCATCCAAATGGCCAGTAAACTCACCTTCGCTGACCACGTTAATTCAATGATTGCATCCACTTTTGTCACTCTGAGGATGATTAAAAACATTCTCCACTACATCCCCTCCAACTCTCTAAAAACTGTTGTCACATCACTGGTATTACGGGCTCGAACATGCAGCAACAGCACCTGAACAAGTTGCAAATGTTACAAAATGCTGCTGCCAGGTCACTATCTGGGATTCTCAAATTTAAATCAGTAACCATGGCCATTCAGAATCCCCACAGGCTTCTGGTTAGACACCGCATTAAGTTTAAGGCCCTCTGTACCACTTTTAAGGCACTCCATAATACAGGTCCCTACCACCTGAAGCAAAACTTTAAATCGTACAAACACAAGAGAACGCTCTGTTCATTGGGTGCCAAAACCCTGGTTGTTCCTGCATTTAAGCGAGCCAACTGGAGTGGTAAAAGCTTTCTCACCTGCACTTCCAAGGCTTGGAATCTGTTGCCCTTTTACATCAGATCCGTCTCTAATCTGCTTGCCTTTAGGAAAGAGCTGAAAACCTGGCTTTTAGGAAACTAGGCCCTTTCTTTATTCTGTGTTTAAACCAGAGCTAGCGCCAGGACACCTTATGGTAATTGAGCGCTCTACAAATATATTTATCATAACATAACTTTTTGCCTGGTATTTGATGTGATTTTGGCTGGAAGTGCTCTGGGTTCCTGCTAACCAGGCCCTCATTGCCAGAACTCTTTCCCAAAACTGTGCAATTGCTTACCCAATTGTCAATACCTTTAGTCCCCTCTGAAAGTTCCTAGTAAATGGTACCACTTGTACCTAGGGCCTGAGGTAGTAAAGGGGGTCTCCCAGGGCTGCAGTACGAATTGTGCCACCCTAAGGGACCCCTCACCAAGCTTATGCAAACTGCCACTGCAGGCTGCGTGTCTTGGTGCAGACAAACGTACAAACACGACATGTCACACAGCCTGTGTGCCATGCCTGCCGACACTGCATGCAGTATAAGTAAGACACCCCTACCGCAGGCCTTACCTCCCTAAGGCAGGGTGCACTATACTACACGTGAGGGCATGACTGCACGAACAGATATGCCCCAGTGCTGGTCAGTATCATTACTGCTAGTACAAGTGATCAGGGAAGCCATTTCAAAAGAATGTGCTGGACACTGGTGAAAACAAATTCTCCAGCTACATGAGTACTTCACTGAAAATAGGGATGTTTGTATCAAACATCTCCTATTAATAAACCCACGCTGATGCCAGTGTCGTATTTAGATATACATGCACACAGAGGGCACCTTAGAAGTCCCTCCTGAAAACCTACCAGCCACTGTTTTGCTGACTGACTGATTTTCGCCAGCCTACCACCAGAGACGAGTTTCTGACCCCCAAGGGTGAGGCCCTTTGCTCTCAGGGGGCCATAAACCGAGCCTGCGTGGGTAGGGGGTGATTTCACCTCCTCCCACAGGATGACCTGCGATTAACATTCCAAGGCAGGAGAGCTTCAAAGGGCCTACCGCCTTTGATATGCAAATCTGGTTTCTCTCACAGGAGAGGGAGTTGCCCCCCCCTTTGTCCAGAGCCATTTGGCATTTGGACCGGTGGGAAAATTAGCTAGTTCAATAGGCGTGTCCACCCTCAGGCTAGTGCCGCCCTTAAGGTGGGCTACCTGAAGTGGAGGTGACTTTTCAAAGTTAGCCATCTTGGTGATGGCAAAATCAGGAAGTGGCCATCTAGGGGGCATAGTAACCCCAAGGGTAGGTAGCCTAGTGGCTACTATTCTACACTCCCCTAACGCCCCTAAATTCAGTATTCTGACAAGAAGAAGAAGGGCCAAAGAGCAAGAAAGCAAGACTGGCAGAAGAAGATACTGACTTGGCACCAACCCTGTTGGCCTGGTCGCCTATTACAATTGCGCCATGGTCATCTTGCCCTGCAAACTGCTGATCCTCCGAAGCCTGGGAGGTCTGCCAGCACTTCTCCAAATACACATGAACTCCTGTGGAACAGCGGAGCTGTTTCCCTGCATCTTGAAGGTACCAAAGACTGAGCTGTGAGGCTCCAAAACCGTAAAAACCCGACACCGGGAAGCACCACTGCACCCGAGTCACCAAGCCTGAGCTGAAGTGGGCCAATGGTGCCAACGTGGTCCCCAGACCCTCCAGACTTGAAGCCCACCTTGGGTCTCCCCACTGTGGACTTTCTGACTCTGCCTGAACTATCTGTTTGCAGGCCCCTTCTACCACGACCGCCCCTGGTGATGAAAATCCTACGCCTAAGAACACCTCTGCACCCGTCGCCCCTGGCCCATGGAAAAGAGGACCAAAGGTGTCCCCCGTCCCCGAGCATCGTGAGGTCTGAGCCCCCCTCCTCTTGGTTCAGCCAGGCTGGACTCCCAGTCCGATACTGTAGCATCTGTTCACAAAGGCCGATCCCCATCAACTTGCATTGGGCCTCCAACTCTGTTTTGCACCACTGCACCAGGCTGCCCTCGTGCTGCTGGAGGTGATTTGCTGGTGCTGCCTTGGACCTTGCCCCATACACACCTCAAGTCCCTGAGGACGGTCTCAGAAGTTGCTGCGAAGAACTGGTATGCCGTATTTGTTTTTCCTTCTATAGGATAACATTGCAGCCTCTGACAAATGCACTAAGTTCTGACTGTTTAAATACAAATGTATTTCTCTTGAAAAATGTACTTACCTGATCGTATTGATTCTGGTGCTGAAACATATATAAAGATACTTGCTATTTTTTTATAAATTAGTGTGGATCTCCTTATTGAGTTGTATGCATCATTTATTGACTGTTGTATGTATTTATAGATGTCTAACACTCCTCTCTGATAAACCTAAGGGTGCTCAACCACAATACCCACTAAAAGAGCACCCTGGGATTGCTATAGCAAGCCCCTGTTCCACTCCTAAGAGAATACCTGGATACCTGGACTCTTTGCACATTATATCTCGTTTTAATATACTGCATAAAGTGCCGGCTTCCTACATAGCCATTGGTTGTAGGCAATTTGGTCCCATCAAGGTTTAAAAGCTTTGAGGTCCTCTTGAATTATTCTGTGGAGCCTGTGACTCTAAGGTACAGCTGAGTGTCATCAATGTAGGAGTGGAATTGGAATGCATGCGATCCACGAGGGGTTTGAAAGAAATGTTAACCCTTTCAGAGCTCATGACGGAATGGTTCCGTCATGAGCACAAGTTCCAGTGTGCTCATGACGGAACCATTCCGTCATGAGCACATGCTCAGAAAATCCCTCTGCTGCAGACAGCAGAGGGATTTCCCTTTTTTTTTTTTTGCCTGGGGAGGTGGGGAAGAGCTTCCCCAACCTCCCCAGGCCTCTTTTTGAATTTCGTTGCAATGACGATTGCGCGCATGGCGCACTATCGTCATTGCAACGAAAACGAAACTGAAACTTAGTTTCAGTTTCTCAGTGCTCATGGGGCTATCTCAGCCCCCCGAGCGCCGAAAAAGATGGGAGAGGTATCGTTGGAAAGGGGAGAATCTCCCCTTTCCAAAGGTACCCTTCCCTAGTGGATCCCTGCTTGGGGATCACCCCAGGGGGGAGATCCCCAATCAGGGATCCACCCACTAGACACCAGGGAGGGGGGAGCGGCCCCTTGGGCAAGTGCCTTTGCTCCGCTCATATTTGTTTGGGCACCACAGTCTTTCTGCCCGGGCAGATGGGGGCGGTAGCCCCCAATCTGCCACCCGGGGGGGGGCGGAAAGCCCACTAGAAGCCAGGGATTTTTTTTTTTATTGACGTTGGGGTGGGGGCTGCCCAAAAAGGGCATGGCAATTCCCCCCCCCCAGAGAAATGTGAGTCTTTCTGCCCTTCCTGGGGGGCAGATGGGGGCAGTAGCCCCCAATCTGCCCCCCCGGGGGTGCGGAAAGCCCACTAGAAGCCAGGGATTTTTTTTTTAATTGATGTTGGGGTGGGGGCTGCCCAAAAAGGGCATGGCAATGCCCCCACCCCCCTGGGAAATGTCAGCCTTTCTGCCCCCCCCAGGGGCAGAAGGGGGCAATAGCCCCTGATCTGCCACCGAGGGGCAGAAAGCCCACTAGGCACCAGGGATTTTTTTTTTTTTATAATGTAGGGGAGGGGGCTGCCCAGAATGGGCATGATAATGCCCCGCCCCAAAAACAATTACCACAGTCTTTCTGCCCCTCCCTAGAGGCATATTGGGGCAATAGCCCCATATCTGCCCCCCAGGGGGGGGGGCAGAAAGCCCACTAGGCCTCAGGATTTTTTAAAATTTTTATTCAGGGTTGAGGTCAACCCAGAATGGGCATGCCAATGCCCACACCTCCCCAAAAAAGTGCCACAGTCTTTCTGCCCCCCCGAGGAGCAGATGGGGGCAGTGGCCCCTGACCTGCGCCCGGGGGGGCAGAAAGCCCACTAGGCGCCAGCGTTTACGCTGGCTTTTTTTTAATGCATGGGGGTGGGGGCTGCCCAGGATGGGCATACCAATGCCCCCACCCCCCAAAATCATAGCCAGTCTTTATGCCCCCCTTGGGGACATATCGGGGTAACCCCCCCGATTCCCCCTCAGGGCAGCAGAAAGCCCACTAGGCACAGACTTGTTTTTAGCAATGTGCCTACCTGTGGATTTTGGGCCCTAGCGCAGCCGGCACATAGGGAAACCTAGCAAACCTATACATTTTTGAAAACTAGACACCCAGGGCAATCCAGGTTGGGGTGACTTGACTGGCTCTCACCAGGTTCTGTTACCCAGAATCCCTTGCAAACCTCAAAATTTGTAAAAAATAAATAAACACATTTTCCTCACATTTCTGTGGTGGAAAGTTCTGGAATCTGTGTGGATCCACAAAATTCCACCCACCCCGCATTCCCCAAAGTCTTCTGAGAAAAATGGTACCTCACTTGTGTGGGTGGGTCAAGTACCCGAGACAGGCAAGGGCCCAAAACCTATTGCGGCGACATCAAAATTACCTATCACAAAACAACCTGGTTTTGCAAGGGGGGTCCCATGAGTTTTTGGCCCCGGGCTCAGCGGCCATCTAGGGAAACCTACCAAACCCACACATTTCTGAAAACTAGACACCCGGGGGGGTTCCAGGGAGGTATGACTTGCGTGGATCCCCCAACGTTTTCTTACCCAGAATCCCCTGCAAACCTCAATTTTAGCTGAAAAAAAATCACTTTTTCCACACAATTTTGTGTGGGAAAGTTGTGGCATCACCGGGCTGACACAAATTTCCTACCACCCAGCGTTCCCCCAGGTCTCCCGCTAAAAATGGTGCCTCACTTGTGTGGGAGGCCCAAGTCCCCACGACAGGCAAGGGCCCAAAACGTATTGAGGCGACATCAAAATTGCCTATCACAAAACGACCTGGTTTTGCAAGGGGGTCACCTCGGTTTTGGCCCCGTGCTCGGCGGCCAGCTAGGAAACCTACCAAACCCACACATTTCTGAAAACTAGACACCCGGGGGTTCCAGGGAGGTATGGCTTGCGTGGATCCCCCAACGTTTTCTTACCCAGAATCCCCTGCAAACCTCAATTTTAGCTGAAAAAAATCACTTTTTCCACACATTTTTGTGTGGGAAAGTTGTGGCATCACCGGGCTGACACAAATTTCCTACCACCCAGCCTTCCCTCAGGTCTCCCGATAAAAATGGTGCCTCACTCGTGTGGGAGGCCCAAGTACCCGCGACAGGCAAGGGCCCAAAACGTATTGAGGCGACATCAAAATTGCCTATCACAAAACGACCTGGTTTTGCAAGGGGGGTCACCTCGGTTTTTGGCCCCGTGGTCGGCGGCCAGCTAGGGAAACCTACCAAACCCACATACTTCTGAAAACTAGACACCCGGGGGGGTTCCAGGGAGGTATGGCTTGCGTGGATCCCCCAACGTTTTCTTACCCAGAATCCCCTGCAAACCTCAATTTTAGCTGAAAAAAAAAAATCACTTTTTCCACACATTTTTGTGTGGGAAAGTTGTGGCATCACCGGGCTGACACAAGTTTCCTACCACCCAGCGTTCCCCAGGTCTCCCGATAAAAATGGTGCCTCACTCGTGTGGGAGGCCCAAGTACCCGCGACAGGCAAAGGCCCAAAACATTTTGTGATAGGCAATTTTGATGTCGCCTCAATATGTTTTGGGCCCTTGCCTGTCGCGGGTACTTGGGCCTCCCACACGAGTGAGGCACCATTTTTATCGGGAGACCTGGGGGAACGCTGGGTGGTAGGAAATTTGTGTCAGACCGGTGATGCCACAACTTTACCACACAAAAATGTGTGGAAAAAGTGATTTTTTCAGCTAAAATTGAGGTTTGCAGGGAATTCTGGGTAAGAAAACGTTGGGGGATCCACGCAAGCCATACCTCCCTTGAACCCCCCGGGTGTCTAGTTTTCAGACATGTGTGGGTTTGGTAGGTTTCCCTAGCTGGCCGCCGAGCACGGGCCAAAAACCCAGGTGACCCCCCTTGCAAAACCAGGTCGTTTTGTGATAGGCAATTTTGATGTTGCCTCAATACGTTTTGGGCCGTTTCCTGTCGCGGGCACTAGGCCTACCCACACAAGTGAGGTACCATTTTTCTTGGAAGACTTTGGGGAACGCGGGGTGGGCAGAATTTTGTGGAACCACACAGATTCTAGAACTTTCCACCACAGAAATGTGAGGAAAATGTGTTTTTTTGGACAATTTTTTAGGTTTGCAAGGGATTCTGGGTAACAGAACCTGGTGAGAGCCAGTCAAGTCACCCCATCCTGGATTCCCCTGGGTGTCTACTTTTCGGAAATGTATAGGTTTGCTAGGTTTCCCTAGGTGCCGGCAGAGCTAGGGTTCAAAAACTACAGCTAGGCACTTTGCAAAAAAAGGGTCATTTTTCACTGTGAAAATGTGGTGTGTCCACCTTGCGTTTTGGGCCGTTTCCTGTCGCGGGCACTAGGCCTACCCACACAAGTGAGGTACCATTTTTATCGGGAGACTTAGGGTAACACAGAATTGTAGAGCAACTGTTATTACCTATTGACTTTTGATGCATTTCTGCCTTCCAAATGAAAGACAATGTGTAAAAAAGAAGTCATTTTGAAAAATGACCTATAATTCTCATGCTAGTATGGGTACTCCCAATTTCGGAAATGTGCAAATATCTACTGTTTCTAAACTCTATATTTTGTTCCCATTTCAGAAATGCATAGGTGTCTTTCATACCGATTTTTCCATGTATACATTTTCCCAAATGAATTGCTATATACCCGGTACATAATAAAAAACCATTGCAAGACGCTGCTCAGTTATTGGCTCTGGGTTCGTCGGGTTCTTGGTGAACCTACAAGTCTTATATATCCCCACAACCAGAAAGGTCTAGCGGATGTAATGGTATATTGCTTTCAAACAACTGTCATAATTAAAAGAAGTTACAGGTTAAAACGTTGACACAAATGGCTGTTTTTTTCAACTAATTTACAATTTTTATAATATTTAACTGTTAGTTTCTATGAAGAAACCTTGAAGGATCTACACAAATGACCCCTTGCTGAATTCAGAATTTTGTCTACTTTTCTAAAATGTATTGCTTTTCAGGATCCAGTATTGCTTTTATACCCATTTCTACCATTAACTGGAAAGAGGTTGAAAGCACAAAAAAATTGCAAAAATAGGCTATGTCCCAGAAAAATGCCAAAACTGCTTAAAAAATGTTGGTTTTCTGACAAAAGTCTGCTTGTCCCTGAAATCTGGGAAGATGGTGATTTCAGCACCACAACCCCTTTTTTGATACCATTTGCAGGGGGAAAAACCAGATGCTTTCATCTGTAGCCCTTTTTCCCATTTTTCAAAAAAAATTTTTTTTTAATTCTGTATTTTGGCTAATTTCTGGGTCCCCTCCAGGGAAGTCCACAAACCCTGGGTACCTTTAGAACCCAACTACCCCAAATAGCCAAAAAAAGGCTTAGCACAGGGGGGGAAAAGGCCTAGCAGCGAAGGGGTTAAAGAGGAGGGGAAGAGTGGAGAATTCGGTGAGACCCTACAATTCACTGGGAGCAGAGAGCTGGACTGCTTTGGAAGAATTTGAACCAGAGACATGGGCTATAGGTTGAAGATGGTGAAAAAGGCGGCAGAAAGATTGAGAACGATAAGCATGCAGAGTGATCCCATGTTGACAGATGGAGAATGTCACCCCAGACATTCAGGAGGGCTGTTCCATATTTATGTTAACTGTGTTTAAGATTCTAATTTGTAAAGTGCTTAGGACATTTTTGGTGCCAATATTTTTTGCAGTGGCAGGTGAAGTGTTGCATCCTGAAGTTGTTTGCTTTATATCCTCCTGAAAAGTGCACATTTCTGTGATGCCCCAATAACTGACAGAAGTATATTAACTGGGAAGTAAATAATGACATCAAAACATCAATATAGAAAAATATTTATAAGCTTCATATTTTCTATTAACAAAATAAGTCTGCTTCCATTTATTTTTAAGTGCATAAATATCTTTGCAAGTACTATGCATACTTGGCGGGAATAAATTGTGAAAAGTAATAAAGAATTCTTTACAAAGAACTGTACAATAAAAGGACTACTGATACGAGATTGAAGAACGCTTTAAACAGTATTTTAGGAAGTTAAACAAAAATAATCGCCGTTCAACTTCATAGAGCTGCACAGGTCAGTAATCCATCGTACCAGTTATTTTAAGCAGCTTTCTTAAAACCTTTCAGAATAGGGTAGATGTTTTCAAATGCTTCATAGATTTCAGAGCGCTCCTTTGCACCTAAAACAGTTGATTAGAAATTGGTATTATTATGACGACCTAGGAATTAAAATGCATTTATTTAGTAAAAAAAATTGATAGAATAGACAGACAGCCATTGTTTCTAATGGAACTGTTTTGTCATTTCAACATTGTGTTTGTGGTTAACATTTATCACATGACAAAAACGTTTCCACGTACGCAGTTCAGATTGTAAACATGTATAATTATTTGCAAAATAAAAATCAATATAGATGTTTACCTTACAGCAATTTCTTACATAAGGTTAAGACATAAATCTCATTTTAATTCACTTTTATGGCTGAATATGTTAATTGTGATTTTTAATTAAAAAAGTAGAAATGCAGAGACAAACACTGAGAAAGACAATAGACTTATTTTTAAATTTGCATATAGAGTATTGCATTTAAAACCAATGATGGAGAAGGAAACGTATGGAGTGATGGATGATAACATTCTGCTAACAGAAGTCACAGCGTTTGTTACGAGTTTTTTGTAATGCAGCAGATAGGAAAAATAACAGGCATACACATACAAATAAAACGCAGGTTGTACAGTATGTCCTTTCTTGACCATCACTCTTTTGCAGTGCATTCATGCTTCCTGTACCTGCACCGTTTGACAGTGCATCATTCTCAAGACAATATTGTCAGATTTTAATGCGATGATGGAAGTGCAATGCAGCTTCGAATGGCTGACCTTCAGCCATTTGTCGTAAAAATATCACTGTTTTAACCCCTTAGCTGCTGAGGCTTTCGCCCACCCCTCCCCTTCCCCAGTGCTGAACCAGTTTTTTGTGCTGGTAGTACTTTGCACTCAAGCCCTCAGAACTTATTTCACCAAATACATCCAGGCCAAATCTGCGTCCTGTTTTCCCCATATTTTGGGGATTCTAAAAATACAAACGGTTTGTGGATTTACCAGGTGGAAACAGGTAAAATAGCAAAAAACAGCATTCATTTTTTGGGGGGAAATGAAAAAAAGGAGATTTGCAAGAAAGTGTAGTTTTTAAATACGTGGCCAGCAAAAGGTGTGCTTTAATAAGACCACCATTTTGCCAGCTTTCAAGAATAAGCAAAGTTGCAAAAACACATTTCTACCACATTTTTTCTAAGCGGTAGTCGATTGTTCCTATTTTTTGTGCTTTTTACTTGCAGTTTGTTGTGGAAAATTATGAACCCTATTGATGAAGTAGACAAAACTTCTTTTTAGTTCAACTTTGCATTAGATTGTATTTTTGTCCCCTTTTATAAAACATTACCATTTGTGTAGCTCGCTCATGGTTTTCCCAAAATAACTATTTGTTGAATAAAAAATAATGAAAATAAAAACAGAAAAAAGAAATTGGTGATAATGTTTTTATCTGTAATTTTTTTACCCAAAAGTAATATGCAGTCACCCTTCTGGCCACAGGGATAGATAGTATTTGTTGGTTGTCCAAAAAAACGCTACGATGGATTGAGGTTTAATGGTGGATAATTTTTAGTGTGTGTATGTTTTTTTTTAAATGAATATCCTTGTCTGCTCCCATTTGAGTTGAGTCGAGTGTTGGACATTAATAATTCTAATGTGCAGTGGGTAAAGGGAGAAATAAAGACGAGTACACTGGAGCCTTGGGAGGCTTGCAGACTTGCATGAGCCCCCCTGTGGGAGAGGACATTGGCGCCTGTGCCAATACCATCTACTGTGGCAGATTTGGACGTGAGAAAAACCACAGAGTGCACAATCAGTTGTAAAGGAGAGAGGTGAAACCACACTGTCTCTGTGCCTCAGAATTGCAAGTGGCACAAGTTTAACATCTAAAGGAGTGTGGTGTCAATGAACAAAATGAAGAACTAACCACTAAGCCATGTGTGTTGGACAGGAGGCGCCTATACCAAGCTACTGTATAAAATTGAGGCTAACTTCTTAATGGTGGTCATTAAACTCTAATGCTTTGGAGAAACAAAATCCTGGTGGCAATCAGAGACGTTTTAAGGCATGGACAAAGTGGACTCTGGCCCAGGGCCCCAGTCATTCAGGGGCCCCCCAGATAGAGCCAGCTCTGTTCTGCAGAGTCTTGCCCTGATGACCTTGAATAATTCTTAAACAGATTTTTTAAATCCTGTTTTCCTTTAATTTACTTTTATTGTGGGTGATGTGTGAGAGTCTATAACATACATTTTTGAGAGAACTGTTGTGTTTATATTTTATGTAGCATCCATAAAAGTGTTTCTTTTGGATCAAAACAGGACCTCACATACGAGAAATGGGAGGATGTCACAGAGATTATTTGTATTAATATTAGTGAGCTGCTGCTGTGTTACAATATTGAAAACACGTTAGAACTTGGAGGAGTGTGCCTGAGCACTGTCAGTGACCTGGACAAAGAGGGCATAAAAGAGCTGAAACTGGATCATAAAATCAAAGCGGTTCCGAACAGGGGCTCCCAAAATGCGTTTGGCACGGGCCCCCAAAATCATTTAGGTGTCCCTGGTGGCAATACTGCTGCAGCATGTGGATGAGACATCATCATGCAACATGAATGAGGAAAGTGAGATTCGAGGCAGAAAAACTAACTTTTGCATTGGAGAATTACCCTCCAATGTGTAAAGTTACATGGAACTGACAGTGTGCTGAGGCAATTCTATGACAAGGTGAAGTTACCGGAGAAAATATAATGTCACCATGGTATAATCCTTGAAAAGAAATAGCAGCTGTCGCAGAACGAAATGTGCAACATCCAAAGAGCAATGATATTTAACACAGGATGCGCAAAGACCCAGGCAATTGGCAAGAAGAGGTACAGATTTTAGGACTCTTGAGAGGCTGGAGGCTTTGGGGTCATCAAGGTACCACCCAGGGCTCTGGACCCGAGTAGATATTTCCAGAGTAGTGACTACCCCATTAGCACTAGCCTCACAAAAAGTGTTGTTGAGATTCCCTCTCTTTCAGGCAGTCCCTGCCCTGTTGCCTAATCAACTACAAAAACAACACTTGATGGACAGAATGCAGAACAATGTCATACATTCACCCCAGTACAGAGATCTGGGCCTAAATCCATCGTTTTTTTGCTCACCATGCCATTCCAGTTTGAACCCAGCCATATGCAAATCAGTCTTGACCCTGTGCCTCATGGGAACAGTCCAGCCCGAACTGCCAAGCCAGGTCCTCCCTGGACTGGAAACAAGCATCCTAGGACCGGTTTCGGGGTTTCACCCCTCTTCAGCCAGGATAGCTTGATTCCAGTGGCATGGAGAGCACGGGACCCACGTCTGGGCATACCCGTCCCACTCGGGGTGACAAATGCAAAAACAACACTTGGACAGAATGCAGAACAATGTCATACATTCACCCCAGTACAGAGATCTGGGCCTAAATCCATCGTTTTTTTGCTCACCATGCCATTCCAGTTTGAACCCAGCCATATGCAAATCAGTCTTGACCCTGTGCCTCATGGGAACAGTCCAGCCCGAACTGCCAAGCCAGGTCCTCCCTGGACTGGAAACAAGCATCCTAGGACCGGTTTCAGGCTATCAGCCTTCATCAGCCAGGATAGCTTGACTCCAGTGGCGTAGTGAGCACGGGACCCACGTCTGGGCATACCCTTCCCACTTAGGGCGAAATGCAAAACACACAAGATGATGGACGGAATGCTACACATTGGCAAACATTCACCCCCAGTCACAGATCTGGGTTTAATCCATCGTTATTTTGCTTCACCACGCCACCCCAGTTCAGACATAGCCATATGCAAATCAGTCTTGACCCTGTGCCTCATGGGAACAGTCCAGCCCGAACTGCCAAGCCAGGTCCTCCCTGGACTGGAAACAAGCATCCTAGGACATGTATTTTCTGCACCAGAAAACATACTTTGTCTGTAGGAATGTTAAAATAAGGGTCACATTTTCACCTGGACACTGCACCATGGGTCTTTCAGCCATATGGGAAGTATGAGCAATGAGGAGGTAGCTTGGTATATACAAGAATACAGGGGTGTGGCTTTGCAGCCCAACATGACAGTTTCACTGACCTAGTGCTCCCATCAGACAACCTAGCACTCACTCTGGCTGATGAGCAAGAGGACGCCCCTGGCCTGTGACATGAGGCTCGTTGAGCCTCCCCCACAACCTTAAATCCACCAGAGCCAAGAGTAGTAGGGGAGTTGTGAGACTAGTCCTGGGGCTGGTCATAGACAGCAGGTTGTGTGGCATGGACAGCAAGGTTTGAAAGGCAGCGACAGCGGACCTGCCTGCCCCAAAGCACAGCGAGACTGGAGCGTGCTACACCTGAACAGTGGGGTGGATCCCACCCCCCTGGGAAGACAGTGCCGCTGCATCAGAGGTGAGTGGTGGCTCGTTGACACACCATCATCTTGTGTGACGGCTTGCACCTTCGTAGTCAACAGTGAAACCCGAGAAGGCACTCCCCTACGGGGCCACCTAAGTGCCCGGTGATGGAGTGAAAGGAGAAGGCAGGGGGCGGTTAAGGGGAACATGCACCCCTTGCAGCATCTGAAGTCAGGGACTCTGCCTGAAGGAGACGATAGCAAGAGGGTAACAGGTGGTCCCCTGGAGTGGCAAAGGCCGAACAGATGGGCCTGGTGCCAATAGATGGTTTTGCTACATAAACAATGCCCAGCCCAAATAAAGGGAACTGAAAACCAAGGAGTGGAGATAAACCTGCCCATTGAGCCCAGTATTCTAAAATTTGCTAAGTCTTCCAGCGCAAACAAAGCAAACTCAACCAGAAGAGGCATAAAGGGCCACGATCACCCCCTTAGGATGCCACTCAATTTACCAACATCATGACTATACTCCAAGCGGTCAATAACACCAGACAAGTACTTGAAAGATGCATTGGAGAGGTAGGATCAAATGTAATTCTCTTGAGACAAGACCCAAGAAACACTGTGGATAGAGTCGCAAAGCCTGACGATTAAATATCAGAGATGGAGGACACGATTTGAGAATTAAAAGTTCAAAGTCATCAGATTGTTCTCCTAAGCTAAGAACTTTCTAGACTGGAGGATGCTGAGGGAGAGGCCATTGGAACGATCTGCACCTGGTTTGTTTTCTGAAGGGAGTGGGGTGAAACATGCCTGAATGCTTCCTGCAGGGCTGGTTCAGAACATGCCTCCTTGGAGTTGGAACTCTCTCTGTGCCTCAGAGCACTTATCAAAAACCCCTTGTGGAGGCTACCCCACGCTCTGGAGTAGCCCGAATAATGAATCATAAAGAGCAACTCCATACGCAAGTGGCAAAAAGACAGCAGGGCCCCTCAGCACCATTCTGCCAAAGTCCTAATTTTCCATTTCTGCAAAAAGTGGACACTGCTGCAGCGAAAGTCCTTCGGAAGAGTTTAACAAAAGTTGAAGCTGAATTAAAGACTCATATACCCTTCAAAATGTAAAGTTATTTGGAAGTCGGCCCTCTTTTTCAATAGCAGGACACCTAGGAATAGGCAGTGGATCAATGGACTTAGACCGCAGCCACCACACAGAAGGAAAGCATCAAAACCAGTGGAGACTGGACTCCAACTGAGCATGGAATCAGACTTGGAAGATGAAGAAACTGAGGTGGATGAGCACTCCTCTGACCAAAACAAGACAAAGACATTGCAAAACTCAGATCAGTGAAATGTTATGATGCCAACATTCTTGTCTTTTAAGAAACCCACTTTTTAGCCACCAGATGATTGATGGAGGAGCAGGGGGGTTAAATGGGATAATGGACCAGTGCGCACACAGGTCAGGGACAAGAGCATTCACTCAACAAGGACCATTGCACTTTGTTAGCTTTCGAACAGCTATGGTAGATAAGATGTAAGGCGTCACTTCCAGCTACACCTTTTATTCTGGGGTACACAAATAATTTTCTAGACTGGACCATTTCCTAGTACCCAAGACGAGATGTAGCTGCAAATACTAGTCTGTAGCTTTTCAGATCACTCACTGAAAAAATTAATACTAAGAGGGGCAGACGAGGGTCTTAGTGCATGATGTCTGATGGATGGGGGAATTTAAACATCCACTACAGTGGAGCAGATGGCTACCTTGCACAGCACTGTGGCTCAGTTAAATCACAAATAACACTCTGGGAACCCTTTAAGGCACATGTAAGAGGACGAGTCATAAGCTACATAGTGGGGCCTAAAAAGTGGCAACAAGAAGTGCCCCTTTTAGAAACTGGCCTTCTAGACAGAGTCCTCCTAGACACCCCAGACACCTTAGAAACAAGGAGTATTTCCATTGAAAACTCATGCAACCATTAATGAGGGAAGTGAGAGCAACATGGATGACATTCCAAAGCAGAGTGTACCAGTGGGTCAAAAAAGCAAGCAAAAAATTCAAAGAAAATTTTAAATTCCGAAGTACAATCAGGAACAAGATTGAGCCAAAATGGTCAACATGGCAAAATAAAAACTATTTGTACATATTCTCACAATTGTACTACTGAATTTAAATGTTTCTTCGAACGAGGATATGAAGGTTGACTAATTTTGATGCTAATCTCTGTTTCACATTCATTGCTATTAGAAACCCAATGGACATTGATAATAGATAAGTAATTAGTCATTTTATTGGCCCTGACGAAGTGTCATTTAAGTCGCGAAACATATGTTGGCCTTCTTTTTGCTGCACATAAGATTAACTTACAGTTTGGAATATTTTGGAATAAAAAACATTAGGACCTAACTAAAATTAAAAATAGTCCTGTGGTCTTATTAAAATGAATGTCCTTCCCCGCTTTCTTTATTTTTTCGTTAGTATACCCATCCCACTCACCAATGCCTTTTTTACGCAGTTAAAGGGGCTGCTGATACGTCTGGTTTGGGGGGTGCAGGCCGCGGATAGCATTTGACACACTCACACTCCCATATTATAGGGGTGGCTTTGCGGTCTCCGACTTACACTTGTATTACCTGGTCGCGCAGGCACAGTTTGCTCGTCACTGGTTTTATCCGGACGCCCGCATACCCTACACCAAGCCAGAACGAGACCTGGCCTCCCCACTCCCTTGGGGGCACTGTTTCCGCGGGGTCTTCCGTTGGATCCCAATGATGTGCAGCCTCTCTCAACTACTTGTTGGGCCTGGCGTCGGATGAGTCGGAAGCTAGGTGATGGCTCACTCTACTCCCCAGAGCTCCAACTGTGTCGGAACCCACACTTGCCGCTCACGTCTGAAGTAGTTGTACAACGTACACTCGTCAAACTAAAACTGTTTACTTTTGGTTCTCTCTTCCCAGACGGGCGGGCGATAACTATGACGGATCTCACTGCATGCACTGACCTGACGTATATGGATAAGTTTGTAATAACAAGGCTACTTGGGGCACTCCGCTCGTCTACTCCCACATTCCCCTCTTCCCCTGTGGAATTCCAGCCGCTCACATTACTCATAACTGACAAAGACGGAGATCACCTTGTCGCCAAACTCTACCGAGCGTGCTCGATGCTCAAACCGGCTCGGGATCAAGGAATCAGAGAACGATGGGAGAAAGATCTGGGACAATCACTAACTGATAAAGAATGGGCTGCTGCCTAGAACAAATACATAGGATATCCCCTAACCATAGGCACAAACTCCTCCATTTTAGGTTTGTGCACAGAACATAAATCACGCCATGCCAGCTGCATAAATTTGATTCCACTAGGCCGCCCATATGCCCAAAATGTCAGGCGCCCGAAGCGGACTTCTCCCATATGACCTGGGTGTGCCCCCGAATAGTGCCTTATTGGACTGATGTCTTTTAAACGATTTCGGACATTATAGCTACCCCCTTCCCTCCCTCGCCCAAATTGGCCTTACTGGGAATAGTTAACACCGTAAAATTATGCTACTGATGCTTCGTTGCCCTTGCACTACTGCTAGCGAAAAGGGAACTTGCTGTTCACTGGGGGGTGAAAATCAACCCAACGAAAGACATGTGGATGCGTAGCATGGCGTACTGCGATACACAAACTGACATTTATGCCACGCTTCAGCCCCCAACCTCCCGCCCTAAAGACATATGGCATGTCTACCGTAGCTACGTGCGGCAGCTGCAGCAACTATCCCCTCACTCTTCCCCAGGTTCTCTACACATTGTTAGGGAACAAGGTCCCCTCTCCCCATTAGCCCCCACTACTCCTATTGGCGCTTTTTCCACCCCCTCACAGAATGCCTCGAAGAGAACCTATTGTAATGATCTGTGAAGGCACCGTACTACACTCACCACCGAACGTGATACTCTAGTGTGCCGCGAGGCATGTATGTGGTTTATATTCTCCCCTTTTTTCTTGTACATACTCGTGAGAGAGAACTCCTTCCTCCCCTCCCTTCCCTTTTTCCTCCCCCTCCACGCCCCCCCCTCCCTCCCTATAGGAACCCTCTTTTTTTCTTTTTTTTTTTGTGTTTATTGGTTGGTTTGTATTCAATTCCAAATATTGATGTTATTGAGATCACCTGCCAGAATCATTATGGGGCGCTCGCCTTTGGAGTGCATTGTCATGTTTTGTTCTGATATATGTTGAAAAAATCTCAATAAAAAAAAAAAAAATTGTCCTGTGGTGTGTTAACAACTGATAATAACATTAAATAGAAGACATAAAATTAACTGTCCTGGCCCTCAGACCTTGAGTACTGTCTGTTTACAATAGGAAGGGGATTTAGATTCCAAGCTCCTTGCCAAACACCCTGGGAAAGAAATTTACATTCTGTACCACCTGCCAAATGCAATAGGAAGGAGGTTTACGTTGTGACCTACCTGACAAATGCAATAGGTAGGGACTTAGCACAGAGGTCCCTTTTTCGGTCTAGCACAGTAAATACTAGGGGTTTCCAGGGAATTTACCTTCATGTCAATGTATACTTTAAGGCTGGCTAAAATGTTTGATAGGTCTCGCTAGGCAGAGATTGCATGGACATAGTCATGTTTATGTTCATGGTAAAGGAAAGGGTCTTCATTTACTGATTTTTAGATGTGGTGACAAAGGCAGTATGTCTCTAATTTTAAATTGATTCATTCATTGAGCGACATCACATTATCCTTTTGCAAGAAACCTGGGTAACGGAACTGATATTTAGAACAGGACATTTATCCTTTTCATCAAATGCTACACCTTCAAAGGCAGGAGAGCTTCTGGAGGTCTGCTAATTTGGCTAAGAATGGATGTGTTAAATAGTGCCAAGATTATTCCTACCAATTGTAAAGACATTCGGGGCATTGTAATTACTTGTGGCATTCCTTTTAAGACCAGACAAATTGCCATTGTGAATGTCTATATTCGTTCCCTTCCAGATAACTCTCAAATAGGCCCTATAGACCAACTGTCCATAATGCTTGATCAACAACACCCTTCATGTCTCAAAATAGTTGCTGGTGACTATAACACAGCAATCATGCTCAGGGAAACTCTGCTTACTCTAACTAGTGAAGAGGACGAGGCAAGTGGTGTGCCTCTCTTAACAGCTGACCCCCGGTTTAAGCAAACAAAGGTTGCTGAGCAAATCATTGATATACTGGTAACTCATGGGCTCAGGGCATTAAATGACCACACAGTATCTGATACCTCCTGCAAACCCACCTTTAGAAGAGGCCTGTATTCCAGCAATATTGATTATCTATTTTTTTACATCAGGATTTGGTCCCACATGATTGATATGGAGGTGATGTAAAGAGTGGATAGTGACTATGAAGCCCTTTGTGCACAGCTACAACACGTTCTTTTCATAAACACCCCAAAAAAACAAGATACGCCCTTAAATTCTATTATTTTAACCCATAATCACCGTAAAGTAAAATGGGCTAGGATTTCCAACAATGACATAGCCCTGAGCTCCATTTACCAGAGCTTTCTAAAACTACTGAGCCCTCTCAAACTAACGGACTAAAACTTCCCTGGCTTCATTAGCCTTCACTGCAAGTTTTCTGCTCAATTGAAACAACATTTCAGCAAAGGACGGATGGATTACACCTCTGGCACTCATCCTAGCTGGTTTACCCTGGAATGTAGAGCAGCTAAAGATGAACTGTTTAAAGCCTTATAGAATGGGGATCATGGAGAGATAAAGGGGGCAAGAAAATCCTATAAGGCGACTTTACAAACTTGCAGAAAATCGTGGGAGGAAGCGCAGTGAGATGACCTTACTGATTCCCTTCATAAGAAACACATGAGGCTGTTCTGAGGGATCAACTCAAACGGAGTTGCTCCTTAGATATCCAACCCGATACGGTCGTTCAACCACAATTATGGGTGTCTCATTTCTCTGAGCTTTAAGGAGCGGGTAATAGCTCTCCTGCCTCCCGATAGTGAAATGAAAATCATTCAGGTAGACACCTCGATTGACAAAGACAAGGAGCTCCCTATGGTTTTTGGGCTGGCTGAAACCAAACAGGCCTTGTTCCAGGCAAAAAGGGAAAAAACTCCAGGACTGGACGGCATTCCAGGGGATTTGTACCTGTCTGAACCAGCTGTTTGGGTCCCGTACGAAACATTCTTAGCAACACAATTCTGAGAGATGAAGATATCCCCTCTCTTGGCGGGGATCGATTATTGTCCCCATCTTCAAAAAGGGGAGTTGGGATCTTCCAACTAACTCCAGACCAATCAGTTTGATCAACACTAGCAAAAAATCTTCTGCAGGCAAGTCCTCTCAAGACTCCTGGAGTGGACCTCAGAGCATCATATTCCCTCAGACTTCCAAAGAGGATTCAGGGGCAGAGTTAGCATGCTGGATCAGGTGTTCCTCTTCAAGAAGATATGTTGGAAATATGTCGACTTGAAGCAGGGTCACCTATACTTGGCCTTCATGGATTTGAGGACCGCCTTTGACCTTGTCCCTAGGTAAAAATCTATGGAGGGTCCAAAGGAATTATAGCAGTCTGGCGGACTTATTCAGAATCTTAGTCTCCACTCAGAAACTCACGCACAGGTAAGGTGGCATAATGACCAAGATCTCACACCAAGGATCCCAATCAAAAGTGGCATAAGGCAGGGGTGCATTTTAGCCCCTACATGGTTTAGTTTATATATTGACAGTGAAGTGGACTGCCTTGTCAATTGCAATCATGATGCCCCGAAATCAGCAGGAGCCAGTACCCCTGTACTTATGTTCGCAGATGACACGCTTCTACTTTGTAGAATTCCCATGTGCTTGCAGGTCCCGTGGGATAGGTTTGCCTCCTTCTGTGTGGCCAGAGGGTTGGAGATAAATACCTCAAAATCTAAATTTATCGCGATTAGGCCTCACCGTTCCTTCAGGGGCAAGATGTTTGTGAAGGGTGCCACAATAGAACAAGTCAAAAGTTTCAATTATTTAGGTGTCAGATTGGTGGAGAACAGCTCTTGGGGCCCACAGATTGAGAAAAGCATATCCATACTGCAACATAGTGCGGCTGCTATCCTAAGGAAATCAAAGTCACCTCTAGATGTGCAATTTCACCTGTGCTTCAAGTTTATAGGGCTATGGCCATTGCTGGAGCAAGCTAAGGCACAGAGCTATGGGGTAATGCTGATACCACCCCATTGGTTCTTGTGGAAAATAAATTCTTAAATCCATGCTTGATTTGCCCCAAGTACCGCCTTGGTCCCCATTTGCTTCCATTTAGCATTGAATAAGGTTGACTCTGTAGTATCCGTAAAGATGCTGAAGTACTGGATACAAATCTGGACAACAGTTGAATTTGTCCTTTATCGCCTTAATCAATCTTATTCAGCTAGAGAGAAGGGCTAGTACTCCATGGCTTAACAAGATTAAAACCCTTTGCACTTTCATTAAAATGGAAGAAATCTTGAACACTCCATTGGCAATGCGTAAATAAATAGTGAATGGAGTGAAGAGAAACTCTGGGAGTGTACCTTATACAAACTGTGGAATGACCAAAAGGAGAGGGCCTTACTGCAAATGTTGTCCAGCATAAATTTACCCCTCACTTTGACCACTACTTAGATAGGATCAGCCCCTGTTATGCTAAAAACCTAAACATTAGGTTTAGCTACGTCAATCTTCCTCTCAAATTATTATCATCAAAATGGGCCACGGTCTCCAATTCTTCCACTGATTGTCCTTTTTGCCTGATGATTCTGGAGTTAAAGGATCATTTTTTGTTCTTCTGCCCAGGATACCTGACCCCAAGAAAAAGGTGGATTGCCCCCATTTGCAGGTTATTAGGCATAACTCATTATTGGGAGTCTGCCAGGTTCATGAGGTGTGACACTACGGAACAACTTGTTTTTGAAACCTCTAGAGATCTACTCTGGGCCTGAAGAATTATATCAGGAAAACTTGATAAAACCACCGTTAACCCCCCCAACAAAAAAAAATTAATGTTCCATTGTTACCACTATTTGTACTAATAATGCACTTTTCCATTCTGCTTGTGCACCATAGGTTTCCTGTTAAAGGTGCCAAGAATCTGTGCTTGTTTATAACTTTTCTTGATTTTGTCAGAAGAATACCCACTTTATGTAGGCACTTTGTTGCAGATACACCTATCACGAGGCCATAATTGAAGTTGTAAGATCAAGGCCCATAGTACAATATTTATTAATCATTGACAAACAATTTGCTGTCTTACAATTGTTGCGCATGCATATGCACTTTAAGATTTTAATTGTTTTAAACTGATAACAAGAGGGAGGCAGATGTATTTAAACTGTAAACTATTTTGTAAATATCTCGGTTATACTATCAGAATAGATGGCATTTGTTTTTATGTGTTTTTATAATATCGTATTGCATTATTTCTTGTTTTTATGGTCTTACAAACCAAAATAAAGTTATTGAATTAGAATCGAATGCTTTCTTCAAGAGTACAAGATAAATTTTAATAGCCAACAATAATGAAAAACAATTTAATTAAATACTAAGCTTGGGTTTAGGAGTAGAATGCTACTCATTGTACATTGCTTCAACACCTTATCAGGGGTAGTAAGTGTGATATAAATACAATGACAATTACAAAATGAATGGAAATTTCCTAAAGTTGAATTCTAAAAATACAGACCTCTTGCTGGTAAATCTCTTAGGCCAGCAAAAGTTGGGTCTCTTTTCATACCTCTAAAGTAAAATTCAGGGTGTGTAGACTAGGATCTTTCCTTCCTTGCCCATATCAACTCAGTCAACAATGCTTTCATACTATCTACCTGCTGGGTAAAATTATTCCTTTTCGCTACACAAACCTAGGTCACTAAGATACTCTTCAGCAAAAACAGTCTCAGTACCAAGTGTTAAACGAGCTACCTAGGGTGGCTGCAGCTTTGTGAGGGCCTCAGCTCGTGCCTGGAATGAGCTTCCACTTCATATCAAAGCCGCTTCCAACCTCTTAGGGTTTAGAAAATCCCTCAAAACCTGGCTATTTAATTCTCCATTATAGGCCTATTAACCCAGTGTAACTATTGCCACACTGTGTTCAGCGCCAAGACACCCTTTTGGGTATTCGAGCTCTTAATAAATATTATAACATAACTAGGCTATCCTGTTTTAGGTTTAAACCTATAATAACCGATAAAACCCCACCAAAAGGGAAATAGCTCTCACAGTGTAAGCATATAAACACTGAAAAAACACCTGCACAACCACAAACTAAATGCCATTCAAAGAATGGAAAAGGAGAGTGAAAGAGTAATTTTTATTTCTTCCTGAAGGGGAAAATGCAATGTAACTTTATTATACAAGGTAGCAGCAAGAAAGACTGGGCTAACATTATTCTGTTTCAGTTTTGTTGTTTAGGGATGTCACTAAAATATTGTTTCTTCTTCCTTTTGCTTTTTTTTAGTTTTGTGGTCTTTGGTCTAAAGATGCAGGGTTAAGAAGCATGTTTTAGGTCTTGTTTAATTATTTTATAAACTGTAGAGAATCAGAAAATATCAAAATCATATCTGATATTTTGTCTACGTTTGATTCTTTAGCTGATAGGTAAAATGGCTGGTTTTATAAGAATCTTTCCCAATATGTACCATCACATTTACCCAGAAAAAATGGGTAAAAACTCTTGATACATCAGCCCCCTTTTCTAGTGAGTCAGTGTTGATAGGTGAATTGCCAAACACACCAGGCTTTGAACATTTAATGCACAGTGTAGTGACAGGTATATGTGAAATGAGTGCTGTCACCAAGCATCTGGGATAGTGGTGAAAACATGACACCAGACTTTTGGAAAACATGGAACACAGTGTCACTTGGAGTGCTGCTGCAAAAAGTTCTTACCAAGTTCAAAAATTGGAGTTATATTGTTTGCATTTGCAGTGAATCAGCTACATATATGAAAAGGTTGTGTGATGACCTGTCAAAATCGATACCCGAGCTGAAGTGCTTCCCTGTAAGAGATCCTTGCCACTTGTTAGATGGTATGCTGAAAGCATCTTTACAATCTTTAGAGTTAATTAAGAATGCTATTGACTTTTTAGTCCATTCTGGTGCAGTTTTGTTATGTGCGGGAACTAACACGCAAATATTTCTCATTTTGTGCTTTGTGTGGCATCAAAGAAACAGTCATCCCAACTGTGTCACTTAGCTAGTGGTTCTCAGTCCTAGAGGCCGTGAATGCTATATTATCCATGTGGCAACCATTTACAGAATGTTTGCTGAGTGATGATGCCAAAGGCAAGAAATGTGAGGATCTTCGGTTGCATATTGCTAGTGATGTGAAAAAAAGTACACTCTACTACTGCATTCTTAGATTTTTACAGGAAAACAGGACTGCTGTAGTGGACATAAAGAAACTAGAGTCTGAAAACACCCTTGTCTACCAAGTGTTCAGCATAATTGGTGTAGATGTGAAAAATCTCCTTGAGAGCAGGCTGGGTGATACTTTTAGTGACTTTGGCACTGCAACATGTTAGAGTGCTTGCCACTTGGTATGCAAAGAAATGTTGAGGAGCAATTCAGGAACTTTTATTTTATAATGTATTAGAAATGGCTTGCAATAATGCATAGAAATGTCCCTTCACCAACCATGGCATTTGAAGTCAATGAAGCCTCACTCTGCTCAAGTACTGGATCCCTTCCGTAAAGGGGAATTTTCTCCAGACTTTCAAAAGTGCTGCTTCATTTTTTACTACTTCAATAACTCTGAGGGCATATGTGCCCAATTCAACGCATATGCTGCAGAACCTGTCCCAGAGAATCGCAATATTCAGGTACACACACCAGTATTGGCATGGAAAGCTATGTCAGTGGCCAGAGTTAGCAAATTGTGTACTGGCTGTTTTGGTGTTGCCCGTCTCAAGTGCCAATGTTGAGAGTGCCTTTTCATAGATAAAAGTTTACATGGGAAGGAAATAGCAGCGCGCATGACCAAAGACTCACTGAAGTAGTATTGCATGGTGTACTACAATGCGTTTGATGTAAAAATGTGTTTGGACCTCATATACAATGTACTTACACTGTCTATATACCATGCGCTATCAGTGCAGAAAGCAAGCAATAATAAAAGCAAAACATTCCATAAACACCGGAAAAGCACTGTTTCATGTTGTTTTTAAAGGTGCAAAAATGTGGAACCACTGATAACCACTGTTTTGTTAAGGTATTGAAATCACTTGAAAACACTGAAAACACCCCATCAGAATTTAGCAAAAATGGAAACTGAAAACAGGAAAGCCTAAACATAACATAACAAAACCCCAAACTGTGTGCAGCCTGCGGTGCGTGCAAGCTGTTGTTCTTAGATTACTGTAATTTCTGTATCAGGGTGTGCTAGATTATTCTCTAGCAAAACTATAGAGACTTCAGAATTTTACTGAACACAGTCTCCAATAATTCATGTGTCTGGAGCTTATAGAGCCCTACAATGGCTGCCAATCTGACAGATGTCCTTGTGAAGCTCTCCCTAATGAGCTGAGATTTCTGTGAATCGGAATGCTTCTGCCTAAAGCAACATTTTAAAATCTATCATCCATCTTGTTCACTAGGTGACGTGTATTATGTTTCCTCCAGGTACCACTGACTTGGGACCTAATATGTGGAATGACCTCTCAATTCATAGCAATGGGGAGTGCAGGATGCAAGAGTGAGGGAAGGAGCGCATTTACCGATTTCTGACAGGGCAAGCGCTGGGTAGTTGCGAGCGCCGATTAGTAACTGCTTCAGATTTTTAAATCATCTTTTTAAAAATTGTTGTTTTATTGAATTATGTTGGCTAGATTCACGGAGCTGTGTTAAGGCTCTAGGGGGAGGTAACGCATTCTAAGGTTAGCGCTCTAGCACCTTAGTACAGGTGCGCTAGAGCGCCCTGACGTCAGCACGCATAGTCGGCCTCATTAGGAGCCGATGAAGCGAACGCGCAGGAGCGCATTTACCGATTTCTGACAGGGCAAGCGCTGGGTAGTTGCGAGCGCCGATTAGTAACTGCTTCAGATTTTTAAATCATCTTTTTAAAAATTGTTGTTTTATTGAATTATGTTGGCTAGATTCACGGAGCTGTGTTAAGGCTCTAGGGGGAGGTAACGCATTCTAAGGTTAGCGCTCTAGCACCTTAGTACAGGTGCGCTAGAGCGCCCTGACGTCAGCACGCATAGTCGGCCTTATTAGGAGCCGATGAAGCGAACGCGCAGGAGCGCATTTACCGATTTCTGACAGGGCAAGCGCTGGGTAGTTGCGAGCGCCGATTAGTAACTGCTTCAGATTTTTAAATCATCTTTTTAAAAATTGTTTTATTGAATTATGTTGGCTAGATTCACGGAGCTGTGTTAAGGCTCTAGGGGGAGGTAACGCATTCTAAGGTTAGCGCTCTAGCACCTTAGTACAGGTGCGCTAGAGCGCCCTGACGTCAGCACGCATAGTCGGCCTCATTAGGAGCCGATGAAGCGAACGCGCAGGAGCGCATTTACCGATTTCTGACAGGGCAAGCGCTGGGTAGTTGCGAGCGCCGATTAGTAACTGCTTCAGATTTTTAAATCATCTTTTTAAAAATTGTTGTTTTATTGAATTATGTTGGCTAGATTCACGGAGCTGTGTTAAGGCTCTAGGGGAGGTAACGCATTCTAAGGTTAGCGCTCTAGCACCTTAGTACAGGTGCGCTAGAGCGCCCTGACGTCAGCACGCATAGTCGGCCTCATTAGGAGCCGATGAAGCGAACGCGCAGGAGCGCATTTACCGATTTCTGACAGGGCAAGCGCTGGGTAGTTGCGAGCGCCGATTAGTAACTGCTTCAGATTTTTAAATCATCTTTTTAAAAATTGTTGTTTTATTGAATTATGTTGGCTAGATTCACGGAGCTGTGTTAAGGCTCTAGGGGGAGGTAACGCATTCTAAGGTTAGCGCTCTAGCACCTTAGTACAGGTGCGCTAGAGCGCCCTGACGTCAGCACGCATAGTCGGCCTCATTAGGAGCCGATGAAGCGAACGCGCAGCGGACGCGCAGCGGACGCGCGCAGCGGGCGCGCCGCTGGCGCGCAGCGGACGCGCGCAGCGGGCGCGCCGCTGGCGCGCCTAAGGCAAGCCCGTCTGCGCCCGTCCGCACCCGAACGGAACCAGGAGCCAGGAACCCTGGGGGTCCCAACAAGGGAAGGCTCTGTTATAGTCCGGAACAGCTCAGACTTTTTAGGGAGCAGCCAAAAAGTGAGTGTAGGCACTCTATTCTTCCTGAACTTAATGTTCCACAATGTCTTAGTTGTGGTTATAAAACTGGCCACCTTGTGGGTAGGTCGGATAGCTCACAGGATAAAATGGAGCTTAAAATGTTTTTACTTAATTGTCGCTCCCTCCCTAAACATGCTTTAGAAATTCATATCTTGTTAGAAGATAAAAAACCAGACATTCTGTTTCTCACGGAAACTTGGTTGAACAAAGGGTCGGACTACGCAATTGTACAAGCCCTTCCACCCAATTATGTTATACAAAGGCTAGACCGAGATGCTGGTCGGGGAGGGGGCATTGCTATTATCTATAAGGATGATTTTAAATGCCGCATCACCTCGAATCCTATACCTGATTGTGAAAGCATTCTGTTTTCCATCCGGGTATCTCATGTTTCTACCATGTCAGGCATTCTGATATATCGTCCCCCAGGCCCTGATGGCCAATTTTGCCAGACTATGCCAGAGACTGTAGCTAACCTTGCAAGCTCCCTGCTCAATTTTACCTTATTGGGAGATTTTAACATGCATTTTGACAATGCACAACTCCCCCAAATATCAAACCTTGTTGAAGGGTTAGCGGCCTTTCAGCTTGAGCAAAAAGTCGTAGGCCCAACACACTCTAAAAACCATCTATTGGACCCTATTTTTTCAAATATTCAAACTTTGGTTACTCTGCAACCCATTCCACTGCCATGGTCTGACCACTTCCTGCTCCCATTCACCTGGGTTATGCGGGAAATGAGCCCACCAATGAGGGAAACTAAAAAGCTTGTTCGCACCTGGTCAAAACTTCCGTGGGAATTATGGGAGACCAATCTGGAGATTACAAGACCCAAACCCCACCCTAATCCCATCACTGCTAATGATATATGTAATGGTTGGCTAGAATCCTCGCTTAATACCATCCTTCCCAAAAAAGAGATACATATAAAAACAGGAATCAATAGAAATCCCTGGTACTCCCCTGGTCTCCGGAAACTTAAACAAAAGTGCAAAATACTGGAAAGAAAGTGGAGAAAAGACTTTTCACTCGTTAATAAAGGCAAATATAGAGAGGCCATAAAACACTATAAATTAGAAATAAAATCTGCATAAAGCAGTTATTATCAAGATAGAATTACATCAGCTGCAAACTCCCCACGTGAAATCTTACACATTGCAAAATCACTTCTGACCCCCTCGGCCCCCTCACAGACTGCAGATAATCCCCAACTCCGATGCAACCAGCTAGCAGAATACTTTTCTGTTAAAATACAAACCATCTATACGTCATTCCCTCTGGAAAGTGACCACCGAATGGCATCCTTAACCGATTCAACAAAGGAACAGGACCTGCTGGAGGAATTCCCCCCATTGGACCAAACTTCCTTAAACAAGATCTTGAATCATCTCAAATCTGGCTCCCCTATAGACCCAGCTCCGCCCACCATTTTAAATAAGATTAGGAAGACCATCTCCCCAACCATTTTAGATCTGATTAATGCCTCCCTTCTTACTGGAATTGTGCCTCCGCTGTGGAAACAGGCGATGGTCAAGGCACTGCTAAAAAAAACGAATCTGGACCCGGAAGACTGGGCAAATTATCGACCCATATCTTTGTTGCCCGGCATAAGTAAAATCGCGGAGAAGCATGTGAACTCATCCCTTTCGGGATTTCTGGAAAAAAACAACTTGCTTCATCCCTCACAGACAGGTTTTAGATCACAGCAGGGTACAGAGACCGCCCTCCTGTCGGTAGTGGAGGAAGCCAGAAAAATCATTGACGACGGAGGCTGCGCGGCAATTATTTTATTAGATCTGAGCGCAGCCTTCGATACAGTCAATCACCCGCTGTTGATTAGTAGACTCAGAGATGTAGGAGTGACAGGAATGGCACTTAAATGGTTACACTCTTTTTTAGAAAACAGAGTCTTCTCAGTTTTTGAGGATGAAACCATGTCTAAACAAGTGCCTCTTATATGCGGAGTTCCGCAGGGATCAGTGCTGAGCCCCACTTTATTTAATGTTTACATGGGTTCCTTGGCGCACATAGTCACTCCATCTGGGGTGCAGATTGTCACTTATGCCGACGACACTCAGTTGGTCGTTTCCTTGAATAAAAAAGACAATTCTAGATCAGACCTAACTTCCTGCCTGGAAAAAGTGGCCAGATGGATGGACACCTCATTCTTGAAGCTTAATGGGGCGAAAACTGAGGTCATGCTCCTTGGCAATGCCGCTCCGCTTAATATAGACTCCTTGTGGCCTAACTGTCTGGGTCCTCCTCCAGTTCCGAAAAAGCACATAAAAAGCCTAGGAGTGGTACTGGACTCCAATCTGGATTTTAAGGAACAGGCGCGGAAAGTGGCAGCCACCTGTTATGGCCTTGTGAGGATGATTAGGAAAATCCTTCCAGTATTACCTTTCATGGCCAGAAGGCTGCTAGTACAAGCACTGATTTTGTCACGGCTTGATTATGCAAATTCTTTATACCTAGGCGCACCCCTTTCTACATCCAAAATTCTACAGACAGTTCAAAATTGCGCAGCTCGGCTGCTCCTAAATGTCCCGAAAGGGCTTTCAGCCAAACCTGCTCTTGCCTCTCTGCACTGGCTTCCAATTCAGGAGAGAATTCAGTTCAAAGCTATGTGTATTGCACATAAAGCACTCTCCGGAAAAGGATCACCGATGATTTGTGCAATGATTCTTCCTTACCATCCCAAAAGAGCCCTAAGATCAGAAAATAAACATCTGTTGACAGTTCCTAAAATTAAACGAACGAGAAGTGGAGGGCGCCTCTTTTCTTATAATGTTGCTAAAACCTGGAATCTCATTCCCCTCCACATTCGCTTACAACCAAACTACATGAACTTTCGCAAGCAGCTAAAAACCTTTCTCTTTCCCTGACGGGTTTTTCGAATTGAGTATTTGTGTACCTCTTAGCGCTGGGATGCCCTCGGGTAACCAGGCGCTTTATAAGTGCTACTTCATTCATTCATTCATTTCCCTAGAGGTCAGCACAATGAAAATGGAACACATTGTACATTGTATGTGAAGCCTTCTCCCAGTTGTTTCTTGTGGAGCATGCACGCAGATTACTTGTGCCCAAGCCTAGACCAGGTCAGAACCAGAGGCCAAAAATTGCACTCCTGCTAAACTACAGAGACGGGGATGCAGTTTTCCAACTGTAGAGGACGAACTCCGACCCCAAATACAATGATGACAATTTAGCATTCTATCCAGACTTTACCCCGCTAGTCCAGTTGGCCAGAAGATTATTCTTAGAGGTTGCTACATAAAAGATCTGTCAGGTACTCCCTGTTATATCTTGGCAAACTCCGAGTGGAGCATGATGGAAAAGTGTTCTTTTGCAATCAAACAGAATCAACGCTGGAGTGTGTTGGCATCTACTTAAAGCCTGGAAGGGGAGGGAGATCAGAGTCCAACATCAATCCGTGGCGACCAGAGAGCTGTAACAGCAGGCTCAACAAACTCTTTAAGCAATCTCCAGGCACTCACCAGTAGGCTAGGTTAGGTCACTGACTGTGATGCACATGTATTATAATTGCCTTTAAATGTATGTTCCTTGAACCCAGTATTCACGAGACAAAGTTAATCAGAAATTTGAATGTACTACTATCGACATTATAAATGAATGCAAAATCAATTTGATTTTTATAAAGTTTAAGTGCACAGTAAATGCCCATCAACGGCCTCTTGCTATTGGTTGTGATGATACAGCTTAAAAGACCCAATGAATACATGCACTTACTCAAGGTACAAATGTGATAAGGTTGTTGCGATAGCTGACCATATTGCCATAGACCTTATAATTTAGGGATTAATCCACCTTTTTTTAATGACTACCACTGTAGGGGCTTGCGCTGCTGTTATCCTGGGCACTATCATAATCTGCAGGAAGGTGCGTTGGAGGACATTTCTACTGCATGAATGATGTTCATTACCTTGGGCTGGATGCATGCTCTTAGGCACCCCCAAACATATCATCTGCAAGAGTCAAAGAAGGTCACAGAGATGGTGATTTTTTTTTCTTGTTTGTGAGGGGAATTCTTACTGACGATTGGGGTTAGCATTCGAGTTGGGTGGGTATAGAGTTTTGAACACTGCTTTTGTGAAAGCTTGAATGGCACCAAGAAGACACACTATGTGCGATATATTGTACTCACTCAGGTTTCATTGTTGAACATTAGTAATCACAAGCGTGTAACAAACATGATACCTCTTTCGTACCACATTGAAATTAGTTAGTTGGAATATATGGGGGATTAATGACCCCCTCTAAAGCCTGTCAAGTGCTCACCCATCTAGATCGCCATAGAATGTACATGGCTTTACTTTCGGGAACACACATCACCTTCGTCCAAGCCCTCATTTGCAGCAACCTGGAGCCACCGTAGGTACTTCTAGTTTGACATACTCTAGGGGATTAGTGACACTCATCCGAAAGTCAGTAAATGTCACCATGCAGAAATGTTTTGGAGACACAAAGGTAGTAGTCCAGTTTGACTCATCACCCCTTGTGCTAGTAAGTGTATATGGCCCGAATATTGTGCCCCTGAATTCTTTGATGATTTCAACTGTGGTAAAGTGCCAGGAGGTGATTGTCTCCTGATGGATTTCTATAAGGATTTCTGATACTTAGCTTCTAGACTGCTAGAAGTGTATAATGCTGCACTTGTTTACGGTAAACTTCCCTGTCAGTACTGAAGGCTATAATAACTGTACTTCCAAAATCTGTGCATGAGTCATGACCCTTATGAGTGCGCCTCTTACAGGCCCCTGTTGTAATTAAATGTCAACAAAAAAATTCTTGCAAAAATCCTGGCACAGAGGTTACAGCCACTGATGCAACTGTTGGTCCTCAGGAGCAATCTAGGTTTATACCTCAGAGATCACCTGCATTTAACCTGTTCACACTGGCGGCCGTGCTGCATCGTATTAATCAAAATCTACCAGCAAGCTGTCCTACATGAAGCTGAAAAGGCATTTGGATCCCTTGCTCGCTGTGCCACTGGATTCAAGCTAGCCTGGCTGCTGAGGGGGTGATACCCCGAAACCAGTCCTAGGATGCTTATTTCCGGTCCAGGGAGGACCTGGCCTGGCAGTTTGGGCTGGACTGGTCCCATGAGGAGCAGGGTCAAGACTGATTTGCATATGGCTGGGTCTAAACTGGGGTGGCATAGTGAGCAAAAGAACAATGGATTAAAACCAGATCTCTTGACTGGGGGTGAGTAGTTGAAAGGTTTCAGCACTCCGACCATCATCTTCTTGCGTTTGCCCTGATTAGAACTAGGCATTCCAATGTGTTGCAGAGTGCTTAACACATTTTGATGCACTCTTATATCAAGTGAATCATTTTGTGAAATGAACTGCGCTTCTTGGTGACAAGAATAGGTGTTGTTAATGTGTAAACAAAATAAAGTGTTAAAAACAAATTAGGAACTTAAGAGCTTCTCTTTGACCTGTTCCCATATTTTTATTTGCCTGGGCATTAGATTGATGAGTAATGGTCCACAGGGTCTACAGATGTCTAGAGAATAAGATACAGATGCAAAGTGCAGTTCTAATCACTATGCTCCCTTATAGGATTTAAGGACTTTTGATCTCTGTGCCCATCAAAGTTTATAATATGAAGTGTCACTCTGCTGCCACATATGGTGCAGATCCATGAGCCAAGCAGTAAACCATTGTATGGAGATTGCCGAGATTCACTTCTTGCCAAGATTACTGCATAGGGACCCACATACCGAACTAATGTTGGAATTATCTATCATGCCTAATGATAGAGTCATAGCCCATAAACAAATATTGCAATTGATCTGTGTTTAGGTGAATACCCATGTAGGAGCATTTCAGCTACATCCAAGAGCGATTTGCTTCCGGTCCTAACGGAATACAAGCCCTGGCTTCTTGCGCATGCCAGACCTTAAACTCTCGAAATACACGCCTCCCAGAAACAGAACACATTAGAGAGATCAAGGTCCTGTATGCGAGGAAAATATTACCCGAAAGCTATTTTTTTTTCTGAACCTTTGGGTCATTGTTAGAGCACAAGTTCCCCAAGGTTTGTAAAGGGTCTACTACATGTTTGGTTAGGGTCTCTCCCTTTGGCAATCAAAAAAACCGTAAGGAATGGTCACTTATTGTCATGTATGCACTTAGGTGATGAGGTGTCCGCTTATTTTGACCTTTTAAACAAGTACTTGAGAAAATATAGTAGCTAACAATTTTTACAAATGTAGCACCGTGGTCAGTTAAGGGTGCGCTCTAATGTTCTGCCACACAGAAAAAGTAAGGCCAGTGAATATGCCACTTCACAATTTTTATGGAGAGCCCAGTACAAAGAACAATGGATTGAATGTACAAAGCATTTTTGCAGTCACAGACACTCCAGTTCAGAGTTTGTGAATGGCAAAATGCTGCTTTAAAATACACCGATTCCATTTTAGTGATCAATAACGTTTTGCCGACTTTTTAACAAGATTATGAACCCATACTGATTCGATATTGGGAAGGAGCTTGTTGTGGGCATCCCTTCCAAAACTTGATTCGGTATGCAAAGTATCAATGTTTTGCAACCAAAATCCAGTCGCAAGACATTGAAAAGTTACAGAGTTGGAGTGGTGACATATTTGCAAAAGGGAATTCGTCCCCTTGCAACTCCTTCCTCCTTGTGAATGTAAAAAAAAAAAAAAGTGGTTTGTTGGGGATCATTCACAAAAAACACTTAAAAAAGAAAAGTAAACTTTTTTTTAAGCTGTACCGTTCGTTTCCTTTAAAGAAAATGGGAGCATTAAAAAAATACCTTATTTAAAAGTGATCACAGATATGTTGGTCTGTTGACCCTAATAGGCCACAGTCCCTGTGCTCGACTCCAATCGAGTGAGTTGTATTTGCAACCCACTCCGAATCAGAATTTTATAAACTGACCTATTAATAGATAGGTCAGTTTGTAAAATTCTTTACTAGTTGCAAAAATATTGGTCTCAAATTTCTATCAGTTTTTAGCGACAAGTAAATAGTACACCTGGCACATAATATAAAGGATACATTCTGCTAATTTAAACTTTTGCATTGCTTAATCCAGAAACTGTCTTTCAGCCAATTTGTTAGTGTTTCACTTTGGCAGAGAATTTGTACGTATTATAGGAAATGCATTTTATCATCGCACTTATGGTGCACATCGTTTGGTGTATGGTACTGTGGATTTTTAGCTTTCTACTAGATATTTTAATTCTTCTTTCATAATAAATGTTATATCGTTCTTGTGAGTACTCAAATATAACTTTTTCTTAATGTATGGCCTTACTAACAAACAATTTTACCACTAATATTTTCAGTAAATGGCCATGCAAGAAATGTTCCACTTTATTTAATTGGCAATACATACCAGTTAGAACCACCTTTCCAGAAACGAAGATCAGTAAAACAATTCGTGGTTTCACCATTCTATAAATCAGGCCTGGGAATAATTCTGGTTCATAACTGTTATTAGAAAGATGAAAACAAAAAGTATTAACGTGTATTGTCTTTAGAATAACGACAACCCCTCTCCCCATTTTAGCGTTAGCAGCGTGACAAGCAGATAGAGTATTTTTTTCTCTCTTTCAGGTCTGATCCATCCCTGCTTACACTGAAATATCCCCTGTTGTGCTCTGGGGCCAAGTGTGGATGGGATAAGCCTCGGAACGCTTTGCACTGGCTGCACGGGTCACACTAGTCATGGCCTGGCACGGAACTGCCTATGCGCAGTTCCGCCTTTTATTTAAACCCCCAGTCACGTGACCACTGCAATTGTGAGGCTGGGGTGCCAGCGGGGAACACCCCTCGGCCTGCAACACTACATTC
This sequence comes from Calotriton arnoldi, assembly GCA_963921515.1. NCBI lineage: Eukaryota > Metazoa > Chordata > Amphibia > Caudata > Salamandridae > Calotriton > Calotriton arnoldi. Next base: position 47,613 of record CAWUFW010013683.1, read on the forward strand.
CTCCTTTATTATAACTAACAAGAACAAGCAAAACAAGTGACCAAACAACTATAATCAATCAGAAGAACCCCCGTAGAGGTACAACACACAGTGGCCTGTGCGGGCTAAAGGATACTGGCAGCCTGGTTTCCTGATCGCCCTGGTCTGCTGCCCAGGATCTGCTAGTCCATCTCATAGTCTTGGAACTGCTGAGACGGAGTAGGATTCCGCTGGAGATTATATATCAGAAGGCCTGGTCATGTTCATCTGATTCAGGGTGCAGTCTTTCAGTGACCTCTTCTGCCAGTGGGGATGGCGTCAGCACTGTCTCAGATGTCCCTTGGGGATGCTGTGGGGATGGTGGCGTTTCATGGCATGACAGGAGGGGAAATCAGCTGTTTCGCAATCATCTGGCTCCTCTGGTGCGTGTTCGTCCCTTGGGTCAGGTGAGCCACTGGGATCTCCTCGGAATTGTTTGAAAAACGAGTCAATCAATCAAAATTAACTTTATTCGGCACACGGCCATAAAAGTTTCTACAAACAAACAATACAATTTTAAGATACATTTTTTTCTAATAAATATAAAAAAGATAAAAGTTCCTTTGTAAGCTAAAATCATACTTATACATTAATGTAATAATGGCCATAGAATTTTAAATCAGTTTGACAAAAAAGACAATAAAAACAAATCGTTTCATCCCCCCACCCAATTAGTGCACTTCATAACGTTTCCTAATGCCCATTGCAGTTTTAATAAAATTTAAGACAGCAGTGCAAATAACAGGATTAATCAATGATTGCAGATAACTGTACCCCTCAATATATGTGCATAGGCGCATATTCATTAGTAAGGGTACCAAAAATCTACTCCTTGGTTCTTTATAAAGTGCACAAAAAAAAGAGTAAAGTGCAAGGTGCTCTGGGGAGTTCTATTATCACATGGGCAAGAAATAAGGTTGTCCATCCACCCAGATTGTTTGGGGAACGCCACCAAAAAGTGCAAAGTGCTAAGGCGGAATCTTGTTAAAAGAAAACGCAACTGGCTCTTCGTTGTAAAGGATAGGTAATATTGCTGATTGGGCATAAAGAGGCAGCTAGCGCCAGGTACCTCCAATTGTAAATGTCGCAAATTTGCCCAGACCCTATACTCCTCTTTAATTATACCCTTTGCGTTTGGGGGGATACTCGAAGGAGTGTCAAAGTACTCCACCAACCCAATCTGAGATAACCCATCCCTCACAAACCGAAGCCAGGGAATCTTCACAGACTTGTCCAAATTAATACAGACTTCGATGATCTCCCTGGAAAACTAACTCTTCTGAGACCCAAATTTTGGCCCATAAGAGCAAGGGGGCAGCAGCAATGCGATCTATGTATTCCATCCCCACTTCTCGGTGAGAAAACGAGGTGGCAGTGCTGCTTGGAATCACCAACAGCCGTTTTATAAACTTGTTCTCCACTACTTGTAGTGAGCGGCTTTTTTGAGACCCCATACGCCCGCCCCATACGATGCAACCGACAAGCATTTTGCATTGTATAGGGTAACCAGCTCAGGCACTGGCTTATGACCTAGCTTGCAGGCGAACCTAAAGAGCCCCTCCACAACTATACTTGTCTGCTGTGCCCTAGCCGTGATCAGGGAATCCCATTTCAAATCCTTGCTAAACATGTTCCCCAAGTAAGTGAACTGTTCCACCCTTTCAATGGACTTACCCCTTACATTGAAACTTCTGGTTTTAACCTTTTTTGGGCCGCATACCATTATGTAAGACTTTGAGAAATTAACCCTCAAGTCTAACGCCGCCATAACATTTGTAAAGGCGTCAGTTTGGGTGACTGTCTCTCAGCCCCTGGAGGCCGACACCATAGTTCCTTGGATTCTGATGACTTTCCACAGGCTACACTCAAATGGAAGCTGGATCTTGCTCCCTGGATGTCGGTTTCTTATCAGCACCTAGTCCCCCACGGAGAGTCTTGGTGCCTTGGCTCGCCTGCGTTGAGACGCTTGTCGGATTTGCTCCTCCATACAAGATTGAGCATGGCTAGTTGGCACTGGGGCTTGTTCCCACATCAAGTGGTGGGTGATAATGTCCTCAACCCGTCACCTGGAACAAAGGATGCTGGGTGCTATTCCGGTTCTGGTGTGTGGGGTTAGGCGGTAGTCTTTCAAGAAAGTGTAGATTGTCCTTCCACACACTGTTGCTTCGCTTGGGCTATGTGAATGGCTTTTGTGATGAACCTTTCAACCTCGCCTTTATATTGGGGTCGATGGGGGGTGATCTGGTGGTGTTTGGTTCCTCTGGATGTCAGGTAGTCAATGAGGTCCTGGCTGTTGAAGGGCGGTTCATTGTCTCTCCAGAGTTCCTGTATTAGGCTGCGTGTGGCTACAATTTTCTCGAGCTTGGCAATTGTCTCTTCCACTGAAGTGATTTTCACGATTTCCATTTCCGGATATTTAGAAAAGTCATTAATGACTACCAATAAGTGTCAGCTATCTGGGAGACTGACGAAATCCGTGCTAGCGCAATGCCACAGACCCTCAGGGACTCGCTTGGTGATGACAGAGGGTGGGGGGGGTCGCCTCTCCCAGTCGTTGGACAGTCTGTTCAATCTTCTCATCCAGGTCAGAAAACCATTTCTTGGTTATCAGCCTGTTCTTCTTCTTGACGACTCCTTGGTGTGACCCATGAGCTAAGTCCACAATCTGTTGACTCGGACTTTCTGGCAAGACAAGCCAGGGTCCCTGGAGCAGGCACCCATCTGCCAAGATGGCGAGTTCCTCTTTCACGTTGTGCAGGGACCTTAGTGTGCTCTTGGATTCATCTTTTGGGGCAGTGCTGCTGTGACCTGGCTGCCGCAATGGCCTGTTGGGGACAGTTGTCTACTCGGGTGAGAATATAGGAAGGGGGCATGACCATTCTACTACTACCCTCAGGTATTCTTTTGCATCCTCTGCCTCTTGTACCTCCATTGGTTTGGCGGGCGGCCATATCTCAAGAGATATTCCGACGGATACAGACTCCCGGTCAATACTCCACTGAGAAATGGTATTCCTGTAGCTAGAGTATTCATTTTTCAATCCACGTTGGGGGCTTTGATGCTGCTCCTTTGAAGAATGGGATCAAGGGCTTATGGTAGGTACTGACTGTGACTGGGTGTCCATATAGGCAGCTGTGGAAATGTCTGCAACCCAATGGATGGCTATGGCTTCCTTTTTGATATGCGAGTATCGCTGCTCTGTGGGGGTCAAAGCATGGCTGGCATAGGCTCCAGGGGCCCACCCTCTGCCCAGTTGTTGTTGTTGCTGGGACAGACAGCACCCACATCCGTGGGGCTGGCATCCACAGCTAGCTCCATGTCATTGTTGGGGTCAAAGTAGACTAGGGTAGTATCTTCAGACATAGTCTGCTTGGTGTCCTGGAACAACTTCTGTTGTTCAGGAGCCCATTGTCAGGGGGTTGACACTTTGGTGAGGTCTTGCAGTGGTACTGTACACTGGGTTAGGTTTGGCATGAAACAGTTGCAGTAGGTGACCATTACTAAAAAGCTTCTGACTCCAGTGACTGTGGAAGGTGCTGGTGTGACCTGGATGTCATGGACTTTGGCCGGGGCAAGGTAAATCCATTTCATGATGAAACAATATCAAAATAAACATATTTCCTCCTTTAGGAATTCGCATTTCTCTTTGTGCAAAGTGAGGTTGCAGCTTTGTAGCCAGTTGAACACCGAGCGTAGTTGGTGAAAATGTTCATCCAGAGTACGTGCGTGAACCGGAATGTCGTCGCTGACATTCAGGACTCCGGCGAGAACAGCTAGCACTGCCCTGATGATGTCTTGAAACACCTCAGCAGCGCTGGAGTTGCCGAAGTTGAGGCGCTTAAATCTCCTCAAAATTAGGTAATTGGAGAAGGTGTTCACGTCTTGACTCGGGCGCCAGGAGAATCTGGTGGTAGCCAGATCGTAGGTCCATTTTGGAAAACCATTGGGAGCCAGAGACTTCTCCTATGATGTCGTCCACGGTGAGTGTTATGTGGTGCTCCCTTTTGATTGCGGTGTTTGGGTTCCTCATGTTGACTCATATGCGCACTTCTCCTGGCTGTTTCGGCTTGCGAGCTACTATTATGGGTTATACCCAAGGCGGTGGCCCTTCCACTCTTTCAAGGATATCTGCTGCATCCAACTTCAGCAGCTCCGCCTCGACTTTTGGTCGAAGGTGGACGGCCACCGTGCAATGGTGCAATGCGACCAGTTCACCGACTTGTCAATGTGCAGATGAACGACTTGGTCTATAAGGCATCCGATGCCTTTGATGAGGCCTTCAAATTCATCTAGGAGTGAGTCTATTGTGCTGACGTGGACACCAAAAGCAAATTGGACCAGCTGCAGACGTTCAGCCTTGTGGCAGCTGAGGAGCATGTCAGTCCCACCTTTTGTGACATACACATTTGCTTTGGTGGTTTGTTTTTGGTGGTTGATAGTGGTGGTGAACACACCTACGAGCGGGAGGCATGTGGAGGTGCCATTGACATACACTTGGTGGTGGTGGGGAAAGCACTGGTGGGGATGCCATTTCGCTGCGTATGGATAGTGGCAATATGTTGATTGACGCCCCAGTGTCCATGAGGGCCACCAGCGGTAGTCCATCTACGGTGATTTGGCACTGGGGGGTGCGGTTAATTAGGCCTAGAGCCAGCTCCACGATGTGTGTGACAGGAACTGTTCCTTCTGATTCGTTGTCATCCATGTCGTCCTCATCTGCGAGCATGGATTCAGTGTCCACTCGGTTGGCTGTCTTCTTTTTGGGCCCTTTTGCTGGGGTTGTGGAGCGGCAGACTTTTGCATAGCGGTTCATCTTACGGCATGGGGAATTTTTTTTTCCTTTGGTGGGGCAGTCTCCAGAGTGTAGGGAAGGACCTCCACACCACTTACAGGGTCTGGTGGTGTCTGGCGTCTTGGGGAGGTCTCTTTTGCTGCGAGGTGATGTGGATGCTCCCACCTGGATGACTGGCTTGGTCTTAATAGCACGCTGAAGGTTGCCTCCATGTGAGCGGCCCGCGATTTTGATAGTTCTTTTGACCGTCCATGGTGAGAATGTCTGCCATCATCCTTTGGGGCATTGGAAGGATGTGTTCATGAAGCTTAACTGACGACCAGCCCCAGATAAGCAGAGCTTGAATTTCATCTTGTTCATCTGGAAGAGTGCATGTACTCGCTAGCTCTTGGAGCCTGGCATACAACTCATCCACAGATTCATCTGGTGTCTGCCGGGCATGCCGAAGTAGAAACCGCTCATAATCTGGATTGACCAGAGGTGCGGAGTCAGCGGTCAGCGCTGTCTTGAGTGTGGTGTAGGTGTAAGGTGGGCCAGCTTTCGTACTGTTTTGGCCAGCTTGTGGACGGTGGCGCCGTCTAGGTGGAGGAGCATGGGCCGACACCTGTCTGCTTCTAGTCCCACTGCAGCAAAATGTGTTTAGAGGCGATCTAGCCAGGTCACCCATTTCGCGGCCGGTGAGGACAGAGCTCCAGCCACAATGAAAGGTTCAATGGTGGGGATAGACGCCATGTGCGCAGTTCTTTCGTGAAGTGGATGAGCTGTTGGTGGGGCGGTGGGGCGGCGTGTCGTGGCGTTACTTGTGCTAGGGAAGGTATCATGGGGCATAGCTCCTTACCAGCTCCTCCGCCATCCTTTCATCTGCGTAGGACACTGGGGGATGTGTGGTGACCTCCTTTGTGCTGGCAGAACTGGGGGCAAAAGCTTAGGTGATGCCTGGTTGGGTCCTCTCAGCGTGAGGCGCATGTGCTGTCTGATGGGCTTTCTCGCCATCTGGTCGTGGGCCCTGCCACATGGGGTGCTCGTGCCTCTCTGTAGGCCCTCCCCTTCTTGGGCTTCGGGGGTGGTGCAGGTGCCCCCCCTCAGGGCCTGCATGGGGGCTAGGGGCTGGTGCATGGCTCCTGACCCAAAAGTTCCAAAAATTGTCTCTAATCTTGCAAACGCATGCAACTCCTAGAGAGTAGGCCGTGCGGCAGCAGGCTGTGAGCCGTGCTGCCATCCGTGTCGACTGCTGGAGTTCGGGTGTGGCCTGCAGGGCGTAGCCATGTGGAGGGGGCTCAGGGCTTCCACCCACTGTCTACAACATCGGCAGGGTGTGGGCTGGGTACAGCAAAGCATCTCGGAGAGGGCGGAAATTGAATCTTCCTCATCACAAGTTGTGTTCTGGGGTCAAGTGTGGATGGGGTAGGCCTCAGAATGCTGTGCTCTGTCTGTGCGGTGCTGCCAATCAGAGATGAGTCATGGCCTGGCACAGAACTGCCTTTGCGCAGTTTTGCCAGTTTATTTAAACCCATGGTCACGTGACCGCAGGGCCATACCACTGCAACTGAGAGGCTGGGGCCCAGTACGGTACACCCCTCTGCCAAAACACTGCATCCTCCATTCTCCAACCTTTCTCATTAAGAGCAGCGGGAGGTAAGAGCTCCTGCAGCATTTATGAGGTGGAATTCCATACAAAATACACATTGGGTGAGTTATAGCAGCATGTGAGGAAGGTGCTTTCTCTTAGTTCAATATGCGGTTTGATGTGTAGAGCCTGACACATGATACAGTTGTGCTTTTGCTTCAGGTTACCAAAGTTGTTAGCTAGTTCTGCACATTGTGTGAAATGTCAGCCTGTTCTGGCAGACAACATGGAAGGACTGACAGGCTAATATGAGAAAATGGAAGCTACAAGTACTAGTACTACAAGTGCGGATGAGAAAAAAAACAATGTTTGAGTCAGTTACAAAATTATATATCAGTCTTTAGCTACAAGGGCTTGTCTCCTCAGTCGCTCTCCAGCTTTTCTTTCAAGTTGTGATAGGCCAACGCCCATTTTATCACTGTTCTAACAGAACACAAGATGGATGCTGGATTGAATGTGCAGCAGAGCTGACTTCAATCCATACTCCAACATTTATGAGCTAATTGGAAAGATGAAAAGGTTACATACAGGTAACATCATTTGTGCGCCATAGGTCTTTATTATCAGTAGCATTGCTGCCCGGACAAGTTCTTGCCTGACATGTAGAAAACATGCTTGTGGGAGTACCTGTACCTTTCCCATACTCTAGCTAAAGGTATAAATATCTATGGATGAAATAGAACACGTGACTTTTTTCAAGTGTGCAAAATCAACGCTTCACACTTTTTTATGAGCAGTCCTAAAGAGCCTGTTATCCCGATGCAATGAATGAATGAAAAATAAATGAAGATCCCTCCCATAATAAAGAAGAAAATATAACTTACCTGTTAAACCAGATCTTCATAAAGAGTATCTTCATTTAGTGCATAAACATCACAGCCATCTTTCCTAATAGAGCCCTAAAATGTAACAGGTTTTGTACTGTTTCTATGTCCTTCACCAAAAATGAACTACCATTGTTAAGCATGCTGGGAGTTTGATGGAATTTAGCCGCAGTGCTTTAGTTGTAAAAGAATAAAAGCTGGGGCCCAACATTTTGTTCAGCAGCCCAAAGATGGCGTGGACTAATATCGGGAGTGCTGAATACCAAGGCTGCATAGACTAGATACCTCCACATGTCTCCTTAGTCTACCACCAGCCTCTTTATCTTTCTCTTGCAGGTTCTTTTTCACCCCTGCTTTCTCACTTTGTCACTGTTTCCAAACTTTCTCTTTCTTTTGCCCTTTTGTGTTTTTCTTGCTTGGGATCATAGTTTGTTGAGGAAAAATAAGTTCCAGTCCCCAAAAATGAGTGCCGGTTGGCCCCACCTGCAACTACTGGCTCAAATTAAGCGTTGTTGAGCTGCCTTAAATTCACAGTGCAATACTTTGTTAGATGAGATGGCATGCATATGGGACCAGTTTCCTTCTATTGCTTCTCTTATAAAAGGGAGAAAATAAGTTTAGATTTACAATGTAGTTTCGTGTACTCCACGTATTCTTCCTTTTCTTTTTTTTTTAAGGTAAAAAAAAACCAAATAAATAAAAATGTTGCCTCTATGACAAATATAGATTCAAAAATATTGTTACTTAAATATTGCTTCAAAAATATTGTCTCTACAAAAATATTGAGGAACAGAATACAGAAGATAAAAATATGTATATAACACTGTTTTAAAAAATATTTCATCCAATATGGTTTACTTTCTTATTGGTGTATTTAATATTGTTTTAATTACTTTAATGTATACTAGTTATTATATTATCTGTAGATGTTATTATTATGCTGGCTTAAACAATTAGTGAGTGTAGTTTTTAATGTGGAATTCATTTTCTTTTTACATTTAATTAGTAATTTCTAATTCAGTAGCAGGTCGTTACAAATGTAGGGGAAACGGTTGGGAAGTTATTTAAATTGTAATTTATTGTTTTCAATTACTTTTATATTAATTTAGTATTTAGTGATTAATTATGTTAATAGCTTAATTGATTGTTATTTTAAATCTTTAAGTGTATTTTTTCACTTTTAATGTATGCTTTATTTTATATGGTTTAATGACAAATTTGAATTTTGGTTGCAGGTTGCTGTATTTGTAGGGGAATAGTGTGGAAAGTTATTTAAAAGTATTTAAAAGTATAATATTGTTATTTTTACAAATTAAGCTTTATGTCACATATTTATTTGAAATTATGTATATTTTTTAATTGATTTATGAAATTAATTTGTTATGAAAATGTGTATTTCCATTAATTGTTAATTTATTGATCAATGTATTTACTAAACTTTGTCAAATATATTTTATATTTATTATTGTTTTAATTTTGTTTAATTACTATTTTAATGGTTAACCTCTACAAGGTCCGCTGTTGTTCTGTCGGTTCTTATGGTGCAGGAATATAGGGGTACACTAACACTACACACCCGCAGATCAGTGAGAATGTGTTCCTGAGGAGATTATGATCTGTTCCCTAGTGTATCTTCTTATGCTTATCATGCTGAATTGGGCCTACCGTATTTAAAGGATCCTGTCAATCTAGCTCCACTCACGCTGTGGCACTCCATTTAATCCAAGCAAGAAACTTTTCTCAACCAGGACAATCATTGACTGCCTACGGCTTGATCATGCCCACCTAATGAGGTATATAAAGGAGCAACATACCCTGCTTGGGAGGCCGGAATGCTTTGATAGACCACAGGATATTACTACTCTACCTAAAAAACGTTTAAAAGTCGAATTTCTTTCTATGCAGGGCCAGAAAAGGGAAACTCAAGAGATTAGTAAAAAGAGTGTGGCCGCCCATCAACTGATAGTAACGACTGACCATACGGAACCTTATTTGTACTCTTTACCGCACCATCCTCAGCATTTTTATTTGCCGAGATTTAGATTTAATATAGCGCTCTTTTTAGTCTCATATCCCCAAAAAGCATAAAATAACTCAGCCCTTGAGTCATGTCCATGTGGTTCAAAATCTAAACAATCCATGCTAAATTTTCTTTTCCTCTGTCAGCTATATGTCATGCCTAGGAACCCGTCTTATTCCATTGTTTAGGTATTTGAATATAAGAAAGTGTAGACCAGCTCTGTACTACTTGCAATTATTACAATCTGAATACATGCATGATGGTACATAAATTTATATTGGCTGAAGTTAGATTGAGGAACGTGGTAGGGAAATGATACTATAATGCATGTGCCACTTTATGTCAAAACTCTTGTCTAGAATATCAAACTCAACAATTTTATATATTCTATTGTTTTAATGGCTCTGCTATACTTATTTCTAATTGTTGAATTTTGGGTCATGTGTTCTTCTATGTTTTTTATCCTCTTCCATGCTCGTGACGGCCGGGAGCCGTCACGCGTCATGGTGGGCGTGTGCGCAGGACGGCCCCCGGCCGTCCGAATCCCCGCCCACTAATGGAAACGCCCGCACAGCGCGGAAATTCTGCGCGCACGGAAGGGGTTAAAAACCGAATAAAGATTTTACAACAACTACTATTTTAAAGTTATTGCTGTATTTATAATTTATTTACATTTTTGGGGGTCAGTGGATTTTTTGGGTAGTTGGGAAGAATCATTAATTTTAAATGTACGTAATATGTTTTTTTAAATAGTTTTGTTTTGTTTTTATTTACATTCAATTTTACTTATTTATAGTGTACATATTTTTACTTTGTATATGATTCAATAATTCTATGCTGCTAGCTATTTTAATGCTTATTTAATAATGAATAGGAGTTGGAATGGTATAGGTAACCATTACATAAATGTAACACTTTTCATGTTTTCCCCTATGTTTTAATGGGAGTAGTAAATGTAACCCCACCAAAGTCCAACACTTTCCCTACTTTTGCTTCCGTTTGAGTAGAAATATTCAATCTAACCCGACTGGACCCAACCCCCTTCTGAGAACTAACGTTGGTAGCAATGGCATAGAAAACACACTGCCCCAAGACAGTGCTCAAAGGAAGGGGGTAAATGGGATGAGAAAGAAAGACAAACCGCATGTCTTCTTGCCGAGCTGGGTGTCAAGACAACTGGATTGACTGTCTGGAGATTACTCTAGTGAAATACAAGGTACTCTGGGTCTGCGAAAGAAAAGCACGGTTAGCTTGGTGTGGGTCATGATACACAAATGTAACACAGGTACCAAAACGTAATTACAGTACAAGACCCTTCATCTCACATACTGATGAATTATACTGCATGGATTGTTATAACAAGGTGTTACAGTATATGCCACTCAAGGATCATCCCACAATGTTCAGAATAGAATGTCACGTATAGACAACAAGATTCAATAGTCCAACCAGGTGCTCAACAATACTCGAACGGTTATCAATCTGATAATTTTCAAATTGTCTTTTGCACAGTACTGACTTCCTGCGTCGAGGTTTTGTAGAGATGTAAAAAGTTTGAGACTTTGAATTGAAACAAGCACTGATCAAAACAATCAAGTGTCTTGAGCGCTATTTCCAAATGTGAAGTTGTAATGCAAAGTTGTCCTTGCAATAGTTCTGAGTCAGGTTTTTTAGATATCCGAATTTCCAAGCACTTAACATTACCTTTGTTCGATAGGAATTGGGGCCTTTAGGCGCGGGGCAGGGAAATACCTCAATTAACTTTTGTTGTTCTTTTGTTTCTTCAGGAGCCTAGAGCGACATGAAGAAGCTTTCTTTGTCAAGGAGACGTCCTGGAGAAGTGCTGTCCACAAGAAGACGCGCCACCGAAGGCACGACAGGAGTCTGCAAATGAAGAAGGGCTGTAGATACAGGTGAGCGGGTGAACGATGAGGCCAAGTGCTGCATGTTGAGACGGGGCCGATTAAATAGCCGTGCCTCAATAAAGAGCGCTGGGGGTGTGGCTGCTTACCCAGTTGCTGTGCGTGCTACGTTCTGTTGCACGTGGGATACTGAAAAGGTAAAAAAAGACATGTCCCTCACGTGGCAAGTGGTAACGGTTTTTCCCTGCAATAACTGAACTGTCACAAAACACATGGCTCACGAGACTAATTGGCAAACAGTAACGTTTTACATAAACAATGCTAATGAAGGGAGTTCCTACAGTAATTATTTGCTAGCAGTGTTCAGAATACTGGCAATAAGGAACACAGTAGTTTTGTACACAACAGTGTACATGAATGTGATATCCCGGTAATAAACCAGTGTGCATATAACACGCAGGATGTTTACCAATGTGAACTTAAGTGTGCAGTAGGGCGTGCAGACAGCCATGACAGTCGGCCGCCTCGAAGGCTGCCCTACAGGGGAGGTTTGTCCGGGTGCAAGGCATGGAATCTCCTGACCAAGCGAGGAGTATGAAAAAAAGATACAGGTTCCCAGGAATTTTCAGAGGAATTGTAGCCCTTCCAGGCTATTAAATAATACAATCGCCCCTGTATTTGTTTAGAGTCTAAAATGTGTTGAACCTCATACACAAGATGACCTTGCACAGAAATCGTAGGTGCAGGGTTGTCTTTTCGTGTGGCTGGATTATGGGGCTTTAGTAGGGATACATGAAACACTGGGTAAATGGGGTACTCTGGAGGTAAGTTTAATTTCATGGAAACTGGGTTGACGATTTCAATTATCGGACAGGGAACAAAAAATCTGGGTTGTAATTTTCGGGGACAGTCTACCTACAAATTACAAGTGGAGAGCAATACTGAATCACCCATCTTTTAGGTAGGTGCGGATGCCCGATGTTTGTCTGCATATGTCTTCATTGTTGCTTCAACTTTTACCAAACTGTTTTTGGTACACTTTTGGATGTCAAGTAATTGCTGGAGGTGTTCAGTGATTGCAGATACTAAGGTTGGATTGGGGGGCACCACTGGTAACACCCTAGGATGATAACCTGTCAAGAAATAGAATGGTGTACATTGTGTAGCTGAATGAAGACTTTTACTATAAATTATTTCGGCCAGAGGAAGCGCAAGATCCCATTTGCTAATGATCGTGGATGGAAGGCAATTCTGGATTTGCTCAAGAGATTGATTCACCTGTTCCATCTGACCATCTGTTTGGGGATGGTAGGCGGCTGAGAGGGCAAACTCAATGCCTATGATAGAACATAGTGTTTTCCAAAACTGTGATGTAAATTGCATCCCGCGGTCTGAAACAATTTTGGATGGAAGCCTGTGCAACTGAACTACATATTGAATGAAGAGGTTACTAAATTCACTGGCTGATGGTATTTTAGGTAAAGGGACAAAGTGGGCCATCTTGGATAAGAGGTCAACTACTACGGGGACTGGTGTAACAGTGTGCTGACAGTAAATCTATAATGAAATCTGTACTCACTGTACACCATGTAATCGGTGGAATAGGTAATGGTTGCAGCAGTCCAGCGGGTGCCTGATGTGAAGGTTTATTGCTTGCACAAACTGGACAAGTGGTGACGTATTCCATTACATCTTTATGCATATTATCCCACCAGAAGTGCTTTTTACAGTTGGCTGTTTTTTGGACCCCAGGATGTCCAGCCAGGGAAGAATTGCAGTTCCAATGTATGCAAAAACAACAATTGATGGACAGAATGCAGAACAATGTCATACATTCACCCCAGTACAGAGATCTGGGCCTAAATCCATCGTTGTTTTGCTCACCATGCCATTCCAGTTTGAACCCAGCCATATGCAAATCAGTCTTGACCCTGTGCCCCATGGGAACAGTCCAGCCCGAACTGCCAGGCCAGGTCCTCCCTGGACTGGAAACAAGCATCCTAGGAGCGGTTTCGGGGTTTCTCCCCTCTTCAGCCAGGATAGCTTGATTCCAGTGGCATGGAGAGCACGGGACCCACGTCTGGGGATACCCGGCCCACTCGGGGTGACAAATGCAAAAACAAAATTGATGGACAGAATGCAGAACAATGTCATACATTCACCCCAGTACAGAGATCTGGGCCGAAATCCATCGTTTTTTTGCTCACCATGCCATTCCAGTTTGAACCCAGCCATATGCAAATCAGTCTTGACCCTGTGCCCAATGGGAACAGTCCAGCCCGAACTGCCAGGCCAGGTCCTCCCTGGACTGGAAACAAGCATCCTAGGACCGGTTTCGGGGTTTCACCCCTCTTCAGCCAGGATAGCTTGATTCCAGTGGCTGGGGGTGAATGTTTTGATTTGTTCTGCATTCCGTCCATCAATTGTGTGTCTTTTGCTTTCACGCCCTAAGTGCGCCAGGTATGCCCAGACGTGGGTCCTGGGCTCACTGTGCCACTGGAATCAAGCTATCCTGGCTGAAGAGGGGTGAAACCCCGAAACCGGTCCTAGGATGCTTGTTTCCGGTCCAGGGAGGACCTGGCTTGGCAATTCTGGCTGGACTGTTCCCATGAGGCACAGGGTCAAGACTGATTTGCATATGGCCAGATCTAAACTGGGGTGGCATGGTGAGCAAAAGAATGATGGATTTAACCCAGATCTCTTGACTGGGGGTGAATGTTTTGATTTGTTCTGCATTCCGTCCATCAATTGTGTGTCTTTTGCTTTCTCGCCCTAAGTGCGCCAGGTATGCCCAGACGTGGGTCCTGGGCTCACTGTGCCACTGGAATCAAGCTATCCTGGCTGAAGAGGGTGAAACCCCGAAACCGGTCCTAGGATGCTTGTTTCCGGTCCAGGGAGGACCTGGCTTGGCAGTTCGGGCTGGACTGTTCCCATGAGGCACAGGGTCAAGACTGATTTGCATATGGCCAGGTCTAAACTGGGGTGGCATGGTGAGCAAAAGAATGATGGATTTAACCCAGATCTCTTGACTGGGGGGTGAATGTTTTGATTTGTTCTGCATTCCGTCCATCAATTGTGTGTCTTTTGCTTTTTCGCCCTAAGTGTGCCAGGTATGCCCAGATGTGGGTCCTGGGCTCACTGTGCCACTGGAATCAAGCTATCCTGGCTGAAGAGGGGTGAAACCCCGAAACCGGTCCTAGGATGCTTGTTTCCGGTCCAGGGAGGACCTGGCTTGGCAGTTCGGGCTGGACTGTTCCCATGAGGCACAGGGTCAAGACTGATTTGCATATGGACAGGTCTAAACTGGGGTGGCATGGTGAGCAAAAGAATGATGGATTTAACCCAGATCTCTTGACTGGGGGTGAATGTTTTGATTTGTTCTGCATTCCGTCCATCAATTGTGTGTCTTTTGCTTTCTCGCCCTAAGTGCGCCAGGTATGCCCAGACGTGGGTCCTGGGCTCACTGTGCCACTGGAATCAAGCTATCCTGGCTGAAGAGGGGTGAAACCCCGAAACCGGTCCTAGGATGCTTGTTTCCGGTCCAGGGAGGACCTGGCTTGGCAGTTCGGGATAAGAGTTGTGGTAACTCATCCAAATACTGTTTCAGGTATTGTGTCTCTGCTTCGGTAATGGTGTACACAAGGCAGCGTAGCCCCTGGAATCAATTGTGTTGCCTTAACTGGGTCAAACAAATCGTGAAAATCTTGGTAAACGGCTGGTAAAGCAGAGGTCGTGACAGAACCCAAGGTCATGGCACAATGTAAGGGAGCTACCCAATCTACTGTGGCTTCTTGATAGCATGTGTTTCTGCAATGTGAAGTATCTAGTGTCACTGTACGAAGCATGAAGCCAATATTGGGATTATGACAAGTGAGCCAAGGAACTCCAAGGATGACACCAATAGCAGGTGTATTAATAAGGTCGAAAGGGTTGTCAGCATTGTCATTTTCACAGAGAAGGGTTAACGGGGTTGTCCTGAAGTTAAGTCCAGAAGAGAGTTCTCAATCATCTACTGCATGCACAGGCTCTGGTTCCTCCTTTAAGATTTTGGGGATTCCTAGTTTACAAGCTAACGTTAGGTCAACTAACTCAACATGGGTAGAACCGGTTGTTGTTGAGTGCGGAGGATAATCATTACCCGAATCGCAATGGGACAAGGCACTCTGCCTACTGTGTTTGCTAGGTATTTGGAGATTTAGGGTAACTGTCAGGGTTCCAGCCATCACGTCAGCTCACACACCGCCATTTCCCAGCGGTGTATGCGAGACGGCATGAATGTGTTCATGGTGGTTTAGTGGTTCAGTCTTTTTGTAACTTCCTGTAGTTCTTTGGGTCAGCAGCACTGGGTGTACTTCTGGGTTGCAGTGCACATAACCCTTGTCCTATTAGCAAGACACTGCTTCGTATTTTGCCTGTTTTCCCATGAGCACTTGTTCTGCCGCAGGCGGCGTTTTTGAAGTCACACTTCTCTTTGATTCCTCCTGTTCAAGGGTGTTCCATCTGCTGCTATACACACGCAGTGAGTATCCTCTCGTTGTCACTGCTGAGTTTGCTCATCTGGAGTGTTTGTTTGTCCATACATTTCCATGCGCTGGAGCGCTTGTTTATCATTACAGACCCACGCGCTAGAGCACTTGTTTGTCATTTTATTTCCACGCGCTGGATCGCTTGTTTATCATTTCATATCTACGTGCTGGAGCACTTGTTTTTTCATTTAATTTCTACGCACTGGAGCGCTTTTGTTAGGTACTTAGAACTATGGGCAGGAGTGCTTTGATAGGTACTTAGCACTATGCTCTGGAATGCTTATCTGGGTACTTACCACTAAGAGCTGGGGCTTTGCTGTTTCTTGGTTTTTAGTGCAGTAGCACTTAAATTGATTTATGAACAGAAGTGCATGGAGCACGCACCTTTGCCTATATATTCAGTGACACCCGAACTGAGTATCCGTAAGAGAAGTCCCGGATTGTAATTTGCTTATAGAAATTCAAGGTGAATATATTGGTTACATTTATTTCTATCATATGGGAGAGTAAGCATGTCTGTATGTATGTATTGAAAGAGGATATGCACATAGATAACATTGTTCCACTAACTTTTAGGATACATTCCCTTTGCTCCTGTTTGCGCTTTCCTTCGCCCTGGTCTGCATCTCTTTTCTTATCCAACAGATCACTCTTCCCAAGGTAAATATTGAAGTCAAGGGTGGTAGGGATAAGCACATATGCCACTTCCTCGCGGTCCTGACCCTGTTTTTCGTTTTTCAGGTGCACTTTCAGAACATACCGTTCTAGACTAACCATGGACTCCTCTCCCGGGCCCCAACCTTTTTTCCTTTATTTTCAGATACACTCTTAAGCAGGTATAAGGAGAGGGACGGTGGAGGTGTTTCATATCGTCTCTGCAGGATCTCTTTACGGGCTGGAAGGTAAGGCTCATAGAGCATTGACAGTACCGAATCTCTTGACAAGGCGATCTCCGTTCCTGTCGAGAGCATTAGTTTTCCTTAGTCTGAGGTTCCTGTAAATAGGCTACTGTCTTACTGGTCTTTTGGGGGCGTACTGAACATGCATGGGCAAAATGCCCAGCCTACCCACAATATAGGCATAAATTCATTGTATGCCTGCTTTCTTTTTCTTCAGATGACAGTGGACCTCAGACCCCCCCCCCCCAATTTGCATTGGTTCTGCATCTAGGTTTTTTGCATCAGTTTCCTTATGCTCTGTTTTAACAATTATTGCCTTTGTTGCTCCACATGACCTTTCCCCTTTACTTTCTCCACAACGGTGATCTAATTCACAACCAAATCTACAAACTCTGAATAGTGATCTGGGAGATCCACTATATTAGATAGAGCGTCTTTAAGATTGTCCCTTAGACCACTATAGAAAAGAGATATTTGTTATTCTTCGGGCCATCTGCTTTCCGCCAAAAGGTGATTTTAAGTGGTAATTTATGTCAATACGTTTTTTGTACCTTGTCGCAAATTAAGTAATTCATTGTCAAGCAACTGAAGAAACACAAATAAACGTGTCATCACAGCTTTGTAAGCAGGCCAAGACAAAATCATTCTTATCGATGAGGGGTATGGACCAATTGGCCACTCCTCCTCCAAGGTAGGAGATGCCACAGCTACTTTAGCTGCATCTGTAGGAAAAGCCTGTGGTTTGCACAAAAAGTGTAATTGATATGGGCTAATGAATACCGCATATTTTGCGATATCCCTAAAAAAACGTTCAGGAGAGGCCAGGAGAGCTGGTGTTGGCAAGGCTAGGGTTACCTGTAGAGGTGTTTTTGGATCTTTTCTGGACCGTGGGGAGAGGCTGTTTTTCCTAAACCAGGTGTTGTGCATGTTTTACTGGATTTTCCCAAGGGTTACTGCCTGGTTTGTATCGAATGAGCTCATTGTGCAATTCAGCATTCTCTTCTCTGAGTTTTTGCATATCTAACTGTAAGTTGCGGAGAACCCTGCCCAGGTCTACAGTCTCTGTATCACCGGCTGTTAAGGCTTGATCTAGGCCTTGAGTATCAATTTGGTCTTGGTTCATTGTCACCCAAAAGGAACTCTTGATTTTGGCTTGGCCTTCTGTCATAGGCAACTCACAAGAAATCCAGGTGGTTCCGATGGGGTGATGACTAGACCCAACCCCCTTCTGAGAACTAATGTTGGTAGCAATGGCACTGAAAACACACTGCCCCAAGAGTGCTCAAAGGGAGGGGGAAATGGAATGAGAAAGACAGACAGACCGCACACAGCAAGTCTTCTTGCTGGGCATCAAGACAACTTGATTCACTGTTTGTCTGGAGATTCCTCAGGGGAAATACAAGGTGCTCTGGGTCTGCTAGAGAAAAACACAGTTAGCTTGGTGTGGTACACGATACACAAATGTAACAACACAGGTACCAGCAAGTAATTACAGTAGAAGACCCTTCATGTCACATACCAATGAATTATACTGCATGGATTGTTATAATAAGGTGTTACAGTATATGCCACTCTAGAATCATCTCACAATGTACAGAATAGAATGTCCGTATAGAACTTGCTGCAATTAGCAAATGCCCAGCAAACTCGTTGCAAGTATCAAATGTTCAACAAGTTTCAATTGTCCAATCGGGTGCTCAACAAAACTCTATATTCCAAATCACTGGAACTGTTATCAATCTGATAATTCTCAATTTGTTCTTTGCACAGTTCCGACTTCCTGCATTGAGTTTTTATGGAGATTGAAAAGTTCGATACTTTGAATCGCAAAGAGCACTTATCAAAACAATCAAGCGTCCTGAGCACTATTTCCAAATGCGAAGTTGTCCTTTCAATAGTTCTGAGTCAAGCTTTTTAAGTATCCGAATTTCCGAGCGCTTAAAGAATTGTAAAGTTGAATGTTACCTTTGTTCGATAGGAATTGGGGACGTCAGGCGCAGGGCAGGGAAGTACCTCAATTAACCTCCATTGTTCTTTTGTTTCTTCAGGAGCCTGGAGCGACGTGAAAAAGCGCTGTCAAGGAGACGTCCTGGAGAAGTGCTGCCCATGAGAAGACACGCCGAAGGCACGACAGGAGTCTGCAAACAAAGAAGGGCTGTAGATACAGGAGAGCAGCTGAAGGACGAGGCCAAGCGCTGCATGTTGGGATGGGGCCGAATAAATAGCTGTGCCTCAATAAAACGCATTGGGGGGCATTGCTGCTTACTCAGGTGCTGCACCTGCTAGCGTTCTGTTGCACGTGGCATACTGAAAAGGTCAAAATGCTCATGTCCCTCACGTGGCAAGTGGTAACGGTTTTCCCTACAATAACTGAACTGTCACAAAACACATGGCTCAGCTGGCTAACTAGCAAACAGCAACTTTTTTCATAAACAATGCTAATCAAGGGAGTTCCTAAAGTAATTATCTGCTAGCAGTGTTCACAATACTGGCAATAAGGAACACATTAGTTTTGTACACAACAATGTTCCCAACAGTGGACATGAATGTGGTATCCAATAAACCAGTGTGCATATAATATAACATGCATGACCTTTACCAATGTGAATTTAAGCATGCAGTAGTGCATGCAGACAGAACAATGACACACGGGGAGTGGGAAAAGTAAATCTAATCCCTCCAAAGTCCAACACTTTTCCTGCTTTTGCTTAATTTTTACATTATTTAAATCGGACTTCTTTGAAGTCCAATACGTTTGCTAGTGTTACTAATTTTGCTTGCATAGGACTTGATTAAATGAGTAAATCTGAATTATTTGAAGTCGAACAATTTCGCAAGTTTTTTTTCCTTGTTCATTTTTCTATATTGTGTTTTTTTATTCAATGTTTATATTCACTTTAAATTTCCCTTTTTAAGTTAATTTGATTTTTAATTAATTGTGATATATGTAGTTAATATATGTTAATTTTTAGGTTATTGTTATTAAAGTAATTTCTTTCTAGATTGTTTTTGCTTTTTTATATTAACTTTAATTAGATTACATATATGTTTTTATATGTTTGTAAATTTTTACTTTTAAGTGGTTTAATATTTTTAATTTAAGGTATTTAAAACTGTTTAATTATGGTTTTTATATTTTTAAAGAACATATATTTTATTTACATTATTAAAATTATTTCCTTAATTATATTATTTTTTGTAATTTAATATTTTAAATAAATTAGTTACAGTGGTATATATTTTGATATTTCAATATACTAACCTTTTTTGACAATATTCTGTTCCCCAATATTTTTGCCATGTTATTTTGTAGTGTATATTCAAAGTATGTAAACTCGATATTTTTGAAGATGATATTTTTGACAGGATATTCTGGTAGTCGATATTGTTGATGTTAATATTCTGTCATATAACCCAATACCATCAATTGTGAGCAGGAGAAAGTAAAAGTGCACTTTAAAAAAAATGTATTGCAGTTTTCAAGTAAACTCTTACACAAACAAGAGAGAGGCAGGTTGTGTGCGATCAGGGTAATAGTTGCCGACCTATGTGCCAAATATGGGTAGAAAATGCAATGAGAGAAAGGGTACAGAAAGTACAAAGTCAGGGCATCAAGTTAAAGCGGACGCAGCAGCTCTCTGTGTTGCCCCGGTTGAGAACATGAGCCCAGGACAAGCCACAGTGGTCCTTTGTCACACCCATTGCAAACTTTTAATTTTCAGATTCTTGCACAAATGAGATAAGGAGGCATGGGTGGGCAGTGTGAGCTCTCCAGCAACTGAAGCTGGAAAACAGATTGCGTTGAAATGGGAGTTTAGTGGCCACAACACACAGGTCATGCTGCTTTAAAAAGCCAGAGATGCGAGGGACAAACTGTTTTATGCTTAATTATTTGCATTTCCTCGATGTAGTAACATTCATGTTAATATTATAAGGTACACAGTCATGTTTTGTTACTAATATATACATGTAGAGTGTGTGTTCCAGTGTGAGGAGTTTTACTTTTTTTTCTCGTCCCAGTAAATTAAAACCCTACAAAAACGTTTATAAGTATTTGGTTATTCAATTCACTGAGATACCAATAATGAGCAGCTCTATTGTAGTTCAACATTCTGTCTGCATGAAAGGTATCCTTTTTCACTTCAGAAGGCCGTTTAACCTCTAGACAAGGTGTGATTTAAAAGACAACACTAGGAAGGAGGATGTTCTGGCAAACTGTTAAAAGTTTTGAACCAGGGTTCGAATGGCTTGATAGTATAACAGATAGAGTGGCTCTTTACATGCATTATGTCCTGGTCTTCTTGACGGACCGAGAGACGTCGGGCCCGCCAAATTTTTCACATCTTCGTGAGGTTACATGCCTGTATATCAACATGGCTGAATCGTCTGTCTTTCCTGCTAATACACACATTCAAGAAATGGGGTGGGCCTGTGATCTGCAGGTGGTCATGCAAGGATTTAAATATTTTGGGGTATACATCACCCTAGACAAGACCGCAGTATGGGAACAAAATATCCAATCAGGTCGAGAAACTGGCAGCAGATGTTAAACATTGGTTAATGGTCCCCTCTATCATTCTTGGGCAGGTCCACCATTTTAAAAATAGCAGCACTCCCCAGTTTTCTTTGTCAATTACAAAATTTACAGTTTGAGCTACTATGCTCCTTCTTTACCAAATTAGACTCCATCCTGCAGATCTTCATACGGAATCAGGGATTTCCATAGATAGCTCTGACAAAGTGTTTTAAAATTACTTACGAGAGGGGGTTGCGGCTGTGGGTGTCCAGTCCTAGTATAGGGCTTCTCACTTATGGATTACAAATGAATGGTGGCATGATATCCAGGGAGACCACTCATATGCTTCTGAAAAATGGGTGATGGGTGAAGTGTCTATACAACATATATGAAGGTAGAGTAGAACCTTCGCTCCAGATTAAACCCCACCGGTGACCAAATTGGTATTTATGATTTGGAAGGACACCTTGAAAAAGATGTGTTGAGATATGCGACCAACTAAGCAAACGCTGCTCTGGGTAGAAACAGCACTACATCATGTCACTACAGTAGGGGGGGGTCCGGAAATGGGATATCATAGGGATTTCCATCCTTGGGGATGTGATGAGTGGTATGCCACTCAAATCTTATCAAGACCTTCAGGTTGAATACAATCTACATCGTAGTCAATTTTTTTGTTACATCCAATGCAATAATCTTGTAAGTCTCAGGGCTGGAGGACCTCCCAGAGATCAACCCCTTGGAGGTGAAATAAATAATAGGAGAATGAGTCTCCCCTTAATAAATATTACAGCGGACTCCTTTGACAGACTGCACCTTGCATTGGAGAGAGACCTGCGCCCTCTCACAGATGCGAAGTGGGGAGAAGTTTGGCATTCCCAAGAGAATCAGCAATAGCGGCCAGATTCCGCCTAATTCAACTAAAGTACCTCCATAGGGTATACCTCACAAGACAGACTGTGGAAGATGGGTGTTGTGGCCTCCCACTCTTGCCTCCGATGATCCTCACAGGACGGGGCTTTCGCGCATACTACAAGGGTTTTGGGCACAAGCTGAGAAAATACTCCTGTTTGAGTTCTGTGCTCGGGTAGACGCTGCAGCCTGACTCTAAAATGGTTCATATAAACATAGATCTCGACGCTAACCGATTCTAAACTGGATTTGCTATGGTTGGGGCTATGGTTGCTAAGAGGGATGAGGCTCATTTATGGAAAGATAAGAACTCTCCCCTCTGTGAAAGACAGGCGACAGTGGCTTGACTTATGAGTGAGAGTATGGAAAAGCCAATCTACAATGCCAGAGGTTGCCCTTGAAAACACACCAAAATATGGGATGCTTCGGCTGGCTACCGGGGGATCGTTCGTGACCCGATGGAGTCAACTACTGGACTGCTAGATGTTGAAATGCGTGGGCATAAGGGCTGAGAGTACGATGCGGTTTATGTTGGGTGGTGCTTTTTACACCTACAAAATTCTGTGTATTTCTCGTAGATCGTTGATGAGGGGGTACAATGGTTGGGGTGGGGAAGGGGCCATACTGTCTCATCTTTAACTGTATTTAAATGAAATGAAATGAAAACAGCATTTGTTGAGCGCGTAGCTACCCAGGGGCATCCCAGCGCTATGGCTGTAACATAGAAGGACCGAGGAGCACACTTAAGGGAAGAGCCAGGTCTTCAAAGATTTCCGGAAGGCTAGATGGCTGGTTTCCCTCCGTAGACCGAGAGGAAGGGTGTTCCACAACTTAGCAGCATTGTAGGTGAATAGGCAGCTGCCACTTCTGGCCCTCTTAATCCTGGGAACAGCAGCCAGATGTAAATTATCAGAGCGCAGCCGACGATTCGCCACATAAGGCTGGACCATGGAGTGGAAGATCGTGGAACCACTCCCTGTTAGCATCTTGTGGACAATGCACAAGGCCTTAAAGTGAACTCTCTCACGTATGGGGAGCCAGTTGAGGGACTTCAGTGCGGGTTTTGCGGATTGTCGGTTCGAGATCCCCACCAGCATCCTTGCTGCGCAATTTTGCACTGTTTGAAGCTTTGTGAGGGTCGATACTGGAGCTCCGAGGTAAAGGGCGTTACCGTAGTCCAGGCGGGAAAGAATAAGTGCCTGTACCATGAGCTTTCTCGCGTGGAAGGGGAGAAGTGGAAGCAATTTACAGAGCATCCTAAGGATGCAGTAAAAGGAGGCCGCAACCTTCCGTGCTTGGACCATAAAGCTGAGATCCTGATCCAGCCAAATGCCTAGACTCTTCATCTGGGACTTAGGAACAGGGATGGGGCCCATACAGGCTGGCCAGAGAGCATCTGCCTTGAAGAGGGATGGATTGCCAAGGAGCATAAGCTCGGTCTTATCACCATTTAGTTTTAAGTAGGATTTATTCATCCATTTGACTACCTCTTCTAGGCAGGGACAGAGGCCGATAGAGGCCTTGTCAGAGTGGTTTAGTGCTACGACCAGTTGGGTGTCGTCAGCGTACGTCACTATATGAACCCCAAATGAGAGCACGATCTCTGCAAGTGGGGTCATATAGACATTAAAAAGGGACGGACTAAGGGATGATCCCTGGGGGACTCCGCACTGGAGAGCAGAGGTTTTGAGGAGACATCACCTTCAAAGACCTGGAAGAATCTCTCTTCCAAGAATGATTGCAGCCATCTTAAGGCTGCCCCAGTCACCCCCAAACCTCTGAGTCGATGAATCAGAATTTGGTGGTTGACCGTGTCAAAGGCAGCACTATGGTCCAGGAGGATAATTGCTGTTGAGCCTCCAGCGTCGAGAATCTTCTTAGATTCTTCGACAACTGCCAGCAGTGCAGTCTCAGTTCCTTGACGCGGGCGGAAGCCCGTTTGGGAGGGGTGGAGGAGGTTGTGGGATTCCAGATATGTCGAAAGCTCTGAATTGACATGTTTTTCAGCCATTTCACTAATCCCTGGAAGGAGCGAGATAGGACGGAAATTACCCAGTAGATCCGGATCAAGACTGGGTTTTTTCAAGAGAGGCTTTACCATTGCTCTTTTCCATGGGGGTGGGACCACTCCCGAGGAGAGAGAGGCATTGATTAGGTCAAGAATAACTGGGGAAATTATTTCGGACAATTGTTTCAAGATATTAGGTGGAGCCGGGTCTGTAGGCGACCCGCTCTTTACAAGTGCCGAGATGGTTTGGAGAGATTCATAGTCCATCAGGGAGAAGGCCTCAAGGGAGTGGTCTCTGCTATGTTGCTCCGAATCCTCTGCGTGGAGATTGTTTGGGCTGCCCACCGGGGAAAATGACGAGTAAATCGTTTGAATTATATTATAAAAGTAGTTTGCAAGCTCATTGCAACGTTGGCCAGTGGCATCAGATCTATCCAGGGGTAGGGGGGCTTTGAGTAAAGTTTTCGGTATGCGAAAAACTTCACGGGGGGAGTTGGCTGCCTGGGAAATTCTATCCTCATAATATGAGGCCTGGGCCAGTTTAATTTCAGCTTTGTATGCTCTAATGGCTTCCCTGTAATCCAATTTCTTGTTTGGTGAAAAGTCCTTTCTCCAGGATCTTTCGCATTTCTTGCAGATCTGTTTTAAGGCCCGGAGCTTGGGGGAATACCATGGTGTTCTGTTGGGCCCTACTTTTAGGGCGGCTAAGGCCTGGAATACTCTCCCCCATGAGTTGCGAAAAATTCAAGACCTCAGGCTCTTTAAGAAGCCGCTAAAAACCGTGCTTTTTAATTAATCTTCTGCTTTACGATCACCCTTTCTCTCACTCCTACTGGCTCTAGCGCCGGGACACTCTTGAGTATCCGAGCGCTTTATAAATTTGCAATAACAATAACATAACTTTCAGTTGGATGAGTTTTTTGGGGAGAACCTGGTCCAAGGTGCTCTCGATCCAATTATTGAATCTTTCATTGGCAGCAATTGGGTCACTGTCGGTGTGTGGATTGGTATTTTCTAGCATCCGACCCCACTGTTCTAAGGGGAGTTTGGGCCAGGGGTGTGATCGAATTCTTATTGGCTTGGATGAGGGGGTGGCACCGGTGGGGGTCCAGGAAAATGGGATCAGAAAATGATCTGACCAGGGTATAGGAATGGGAGGCATTCCAATTAATTCCTCTATGTTGGAGAAAATGGGGTCTAATAAGTGACCTTTCGCGTGGGTCACATTGGTGACTATTTGTTTGAGTTAATAAGAGGCAAGATCTTTGGTAGTCTTGGTCACATGTGATGGGTCATCAAAGTGCAGATTGAGGTCGCCTAGCAAGGTGAAGTTGGTAGGGGCACTGGCGAGGCTTGCGACCATTTCTGGTAGCAATTTACAAAATTGACCTAATGCCCCAGGGGGGGCGGTAGATTAGGAAACCTGACGGGGAAAGCGTGGGGGTAAAGCTTATTGTAAAAAGGAGGTTCTCGAAGTAAAGGACCCTCCGAAATACGACAGCAGGGGTGGTTTTTGTATATGATGGCTATCCCGCCTCGCTTCCCGGTGCTTCGGTCTATTCTCTGAATTGAGTAGCCTGGACAATATCAGGATCTGAACCTGGATTAAGCCAGGTTTCAGTCAAAAACAGGATCTCTGGGCATTCTTCCCTTAGCAGCATCGAGATTCCCGCCGTGTGCTTGGGCAATGATCTACAGTTCAACAAGAACATTTTGTAAGAAGTTGGGCGGGGCCGAGAGGTTTGAATAAGGGGTGCTAATCTGAAGGGGCAGTGCAGGCATCCTGAGACAAGGCTGCCCGGGACAACAGAGTGGGAACAGTGTGACATAGGGGCTGTATTTAATAGTTTCAGCTGATCACCAGTATAGTAAAAGACGTTTTTAGTGAGAGGGGCAGGGGTTGTGGCCCCTGGCCCCGGCCGGACGCAGACGGGCTTGCCTTTGGCGCGCCAGCGGCGCGCCCGCTGCCTGCGGCCGCTGCGCGGCCGGCCCGGCATGTGTCTAAATAGCCGGCCGGTCCGAGGTGCCATGTGACCTGCTTCCGCCGGAAGTCAGGCAAATCAGACGTATCCGCTTCCCTCCGCTGAATCAGCAATCGGCAGTGCCGTGGCGGACCGGGGGAGCGGATACAGCGCCTGAACACTGCAGCAGGTAAAATCAAGATACGAGCCAATTAATAAAATGAGTACAGGGATTAAAAGAAGGTTTTTTTTAAAAACAGCGGGAGCCGCCAGAGCAGGGTTGAATTGAGCAAGCTGCCCCCTGTACAGCGTGCAGCCTAAAATTAATAAATTAAAAAGAACGCTACCTGGAGCGATAAGTGCGGCTTGCGGCTTGCAGGTCCTCTAATAACGGTCATTGTTTTTACTTTGTATTTTTTGAGATAATGGAAAAAAATCAATAACTTTGTGTTATAAAAAAATAAAAGGTCTTGAACTTGTGGGCACTTTTCACAGTAAACACACTACAGGTTTGCACACATTACAATACAACAGACCCTTCAGCGTTTGAAAGTTTTTTTCCGTGGGAACAGGAAAAGTCCTCGATTTTGTTGCAGCAGTGAGTTCCGTTAGGACATGGTTTCCTTCAAATGCACAACAAAAAATTACATTATGTTTCAGCACAAGAAAAGCACCACCTCAAAATTGATACAATTTCTGCCATTATTTGTTTATGGAAAAGAACACCAGCAGCCCTTATAAACATGAAGAATAAAACGGCATTTCCTTCGTAATTGCAGGAGTGCATATCTGTACAGGCAGGCTGAGGCCCAGTCATGCCAAACTCGCGGCCTAGTTATTTTAATTTAAAACGATAACTAATGAAACATTAATTTAATTTAAAAATCTGCTGTAACAAACCCAAACAGATGAAAAGACCGGGGGCAGCAGAAAAGATGATAAAAGGAGAAAACAAAAAACACAGGTGTACACTGAATTTCGTAGATGACTTAACACTATGGAATAAATACAATGTTCAAACAAGAACAGCATGGAATGTCAAGCATAATGAGAACAATAATTTATTTATTTAACCGATTTGTATAACGCCTGGTTACTCAAAGTGTGCATGCACCATACAAATAAACAATAATACGACATAGGGTGTTACATAGAACTGGATGAGCATAGACTATACAAAAAATTCTATAAGTACAACTAGGTTAACATAAAATGTGGAGTAGGGGAACAGGAAGGGTGGGGGAGAAAAGGGAAGTGAGTAAAAAGGAGAGAGGAGAGATACAACTTGCAGAGGGAGCAGAAATAGGAGAAGGGTGATCTGGGGGAGATGAAGAGGGAAGAGGAAGTGATTAGAAGTGAGAGGGTGGGGACCGGGTGAGAAAGTAGTTAGAAGGAATCAACCTGTTAGAGCTGCAGGGGTTATTGGTTCCGATATAGCCTGAACAGGTGAGTCTTTAATAGTAGTCAATAAATCAATAGGATTGGGACTGTTCTGATGTCCGCAAGTAAGAAGTTTTAGAAGGAAGAGGCTGCTCCACAGAAAGAAAGATGAAAGGCGTTAGAGGTTCTGAATAGTGGTGCTTCCAAGAGAATGTTTTCTCTGATTCTTAAGTTCCTCGAACTGCCTGACGTCTTGTGAAGGTCACTTAAGTAGGACGGGGCATTTGCATGAATTGCTTTGAAGGCTAAACAACCCAGCCTGAATTTAAATCTGTCCTCAGAGATAAACGAGTATTGGAGAGATGTAAAAAATTTATTGGGATGAGGAGAGTAGGCTAGCTGCTGCTTGTAAAAAAGCTTTTAGAGGGGTCAAGGCGGAATGAGTGGCCCCCGACTGTGTTTCCAAAGTCTAATTGAGATAGTATAAAGTTGGGGGGCGTTTTCAAGTGATCAGGTTGTAAGATTTGTTTTAGTTTCTTTACCATTTGGAGATGGAAAGTAGCGCTTTTGGTTAAGGATTGGTCTAACATTATTTCCAGGGAGAAGACTGATCGTGACAAAGATTGGATGAAATCTGGTAGATCAAGGTGCTGTAGTAGATCCGCATTGAAAGATTTTTGTGATTTGGGAAAGAACAAAATTAATTCAATCTTTTTAGGATTGACAGTGCGAAAATTGTAGCTCATCAATGTTTGAATATGGAGTAAGATTTTTCTTAGGGTGAGGATATCATTTATAGTTGCAGTTTTCAGGTAGATTTGAGAGTCATCAGCATATTGATGAATGAAAATGTTTAAGTCTTTTCAAATTTCTGACAGTGGTTCAACGTAAAGGTTAAAGAGTGTAGGGGATAAAATGGATCCTTGTGAGCCTCTACAAACAATAAGTGATGGGTCAGAGATACTGTGGTAATGTTTACAAATTGAGAGCAATTAGACAGGAAGAAGGCAAACCATTTGAGTACAGAGCCTTTGAACAATGCATCGGGATTCTGGTACTCGCTGAGCTAGAAGGATGTGTATTAGCAGCGAGAAGGCATATGAAAGCTAATTGACAGCACCTCCAGTATCTTGGAGCAGAAAAAATGCAGGGAGTAATTCAATGGAGCAGAGATACCGAGAAGGCAGTGTGCTGGGTGAATCCTGAGAAGTTGTGGAAAGATCCCATCTAATATGCTATCACCAAGTGTCAAAGGAAGACACTCCTCAGGATTTATGCTTAACTTGTAAGATCCAGAAGTACTCTCCACCGAACAAAGACAGGTCACAGAAATGAAGCAACATAAATTGCTGCCATCTTTGGAGTGAATTTAGTGAAATCATGATGGAGAAGATAATGTCCACCTTTCGATGATGACAGGGTGAGGTAGCCACCTGAACCACCCCCAGGCACAGCAAGCACCAATGCCAAGTAAAAACTGGACGACATCAACACCACCGACCAAAACCCTGAATTGTCTGCTGCACACAACCCTGCAACCCCAATCTCCTTGGTATGTCACTGAATCCTGACAAGTCACCTTGACATAATCCACACGAATTACTCCTTGCTTCCATGCAGGGCTACATTTCACAATGAATGGTCTGACTGGACCTCTTGAAAAGGAGGAGAAGAGAACCAAGACATTTGTAGCCTCTTTCCAGCAAGAACCCCTCAGAGAGTTCTGCAATCCATAGTATATGCCTAAAGCAATTTCCTGTGCCATTTTACATTTTTCATGTCCTTTTGGAACACCAAAATAATTCTCATTGATAAAACACAAGCTCCTGTCTTAGTCTTCAAAGCATGTCAGTATTTGGCTCTATGAGGGAATCTCCCTGGAGCCCCAGACACTGCAATTTATCACCTCAGATACTCACCTTTGCTAGCACCTGAACTCCGAGAAACTAGATGAGGTATTCAGAGACCAGAATTCCTGCACCACAAAAATCCATGGCTGCGTACAGCATGCACATAACAGTTAAATGTCATCAACAATGAAGACTGTTTACAAAAGCTTATGAACTGCAGTGAAGAGGTATAGGGATCTTGTGGTGGACTCTTCAACTCAGAGTGGACTGAAAGGGACTCAGAGTAAATTCGGAGGGTGCACTCTCGTCTGTTATCCCACTGTGGGATGGTTGACTGTTGATAAACATAAGGCAGCAAGTCATTTGGTAAGAGTCTTGTTGCATATGGTATGAAGGCATAGTGGCAATCTAAGCAATCTAAGTTTGTTCTGGAAGCACTTTCTAGAGTAATCAGCACGAGAATAGCAAAACCGGATTAGCTTTATTAGATAGCATTTATCTAAACATCAAACTCTGAGCAGGACATTTTCAGAGTTGGGGTGTTCCACACCGAAACAATACATTAAATTGATACAGAGGTCCAGGTGGTCATTAGCGGATCTACACTGTTAGAGCATCATTCAGGGTCCATGACGGTCCAATTAGCTGACCAATTAATTTCACAGGAGAAAATCTAATACATTAGGCAGATATAGGCTTGAGGGCAACTCACGCAAACTGAGTAAGGTCTGATGGAAGGCTTCTAGGGTAGTTGGAATGGTTTAAAAAGCTGTGTTCACTGTATGCTTTCAAGTAACAGACTCCAGAGCAGTGTGAACCCTGTAGAGGTAAGCAAACCAAGTGTAAGCTATGTCCTGGAATCTGTCTGGTTTTGCAAAGGAGGGGACTGGTACCGGTTTTATCAACATAGAGGACTGGACTTGGCCTTGGCACACACATTTTCACCTTTTTAAATACAAATCTGGGCGAACCATCCCTACTTTTCTTTCACCCACATCCTTACTGACTGGGGGTCCTCTGTGAAACCACTTGTGTGTGTCCATGCACCATTCGCTTTCCACCTTCAACAGCAAGCTTGCTGTCACTGATATCACTGTCTGAAGGTAACCCAGGCCCACAATAGGTAACACCGTCACCTTCTCAAATTCACATTAGTTCTATTTTGCAACTTCCCCTCGATCACTGACATGAACCTCAATCTGCTACATTTAGCCAATATTGGCAAAAATCAGCAACTACTTAATCTTTTAAATTTTACCTCAGGCGTCATTGAAAGAATTAAAAATCAGGCTATTGATTCAAGCATGTGCCATGCATTAGAAGCTTGTAATTCCAGTGGGACTAATTTACCTATGCCTAGCATCCACGGGGCAAGCATACTGTGGTATGAATCTCTGGCATTTATTAACAGTGAATATGAAGACTTCAATGGTGAAGATACAGAAAATGGTCCCAATTTTGAAATGCGCATACCTGCTAAACTGCTGATGAGTCAGGACTAAGCCCTCCAGCCTTATGGGAAATTTCACATCACAGCTTCCAACCATGTTTTGTATTTTAAAATCAAGGAACTTTGCAGGGAATCCCAGTTTCTGAACAACACGTGCATACTTCCTTGCAGCAAGTCGGGATTGTTCTTCACTACAACATAAACAGATATAGATAATGGAAGCAGAAATCATAGTATGAAAGAATGCACTGTGTGGTCCAAGCAGGGCTAGCCAGATTCACAACGGCTTGATTGCAAGCAGGCGTGACTTTCTCCTGACTTTGAAGGAGTGAGTAACAAAGTTTTGGAAAGGCGGCCAATAGGAGAACAAAGCATACAAACAACAATGTCAAAAATAGCAAAATCAAACAATATTCCATTACAATAAAACTGATGTTTAACTAAGAATTTTTGCTACTTACCTCATCTTGTTTATATAATCTGCTCTGTAGAGTCAGGATTTACTGTTAAACAATTTAGAACTGCATTTGTATTCATTATCAGCAAGGTATTAATTTAACCAACATTTCTGTGTCTGACGCAAATTGAAATTAATTTTAAGTAAAATAATCTAATACTCACAGTGGTGCAGGAATGCGGTCACAAATCAACCGTTAGATGAAATAAATAAAAGATGGACAGACAAGAGGAATACAGCAGCAGTTTGGATTCATTAGACCTCCGTCATATATACTGCTGCTCATGTTATTAAACCGGTATCAACTGTGCATATTGTATACCGTACATATCTAGTCATTTCTTGAAAAAAGTTCACTGGTAATAAATAAAATGTTGCAGAGAGGGGAGAAAGGAGGTAGGATCATGAGGGGCAGAATGAATGACAGTCAGCCTATGACTATTTTGACTAATTCTGCCCCTAATTCTGGCAACAAAGTACTATTTTTTTAGCAAATATGCTAAAAACATGGGGCATCTTTTCCTAGTCTTGGTCTAGGAAGCATACTAAAGAATTGTGCATGAGAGATGTGGCCTCTGTAGCCAATACATGGGGCCTAAAATCCCATTAGCACCCCTCCTGCTACTGTTCCTCCGGTCTTCCTGCTTCACCTCCTCATCCTAATGGTGACCATTCTGATCCTTCTCCTCATTCTCCTCCTCTAACTAGTCCTTTTCCTGCTTTTGAACATGTTCTTCCTTATCCAACTCCTCCTCCTCCTCTTGGTCCTGCTCCTGGTCCACATCCTGGTCTGTGCCCTCTTGTGGCCCTTGTCCCTTTCTGGTCCCCTTTGTCCTGTCTTGCTCTTGCTTGTCCTCCACCTGTTCCTGTTCTTGGCCTCCTATTCTCTTGGTAATGGTCACCCTGATTCTATTCCTGATGTCTCTGTTCTTGGTACCTCTGCCCACGTCCCCCGGGTCCTTCTTGTTCTCCTTGTCATATTTCCTCTGGTCCTGGCAATCTCTTTCATCCTGGCTCTCCTCGTCTTGGTCGTCCTACATGTCCTAGTATTGTTCCTGGTCAATGTCTTTCTAATCCTGATCCAATGGTTCTAGTCCTCCTGGCACTGGTCTTCATGATCATTCTTGTCGCAGTCCCGCGGTCCTAGTGCTCATGGCCACCCTCATACAGCTCCTCTTGGTTCTTATGTTCTTCTTTGTCCTGGTCTTCCTGGTGTTTGTCCTCAATGTCCAGGTTCTGTCCTCCTGGTCCTTCTTGTCTGGTCATACATCTTCTTGGCCTCCCTGGTCCTTTTTGTTGTGGTCCTCCTCAAGTTCCAGGTCCTGTTCGTGGTCCTCCTGGCCCGGTTACTGCTGCGCCCGGTCCTGGCCCCCCTATTCCTCTTGGTCATAATCCTCATGAAGCTTGACCCCCTGATCCTGGTCACTTTGCTTTTTGTCTTCCTTGCCATGGTCTCCCAGGTAATGGTACCCTGGTCCTTATCCACTTGGTCTCCTTGATTAGCCTGGCCCTCCTGGTTCAGCTGCCCTACTGGTGGTCCTGGGCTTGCTGGTTAACCTGGTACTTTTACTGGTCTTCATTTTCCTCCTCCTCGTGGTCCTCCCCTTGGTCACCCTCCCCCCGCCCCCTCCAGGACAGCCAGGTATGGCATTAAAGCTCATCACTCAGGTTTTTCTTTTTTGTAGCAGCTTCTAGATTTTCGTGCTGAGGGAGCCTGTGGAGAATAGGAAAGGGGAGCCCGGCAG
This sequence comes from Calotriton arnoldi, assembly GCA_963921515.1. Lineage (NCBI taxonomy): Eukaryota > Metazoa > Chordata > Amphibia > Caudata > Salamandridae > Calotriton > Calotriton arnoldi. Next base: position 80,460 of record CAWUFW010013683.1, read on the forward strand.
GGATCGGTGCCAACACACTTTTGTCTTTGTCAGTGTTGAGAAGTGGTCAGACCCAGCCCACTGAAATCACTGGTGTTAACACCCCTGCTTCTAAAATGTATGCGTATCCAGCCAGGTTTAGGGTAGAATAGTGGCAAGTTATCTTAATGCTCTTGCTGGAGAGGTATGCGCACGACCTTGCCTAACAGGTTTGAAGATTTATAAGAAGGCAGAGAGGATGAATGTGCCTACTGCAGAACTAAGAGTGTAATGTGTGGGTCACACGCCTATATTTTATGTAAGACAGCTTACTTAGAAGGTTAATGATTTGTTGCAGAGTTCCGAGCTGTCTGCAATTGTCAAGTTACAATCCTGGTAGCATAGAGTAATGAGAACTGTACCTGCTTCTAACAGCTCTATCTAACTTTCTAAGCACAAGTTTGAAACCTTGCAGGTTTTACATCGATCTTCCTTACTCTAAGATTGATTAAATGGGTTCAGTTGGATTGCACTAAACACGTATTACTCAGTGCCAAAAATCAGTTTATATTGTGTATTTTATAAATGGTTATTATGAGTGCATTTACCCATGGAGAGATACACCCGACATTTTTACAGAGCTTTCCCGCACCATAAATAGATACTGAATTTGACAAAGCCCCCCCCCCCCCCACCAAAGAACTTTTGGCAACTTGTGAATTGGCATATTTCGTGTAGCTTCGTTTCCCTTGATGCGCAAGGTGTTAGACACCATCTGTAATGAGTTTCACGTCTAACTGTTTCAAGCTAGTTAAAAGACGTGACTGATTGTTAAGGGAGGCCTTTGTACCCCTCTCCAGAATGCAGCTCATCACAGCGGGGCACACAGTGAATGTTCATTGATAGTTCTGTGTCCTGGTGTCTGTACACTTCACATAGACGGGACCATTCAATGGGACCCCTTGGATCCATCTTAAGAACAGTGGCTCGTACCGAAATCCAGCGAGATTTCACTCTTTTCCAGGACTGTATCTAGTGCACTGTTTATTTTAAACACTCCGTCATTCTCCAACTCCTTTCACTTTTAACAGACCCCCCCTAATTCTGCCACTTTTCTTCGCCTGTTCCATTCTACTCTCTTTTGCTTCCTATGAATTTTCTTTTACCTTTGCTCCCTATATCTTGGTCGAACACCTTCGGCCAGTTACCCATAAAGTACTGCTGTTCTGTCCAGTGAAATATCACTCATTTGCAAAAGCCCGCTCAGTTGAAAATGGTCCATTCTCATTTTATCTGGTCACCTTGTTTTCTCTCTCTTGGTCTCTTTTCACTCTCTCTTTCCGCTCCCACACTGCTTGCTTTAAAGCGGTTGTGTGATAGCTTAAAGAGGTATGGAAATAAGCAACATACTACATTTAGACAACTTTTTTCTTTTTTACTTTAAAGCACAATTGAGTTTTTTTCATTATCTCTGGGCCTCATTTTCTTGGTCATGTAATATCCATTTACTTCTCTTTAGCTTTCGCTCTAGGTCTCTCTCATTTGCCTCACATTGGCATGGGCACAACAGTGGGATGGAAAGAAAAAGTGAAATTGAGCAGGAATATATATTGTCCTTTTCCCCATTCTTCTGCAGGGCCAGACTGGGGCAGAAAATAGGCCCAGGGGCCAAAACAAAAGTAGCCCCCCATTAGTGAATTTGGAAGCTAAAAAAAGTGGCCCATGTTTGCAAATTGAGACAGTTTTGAACTTGTAAACACACACTGTATAAGTGTTATGTAAGGTAGACTGCATGGATTTGAGCTTGCTGCAGACAATGTTGCCTTAATATTATGGAAATTAACAGTAAAAACCAGCCCAGCAGACCATAAAACGGGCCCATAAACAGTCAAAAAGCTGGCACCAGACTAGCCAACAGAGCACTGCTTATTACCCTATAGGCCAGTCCAACCCTGTTCTTCTCCACTAAACGTGTTTCCACTGCCTTTACACAAGCGTTCCTCACTTCTCCACAAACTATAAACCAGTGTGACCCCTTGCCTTTATCCTATGCCACTCAGCCCTTCTACCCCACTTCATCCTTCTTAGTCCTGCATCTGCCCCTCATTCTATAACTGCATAGCTGTTTCTCATCCATTATCCCATGTCCCTTTCGAACCTCGAATCCACATTCTTCTGCCTTTAACTCTTCCACTCTTTTCTTCCCTTAGCACTTTCTCTCTAGTCACCCCTCACTACTCATCCCACCACCTCACTCTCCTTCAGCATTTCCACCCCAGCCATTCCATTCTCTTCTCTCCTGTCATTCCTCTTCCCTCACCCTTCACTTCACAGCCCTTTGACTTTCTCAGATCCATCTCCCATAAACACGTCCTCTCCTCTTCTTATTCGACTCAGCCATGTCCAAATCTGCCAATAGACTGCCCTGCCCGGCCTCCACAAATTGCTGTCCATCTAGCCTATATTGCTCCTGCACAAAGAACCAGGGGACCACTTGCCATGTATTTCTTTAGAGAAAAAAAATCTTTGGAGCGAGGTACCTTAGGTGAACCACAAGCCCTTTTTCCATCAACATATGTCCTACAAAGTAAACAATGTGTCCGACCTACCTGGAGTGAGTGCAGTATGATCCTTTCGAGGTGTTTTCTACCAGATCACAGACTATCTCTTAATTACATATGGATAGGTTCATGCAGTCTGTCTTTTGATGTAAATGAGGTTGCATGGTACCCCTGGGGCCGTATTACTCATAGCATGCAGTGCCCCAGTCTGCACCATGACACGCCTTTAACTAGTTGCGGCAGACACAGACTGGAACAGTATGTCACATGTCAACAAACGTGTTCCCAGGGTAGACGCGAACCAGTGCCTGCACTGGATCAGTGCATTAGTGAAAGGCAGACTGGCTGTTTGAAGCCACCGGTCTGCTTTTCACTGCAGGTAGTGGACCCATCATACCTTTTGAGGGGAGGAGAGAAATTTCCCTGCAGATGTGTGCAATGTGTGACTATGCCCACCAGTGGGTCCCTGGGCTCCCTCTTATCTCTGCCCTGAGGAACCCTGTCAATATGCCTCCCAAAAGGTTTCTTGCTTCGGTGCTCGCATCTGTAATATGGTTTGGGGCACAAAGACATTGGGCCACAACCCCATGGAAATGAGGAAACATCTCTTCGTTATTGCGCTGACTCATCTCTTGCACAATCACGATCCATATTACAGTAGGGGTCGTTCAAGCACCTGCAGCATCTTCTGTAATACCAAAGTACCCAAGGGCATAAATGCCCATTGCACTCCCAGGGCACTTTCTGTAATATGACCCCTGCTGTTCCTTTGTACATGTAGGATGTGATAGCTGCAGCTTTCAAATCTAAGCCCAGATACTTGACCAACATCATTGCTTGTTTGCAGGTCGGTGAAACATTTAGAAAACAAGCGGGCAAAAGGAAACATTACATAAAGAAAATGGAAGGTTACGCAAGTATAAATGGGATGAGTGAAGGGCGAACGACAAAGTTTAGATGGGATGGAGCAGCCTAACTTGCCGCCCTAGCTCAGCCAATAAAGGTGTGTGGAAGCCTTCTCAGCTCAATGGGCATACTACCCAGGATAAACCACTGTGTAGAGTCTTCTTACCTACTGAAGATGAAACGTTCCCAGACTGCATATTTTTCAATGAGTAAAACTATGTGATATTAAACCAAATGGGCAAACGATTGATGTTCAAAATGGTATGCCAGATATATGGCATGTTTCAGTGTCATTAAATAATAGGAGATGTGTGCATTATCGGAATGCCCATCTGGGTCTGGACTCAAGGTCTCTGCTCCGATACCTTTGCTTAGATATACTCCAAAAAAGAAATAAAAAAGAATGAAAACCATCCCTTCTTCTCTGATCAATTCTTTCTTTGAAACAGTTTCTCAAAGTTAGATCAAACCACTTCAACTGAGAGAGCCAACGCTCAAGACAGCATCCCTATGAAAAAAGCCTACACTTAAAACTGGCAGCTGCTTTTCCTTTGGAACACATTTTCTTTTTATTTCTGGTCTGCGCAATAGATGAATCAGGTGCAGTTATCGTGTACTGTCAACTCTTGATATATAAATCAACCCTACATGGAGAAAAGCATTATTACCATTGTAAGTGGCTATTTGTCTAGCTGACAGACAAATAGTACATAATCTCTGCTATTTAGTCAGTATCCGGCTAAATGTCTGAAACTTAACTGTTTATACAGCCGCAGGCTCAATAGTAGATATCATGTACTATTTGATGGGTAGCTGGATAAATTGTGTAGAGGATATCTTTATTTAGCCAGACATGAAGAATAAAGTGACTCCAGGCAATAGTAGTGTGGTGGCCATCTTGTAAGGGGGATGTAGCATGTGTGAAGCATGTGAATGTAAGTGTATATATAAATGTTCAACAGTAAGTACATAGGCATGTGCATGAACTGCAGTGAGTTGCTTACAGATGAAAAACAGTAAAATCAATTTTGAATAAGGGACATTCATGCTAATATAATAATAAAATAAGAAATGTTGAAATAAAACTTCTGTTTCACGAGCTTGAGGATATCAGACATGCCAACATTTTAGAACAGGATAGTGGAGATATTGGGGGTGGGTGGGAAATCAGAGGTATGTATTTTCCCCATTGAGAGGCAATTTCAGGCAGGAGACTGCCAGAATAAAGCCATTTTTGGCTTACAAAATCATGATTTTCCCGCCTGAATTGGGTCTATTGACATGTATGGGATATGGCACATGGATATTTTGTGTTGCAGTCTGAGTATTTGGCTGTTTGCAAAGAATAAGGAGTATGGTTTTAAAAGAGGTTACATAAATGTTTTCTTCACTTATGAGAATACTTTTTTTAATGTTCATGAGCTTCATTTTGATGATTTTTGATGGCTGGGCTTTGTGCTAGTTTTGGGCATCTTTTTATGGGGGACTGTGCTTGCGTACTATTTCAGACCTGGCAACACAGCAGCAGCAAACAAGGAATGCAGAGAGACAGATTGTATCTGGACCACAGAAGCAGCGACACTTACGGTAGGCAGTTGGGGCACAGTGTTTTGGGACACTTACAGGAGGAAAATGGAATGAGACACAGTAATAGGGCTTTAGTTGAACAGGGAAAGCAAAACTGGGAGATGGGTAAGCAATGCATCTTGGTAATTCACAGAAGATATGTCAATTCGCTCAGCGGAATAAAACACTTTCATACTACCCAGCAGAAGAGTGGATTTCAGGCATAGATGCTTATAGGTCTCATGTAATGAGTGCCCCCTTCAGCCACACTGACATTTTAGTCATCTGCCCATAGATCTTGGGAATGGCAGTTTAATTTTTAATATACTAAGGAGTGTTTTAAGTGGGCAAGGTCATGTCTCTACTGGGCCCCCATTTATGTCTTTGACAGTGCTGCCTCAGCCAAAGAAATGTGGAAGCCCAAAAAAATTACAACATTTGAGTGGCAGGCTTGGAGGTTGTACCTGACTAAAGTAATTGTGGAGGTGACCTGGGGAAGGAAAGATTAGAACCGGTAGGAGGAAGATGATGAGCAGCAAGAGGATACAGACTAGGAGGTGGACCAAAGCCAGAAGGACCAGGCCAAGAAGAACCAGGTCCAGGGACACCTAATCCACAAAGACCAGGGATATCAAAACCAGAAGGGGACCAGGAACAAACAAACAAGGCGGAACAGGACAAGGAAAAGCAGGACTGGGGCTCCAGGACCAGGATGAGAAGGTTCAGGAGGATGTAGAACAGGGGGATCAAGACCCAGTGGGTGAAGGCCTGAAAGAACAGAAGAGCCAGGCAGAAAAGGAACAGAGGGCCCTGGACCAGCATGATGAGGCAGACCATGCGGGCCCGAGCACACCGACCAGGACCAGAAGGGACGAGGACGACCATGAGCAAGAGTAGCAGACTCAAGTGAATAGACCAAAGAATATCCATGCAAAGAGAAAAATGGAAAGAGGGACCAAAAACAGGAGGACCACAAAGATCAGTTCAAGCAGGACCAAGGGGCCAGAAGCAAATCGACCAGGGCCAGGCAGCCCACGACTGGAAACGACTAGGGCTAGCACGACTAGGTGACCCGAGATGAGCAGGACCAGGAGGAATATAAAGTACCAGGAAGTCCAGGGCCAGTGGGGCCAGGATCAATCAGAAGGATGAGAAGGTCCTTGAGGGCAGTCTCTGGGAACCCTAAACCAGGGTGGCAAGTACTACATGAACAGGGTCCCACAATATGCGGGTTAGGAGGCTCAGTGCCATAAGGATAAGACCACCAGACCCAGGAGAACGATTACTAGGAGAACCATGACAGAGGGGACTGAGGTCAGATAGATAAGAACGAGGTGGAACACGCAAACCAGGAGATCAGGAGGACTAGTAGGACTAGGATGGGGCAGTAGGACTGGGGGGCTAGGAGGGCCAAGGAAACCAATGCCAGTAGGACCAGCACCAGAAGAGCAGACACAGGAGGATCGATAAAGAAGTGCCAGAACCAAGACCAGGAACACATGAACCAGGGGAACCAGGGGCCAAAGAATTAAGATCTGTCAAACCAGGGAGGCTAGATAAATCTTGGAAGTGGGACCAAGAGGACCAAGGTCAGATTTAGGGTGAGGAGGATGAAATGGCCCTTGACCTGGAGTCTGTAAAACAGAAAACCACGGATCCAGAGGACAAAGGGCATGAATGCATGAGAATGATGACCGTGCAGACCAGGATGTACAGGGTCAGGAAGTTATAAGGCTAGCATGAACTGGAGGTCCTGGACCATAAAAACTAGAAAAGGCTAGGATGCTTTGAAGTGGGCCAGGACAAGTTATTTTAGAACCCTAAGGGCAAGGAGCAGGAGGACTAGGGTCAGGGGGTCAGGACCAAATTAAGAAGTCCTATGAAGATGAGGCCCAGGAAGACAATGGACAGGAGACCAGAAAGCATGTCTGGGAGTAGGAAGACTAGGGGGACCACATCCATGGGCACCAAGAAGACCAGAGGGAACAGCAAGACCAGGAACTGTGGTACCAGGCCTAGAAGGTTCAGGGTAAGGAGAACCAGGACAAGGTGACCAGGGCCAAGAAAACCAGAAAAGAACATGGCTGGGATAGGCCAAGAATGGGGGAACCAAGAAGGGCCAGGATGTCCAAAAGACAAGGTTTATGATGACCTGCACAATAGGAAATGAAGGACCAGCACGCCAATGACTACAAAGACTAGGAATAGGATGGCAGGTGGACCAGGTCCAGGAGAACTAGGCCCAGGCAAACTACATGGACCAGAACCAATAGGATCAGGGTTAATGGCCATAGAATCACGAGAAGGACAAGGACTACGAAAATCAATAGGTGACCATGGCCAGGAGTACCAGGGAGGTGAGACCAGTGACCCAGGTAACCACAGCCAGAAGGATAAGCTCTAACACTAGGAAACAAGGGCCAGGGAAACCAGGAAGATTAGTGCCAAGAGTACCGGGACCATGTGGATTAGGTTGAGGAGGAGAATGAGGATCAAGACCAGGGACACAAGGATGACCATAGCCAAGAGGACGGACTGCAGAACTAAGGACAGGATGGTCAGGAAACTGAGGAACAAGATGCCCCGACCCAGGAGTACCAGAGCAAAGAGGAACATGGTCAGTTGGTGTAGAACCCTGGGGGCAAGGAGCAGGAGGACCAGAACCAGATCCAGGAAGTCTAGGAACACTATGAGGATAATGGATAGTGGGACCAGAATAAGCAAGGATGACAAGGGTGCAGTACCAAGGATTCCACAAGGACCAGAGCCAAGAAGTCCAGACCAGAGCAGGTAGGATTAGATGGGGCAGGACAAAGAAGACTGAAAACAGGCCTAGGAGTACCAGAGGGACCATGACCTGTGGACCAGGGCCCAGAGAAGTAGAGCAGAAAGACCAGGATGTGGGGGTAGCAGGACCAGGGTGAGAAAGATCAGGAGGACTAGAACTGCAGAGACAGGAAGACCAATGGGGCTGTACCTGGAAAACTCAGAGGACCAGGACCAAAATGAATAGGCTCAGAAAGACCCAAAAAAGGCAACCAGGACCAAGAGGGAACAGACAAGTGGGTGCAGTGCCAGAGGTATCATGAGGCAAGGTACAGGACCAGGAGGACCAAGACAATCCAAAACAGGGGGGACAAGGGCCAAGAAGGAGAGGCCTAAGAGGACCAGGACACGAGAGGCCAGGTGGACTGAGGGGACCAGAAGGACCAGGAGCTGGTTTACCAGGAATCAAATGAACAGGGTGAAGAAGATCGGAAGGACCACATCAAGGAGATAAGGGTCAAGAGGACCAGAGGAGGGATCTGGAAGAGCTAGGCGAAAGGAACCTGGAAGGACCAGGAAGGCCATGAAGACTAAGACCAGGAGGACTAGGCATACAAAGACCCAAACACGATGTACCAGAAGCAAGAGGATCAAGTCTAGTGGGTGAAAAAACAGGAAGAAAACACGGACTGTGAGGAATAGGAAGTGCACTGCTAGGCAAACTAGACCAAGAAAGACTGCGTGTGTAGTGAATGTCTGAGTGCTGGGACCAGTGGGATGCATTTTGAATGGTCCATTGTTTAGTATGACATGATGAAGAGTAGATACAGCTTCCCCAGACAGTGGAAGTCTTATTGACTGGATCCCTGGGGCTGGAGGGTAGAGGTCCGAGCACTGAAGTAAGGGAGAATGGAGAAAAGGCTACCCACAGAAATGCATTGTCACCCAAGAGCTGTTCTCACACGACGGACATAGGTTTCTCTTGTTAAGGCAACAAAGTTTCTAAGTTCGCCTGTTCTTTTGTCTGTGCAGGATGAATGCTTCAGGAAGGTTGACGACAGCCAGATGGCAAGATCTTATGTTTCATGTGTCTTTTTTTCTTTTTCTTTTACTGCTGCTTGGAGCCAGCACCATTCCTACTGCTGTGAGAGCCATCAGATGTACAAAGGCTGTGTCTGAGCCACAGCCAGAAATGGACAATTGAAAGAGAATCAACCGAAACCAATTCTGAAACCTTAGGCAGTGGATCCACACTCTGTGTCTAGAAAATTAGTATAAAAGTGGAACTGTGAAATGATCGATCCGTAGGTCGCAAGAATAGAGGTATTAAAAGTCTGTTTATTCACAGGGTTTTATTTCCTACAATATTTGTAATAAAGTCAATTAATAAAATATGTATGTTTCTTTTGATCTGTCTCTTTGAAGCCTACAGGTCTTCTTCTGATAAACTAGGAATATTATATCACATTCCAGTGACATTCAATTAATTATAGTCCCATTCCTTCACTAGTAAAGTAGACATTTTTCATGATTTAATCACATGGTGAAGATTAGTTAACTCCTCCCGATACTGCCTTTCCTCAGATACGTCTTCCCTGTCCTGAGAGGAAGAAGAGGCAATGGCCATCTCTGGTGTGCAGCCTGACTGCTCATCCTCTCCCCTCAAGAGGGACTTCCTTTTATTCCCTTGGTGATTCCTACTTGAGAGAAAGAAGTGGCAGTGATCATCTCTGGTCTGTAGCTTGAATGTTACCCAATCTGCAGTCTCCTCCTTTTGAAGGGGTGGAGTTCAAAGAGGATCAGGGAGACCCAAAGATTCAGATTTCCTTCTGGTGGAGGTCCAGCTAGAGGGGGAATGACCCTATAATCTCCAGGATTCTGATTGGGCAAACACCTGTAAGAGCTGTTTCTACCCCTGCTCCTTAAAAGTCTAGCTGGCGAAGGCCTCCAAGACAGGATAATTACTTTCGGAGTACTGCTGTCCACTATTTCATCCCTTGTGAAGTGTGTATTGGAGTCAGGGTTCACTTCTTCTCAAACCTTCAGACACTGCTGTCCTGCCCAGGGAGGTTGACTATAACATCCCGGTTCTGGGTTCTGCTCTTGGGTTCCACTGTAACACTACTGTTACATTTGCTATACCTCTCCACGGTGTTGCCTTTAGCAAGTAAGACTTGTCGGTCAGGACGTGCTTTGACACTTGTCAGAGGGACCTAAACCACCCCACTTTATTCAAGTTCAAAGATCTTCATGAGCAAGGAAGTGGGCTCTGCAGAGTTTTTGAACAGCTGCTGTGTGACCAGGACTACTAGTTGCATGTACTAGGCAGTCCATTAGCTTCTCCAGCAAGATGGTCAGATTTCAGGTGATGTCCCCTCACATCTGGGAGCCTGGCTGTCATGCAGATACTAGCCCTGGTCACACAGCAGCTTTTCAAGCACTCTACAGAGCTCTTTTCCTTGGTCACTGATGAACTCCTTAAAGTCAACTCCGTTCAGGGCTGATCTGGTCAGTCTGGTGCTCTGGCATTTCCTTGTAATCTGCAGGTCAGGGGGCTACTTTCATAGCAGGACTCCAGTCATAATCTGCTGTGACCCCATTCTCATCTCATTCTACAGTGCGCAGCTAGTTTTTGCTAGGTATGATTTTGGTCACTAGACCGGCCCGACTCCAATCCTATAATCGTGCCTTTTAAATTCTAGTGCCTTTTTTGGTTGATCTTCTACAATAGTGGTTCTTAACCTGTGGTCTGGGGAGGACCCCTGGGGGTCCACAACGCCTACTCAGGGGATCCATGGTTGCTTAGAAAATTAAATAATGTTAACAGATTGAATAACGTGTATGCAAGTAAAGAAGCAAAATGTAAAATTGACAATTTGAAAACGGCTTGTAAATGTGAAGGAATTTGAAATTGGAGATTACAAATTTGGTTGGTATCTTCACATTGATTCGTGGGAGAAATGCAAGTGCATCAAACAGAATCTAGAATGGCCGGTGGATGCCCTCAATTGAATTTAGAAAAGCTCCAACCTTTCCATCATTTGTGTCTTTGTTTGATGCAGGTTTGTTTCTGTATTTCTGTGTATTGTTTTGCAGTGTGAATCATCAAAATTGCTTAGGGACTGGGTCCCCAATTACAATAGCGGCTCAGTGGGGATTCCAGAATCCAATGATGATTCATTGGGGGTCACCAGATTCCAGTAATGATTAAGTGGGGATCCAAACAAGTCAAAAGGTTAAAGACCATTGTTCTACAAGACAACAAAGGAGAAAGAACAGCCTCAATATCACGAGAAGAAAAAAAATCATGCTTTTTAGAAAAACTAGTTTTCAATTATATATGGACTTGTTTCTTAAAGTAGGGCAGCTCCTCCACACTATTTCGTCATTAATAAACTTCAACTAAAACAAGTATTACCTTTTTGCTCCAGTGCAGACCATTTTTCCAGAGCTAAAAATGAGTGCTGTTGTTCTGGGCTCTCTGATTCTCATTATCACGGCAGCAAACCTCTAGGATTAAACAATGTAGAAGAGAGTTACTCGGACAGAAAACACAACGAAGGATGAGCTTCAACAAAAAGAAAAAGTAGCACATAGTGTCAGGCTTTTTTCCCAGTGCTGTGCAGCAAATAAATAAAGGCACAATGACCCTATCAATGCTGGCAGTCGCATCACTTCATGATGCATGCACACATGAAAAAGCATGCATGCTGCAGCAAAATCATGCCTGCGCCATTTGCTTTAATTTCTTATTTACAAATCCAAAATGGTGGATGCCATTTGAATCAGTAAATAGAAATAAAAAAAAAAAAAGAGAGAAAAGGATCTTAGGAGTGGTGGAAAAGGGAGAAGAAAATGGAATGAGTGGGTGGGGCAAGGAGGGGAAAACATTGCATTTGGGAGAGAGGAATACAGGCTGTGGGGCGAGAAGCAGCCACGGAGAGAAGAACACAAAGAGCGGGGAGAAAAAAAAGAGCATAGAATGGGGAGCGAGAGCGAAGCAAACCATAGCGAGAAGCTCATGAAAGTGACAGGAACACAGAGAGAAGGGGAAAAGCACACACAGGTGATAACACAGGGAGCGGATAAGTACACAAGGGAAGTACACAAGAGCGAGGGGGTGGGCATTTGTGGGGGGTCACATAGGAGAGAGAAGGAGAGAGCTGGAAAACACATGCACTCTCATGGACTGCTTAACCAAAAAGAAAAAAGTAGTTCCCTAAAAGTGACCAATGGAAGGATAAAAGCCAGTTAGTCAGAGGGACGGTAAAGAGGCTATGCTCCAGAGGAGGAACAAACAAGAGAGACAAGCTGAGCAAGTTAGTACCAGCAAACTTGTTGAATATGAAGGAAGCAAATGAATGACAATAAAAGCCAACGAATGGTAAACAATGGCTAGAGTGTAAACCCCCATAAATTCTTGGTAAACCCAAATTACTAAGGTTGTTCATTGCATGCATATATGCCAACGTTTGGAAAGCAGAACGAGGGCGATATTTAAAAAAATAATTGGGCGAATTTTTTTCCCTCATTGACTTTTACTAACGTAGGCACAATTTCAGGCGAGAAAACACCAAATTAAAGCCCTTTTTGGCTTTGCAAAATCATGAGTCTCCCGCCTGAATCGCGTCTGTTGGCATGCACGTAACTGGATTGTGATCGCTGCATTTAAAAAACAGTAGTAGCAATCGGGTTTTTTTTGGGGTGGGGGGGGGCTAAGTAAGCTCAGCCCTCTTCGTGTAAATATTATGAATGGCGTCCGAAAAATAGTTTTAGGCAACACAGTCTCTTTACTGTTAAAACTGCAGGTAAAGAATTTCATCTTCCAATTTTGACCAAAACAGACTACTCGAATGAGATTTAACACATCTAAAACCTGAGAGATATTTGCAAATCCATTACAGAGTTAAGTGCAAGTTGGTTACATCTTGGTCACATGATCATAAATAACATGGAACCACAGCTTTTTACAAACTTCAGGATACTTTGCAAGTGAAAACAGACTCGAAGAGCGGCAGTGAAGGCAATTTGTAGAGTACACACATTAAATAGATTTCCGTCATTATGTAATGTGCTCGATTCAAAGTGATCGATTGTATGCCCTCGTTTCTACTTGTATTTCGCAACTGTAGAGTCGGTCAGTGTGCAGGTAAGAGGTTGAAAACGCCTGATAATGGCGGCAGATTAACTAGATTCTTTTTGTTAAAAAAAACATTTCAACAGTTTCTCTACCTTTACTAATGTCTGCCCATTCTCCCATGGCATAAACTACCCGTGGAAGTAACATCCGACAATTCGAAAACATAATATTAAACATCTTATGGCAAGTGAGAAGATAACTAAGAGATATGCTACTTCCTGCGGAATATCTGTTTTTGAACGTCATAAAAGCGAATTCAGTAAGCTAAAATAACCTTTTCAATTGAAGGGCTCACATCTGGTGTTAGTAGAAGAATTCTCAAACACGATCTTTGCAGACTGACATTTCAAGTGTACATGACAACATCCATTTGAAAATGTGACAAGAAAATGCAGAATGATAGTTATGTACTCAAGCCAGCAGATGGCACTAGAGATCTAAAAATTGGATTTTAAACTATACAACATTTTATTTGTTGTATTGACTATATTATTGCAGCACATCTATAGTCGGCATGTTTAACTGATGCTATCTGTATAACATGTTTTATGGCGTACACACAAAACACCCGATACATGAATAGGTATTGAACCTCATTAAGTACTGGTTTCAGGCCTTACCATATTAATTACTTATACTTCTATGGCGCTAATTTATTAACAATTTTAGAAGCGGGTGCGTGTTTATGGTGATGAAGAATAGGGGTGAGCCAGATGATGCTTAACAGGAGACCGCCTGCCCCTCAGATTTATATCCCACCAGAAGATGAAATGGTAACCGAAATTTCAGAGAAAACAGCAGCACAGAATCCAGGCGCAGTTATCAGGGAAAATGTGCATCACACAAACTTACAGAAAGTTACAGTCTTCTAAAAAGGCCGCAGAAACAGAGACAAGCTAATTTTTGCTTTGACATCGCAGTTAGCACTGGAAAACAGACATTTGGATTTCGACGATTTTAGGAGAAACCTACCATCAAAGTGACAGGTCTCTGCAGCTTCCAACACCCATTGTCCCTGCCAGCGCTACCACTGACAGTCCTAACACAACTATTAACCATCACACTCCTACAAGTGTGACAATTCAGACTATTTCAGGTCGTAAAGCTTTAAGAATGGCTGGGGTGGCAAGAATTAGTAAGTTTTAATGAACACTGAATAAAAAATAACAACAACTGTTGTTGTGCTCATCCCAAAATTAGACATGCAGCGCCACCATGTGGCAAAATGTCATAAGTGGCAGTGTTGATAATGAACTTACTTAGCACAGGCTCAAACTAAGCACAGACTACCACAAAACAAATTAAATGTTTCCTAGAGTCGGCTTGACTCAAATGTTTGATGTTTTGGTGAGAAGGAATCGAAGGATAGGTGATGATGTGATAAAGACGGAGAACCAAAAGTTTGAAATGCCAAGAAATCATAACATCGAAACAAGGGTAGCTGAGCAGTTATATGTTAAAGAAATGGTCTTCAATTCATGGATAAGTTGGAACAGTTGAGAAGGGAAATCCAGTGGGCCTTGTACAGAAAACATTATCTAAAAGGGTCCAATAACAAAAAACTGTCTCACACACATATAAATGTATATCGTATTTATCTAGCTGTGCAGAGTGTAATATGCTACTTATTACCATTGCCGAGTGCCGCCATTTTAGGATGTGGTGTACAGCCCCTTTTTTTGAAAAAAAGGCTGTATAAGGGAGTAAGGTGAGTGCATCCTGACCCCCGGCCATTGTGGGTGGACCCTCAAAGGATCCCCCGACCCCAGTGCTTTAAATAAAAAATAAAAATGTTAAGAGTGACAAGTCCGTGATCCTTTTTTTTGGGATACACAGAACCCCAAAACCTAAAACATGATTCAGGGCAAGCTTTATGCCGGGATACATCAAACCCAGGGCAACATTCTCTGACCCATGAATCTACTTTCACACATTTGCGGACATGGATTCAGAAGCACAAACCCTTGAGGAAACTTAACTTGGTTTGTGGTGCCCAGGCATGAAGCTTGCTCTAGGTTGTGGTACCAAATCAGGATGTGTCAAACCCATACAAAGCACCCAAAAAAAGTCAAGCTCTGTCGTCCAACACAGATGCGTAGGCGGTTCGGCAGCCCACAGCAGCGGGGTTGCAAGGCCTAGCAACAGGGCCGGAAGGGCCGTAGCGGGCACCGGGCATTTTCCTGGTGGGCCGGAAGTGTGGGGGCCGGTTTTGGACCGGTGGGGGCCGGTTTTGGACCGGTGGGGGCTGGTTTTGCTGCGGTGCTGCAAAATCGGCCCCTGTAACAAAAGCGCAGCAGCAGTATTTTCCACCAACACCCCCCATCTCCCCCCCACGGTGCCGGTCCGATGTAATTGCCAGGGCTGGTTTGCAGTCCCAGTCTGGCCCTGCCTGGCCACAGGCCAGGAGACCAAACCCCACTGACCAGGACCAAAGGCTGTCTACAATGTAGTTTGGCCATCACCATCAAGTTGGGTGCAGGGCATCAAAGTTAGAATATACATAGGTTGATCGTAAATTATGTTGTGTGCGTTCCTAAACATAAATGCCAAATTTCAGTGGTTATACATATTTGAGCCTCAAACATATTTCCTTGTAACTGTTTTTTCAGTGAATGTTTTTCGTTTTTCTATGATTTGGGACTGTCGCCAATCAACCTAGGCCTTCCAACCCACACTGTGCACAGCTTTTTGAAAAGATTCGTGAATGAGGCTCCAAAAATCTTGCACCTAAAATGGCCACCCCACTAGTCAGCTCTGACTTGCGAGTCACGTGCCAAAAACAGCAATTTTTGTTTAGGGGGATTGCTGAGGATTTTCAACACCTCGACCACTGCTCTGGGGTCAGCCACCTTTGGGGTTGACCACTCATGACTGTGTATTTTTTTTCCCACACCCTGAAACTCTCAAGTATGAGACGGCAGCTTTTTGAAACACTAGTATTGCAAAAACTACTGAACAGGTTTACATCAAACCAAACAATTATGCTTTCTGAGTAAAGTACTACTTTCATGCCACGTTTTGTGTAAATCTGCTCTAAAGTTAGGCCTGAATAGGAGAGGAAATTGTTGTTTGAGAGCTAAAATGGGAACACCACTCATCCCCCCCCTTAAGATCCATCCATTGGAGAAAAACGTAATGAAACTTAGCATGCCAAAAGTTAGCTCACTGAGGCGAGGGTTCTTTTCCCCAAGGTGCCCACTTCTTCATCAGACCCCTTCTCTGTACCCTCAAGTTTCTGTCAATTCATCTCCAACCAATGCTTGTGGCCTAGCTGTTCTGTGCAGGTGCTTCCTAAGCTATGACCTCACCAACAATTAATCCTCTATGTGCCCCTAAACTTTGTGCTTCTGCACCAAAGATGCTTCCTATATAGTTCCTCCACCTGTCCCCAACCTACCTCTCACTGTGCCCCCCAGCTACCCTGTATGCAACAATGCCTTTGTCCCAGTCTCAAATGCACCTAGCCCCTCCATCTGTGATCCCCACTTACAACCATTGCGCCCTTTGTAAGTACACCAGATGACTCCTCTCCACACCCACACAAGACTAATTAAACCCCTTCAAGTGTCCAAGTATTATGTATTCAGACACACATGCCCCCGTTGTGCCCACGCTCCTTATTGCCATTTAAATGGCTCGTGTGCCCTCTCTCTCTCCCCATGTTCATCAAGCCACCTCTCCAAGTCTCCTGTTCATTTTGCTCCTGCCACCCCTGAGTTCTGTGACACACGGGCCCCACTCTTCAATCGCCTGTACGTTTTACTGCAGTTACCAATGCATTTCTCCTCCAGATGCAAAGGTCATAAATGATATTCTCACACTACCAATTGCCCCCAGCACCCTCTCCCTGTGTTCCCTAGAAGGTCCCACGCGGTATCCAATCACATGGCACTCCCAATCTCTCGAACTACCTCCTCCCCTCTGTGACCCAATGCGCTCTCTCTCTCTAGAAGTGCCTCAAATACCTCTTCTGCTATACCCAGATGCAGCCTCTCTCTCTACTCCCACGCATTACCCTAGACCTAGTCGCCGGTCTCATGATCTTCTTGATGCCACTGAACCGTTAGACCCCTCTAGGTTTCCCCAGTAACCATTCGCTATGCCCTAGATACATCGCCCCAATTGCCCTCAGACAAAATCCATCTTAGTTTCCCCGATTTCCCTTCTGCCTTCCAGCAGCCCCAACTGCTCCAAGCACCCCAGACACACTGCGACTCCCACACTAATGCCTCCTATGTTTCCATCCACTATGCATCGCAGGTGCCTCCTAGCTGTGGCCTACCACTCCACTGTTTCCATTCACCACCTCATCTGTTCAGCATAAGCACCAAATTTCCTATTTATCTAAGTGACTCCTTCCACACTTTTCAATGGTGTAGGTGACTGCTCTGTGTCCAGTCTCTAAGCTTACATCACCAATTTGCCTTCTCTAAGTGTCCCAGATATTTTCTGTGTGTCCTAGATGGTCCCATCACTACCAGCGCCCAGGCATTGACTCCGTCTGCTCCACAAATGTGCTGCCTCCGTGCCCTCTCACATAACACCTCTCATTATCCCAGGCTGTTCTGCTATGTCCCTCCATAGACGGCACTGTGCTCTCCAGTCCCAATTGCCCCAACTGTGTCCTCACGTGCTGTGTATACCTAGCTAATTATAACAAGCATTTGCAATGCAATAGGTCTCGCATTTACGAGAGTTTAAGCTATTGGCATTGTAAATGACAATGCGTTTTATTTATGTTTCAAAAACCAAAACATAAATAAAAGGCATTGTCATTTACAATGCCAATAGCCGAAACTCGTGTGAATGCAAGACCTGTTGCATTGCAAATGCTTGTTGTTACTTTTTGTCCTGGCACTCAACTAAGAATGTTTCTTTTTGTTTATGGCTTCCCTGACAGTGCTTTGTGGATGACTCATGCTTCCTGCACTGGGCAGATAATTACTGTGCAAGTTCCGGGCTCTGCAGAATGCACAGTGATTAGAGCTGCCTTAAAAGTTTCCAGAGGCGTCAGAAGCAGACCTGCTGGCTGAGACACTCTTGGTTACTCAGCGAGTCTGTTTCATTTTTGCAACATTTCGTCTGTCAGCCTGTTAATTTCTAAATGCATGAAGACAGGGGGAAGGT
Organism: Calotriton arnoldi; assembly: GCA_963921515.1. NCBI lineage: Eukaryota > Metazoa > Chordata > Amphibia > Caudata > Salamandridae > Calotriton > Calotriton arnoldi. The sequence continues at coordinate 98,484 of CAWUFW010013683.1, forward strand.
AAGATTCTTCCTGTTTCTAATGTTTTGTCAGCGAAAAACAAGCCCGCAGAGCGCCCGGCTCTACCCCTCCCCCCTCCTCCAATGTCCGGCCCATGGCTTAGCAAGGGAAATAGGAAGAATCTTACCTTCCCCCTGTCTTCATGCATTTACGAATTAACAGGCTGATGGAAGAAATGTTGCAAAAATGAAACAGACTCGCTGAGTAACCAAGAGGGTCTCAGCGAGCCGGTCTGCTTCTGACGCCTCTGTAAAGGATTAACAGAATGGAGGACGGGGCTGCTTTCAGCTGCATGATATCTCCGAGAATAAAGGAGAGACAGCGTCCCTGGCTCCACCCCGCCCCCTCCTCCAATGGCCGCGCCGGCAACGCCCAATTGGCAACAGGAGGAGCAGAGCGACCTAAAGCGCTCAGTGAGGCTTGTGCCTTTTTTAAAGAAGATATATATATATATATATATATATATATATATATATATATATATATATATATATATATATATATATATATATAGGAGCAGTTAGTGCTCCGATCCCTACAAGGCGAGCCTCTTGCCTGCTGCAGTGTGTGAGCTTCTAGAAGGGAAGCCAACAGAACAAGAAGCCGTGTGCCAGCCAGCGGAGAGGGCAGTAAGGAAAAGTAGTGCAGGTCAAAAGAACACATGGGCCATATCGTACGGATCAGTGTAGCAGGGGCGGACGCCAGGGCGGGAACGGAACACCCACAAGGCGGGACAAATGTGTAATAGACACCAACCAACAATATGAAATTAGTGAAGGCAGACGAAGCAGCCTATTAAAATGGGCGGGCTGTCGTGGGTGTGTTTCCTCTCAACATACAGATTACAAAATGCCTCGCAGAGCAGCGCACGCGCACTGCCTCTAGGCTCGACCTAAAAGGGCACAGAGCCTTCCATCCCCAATTGTACCTCTAGGTGGCTCAGATGAGTTTTTCCTGTGGGTACCAAATGGCCCCTTGCTGCCAACTGCCGACTGGTCTGATTCCTTATTCTGGTGGCCAAGAAGATGCCAGGTAATGACTCTGCAAAATCTACTTTGTTGACTCTACCACTGATAGGAGCTGTGATTATAGGTGCTGGGCAGGTCCCCCTGTACTATGCTTGTGGGGAGCAACCCTAAGGGCCGGTTGCCAGTCTTAATTTCGTACTTGAATTGTTACGCACGTATGGCATTGGACCAAATCTCAAATTGCTATGCAATGGTTTTGAGTAACTATGCTAAAGAACTTGACTTAAGCCTGCAGCTAACTGTCCCCTTTCCAAGCCATGCCTTCCTTCCCAGTACCACCTCTCAGGCGGCTCAGGCTGCATATCCAAAACTCCTAAAGGCCTCCTAATGTGCTGCTGTCTTACAGCCCCACCCCAATTCACCCAAGTGTCTTAATCCCCCACTACTGCCAATCGTTCTGTCACCTTAGCCCACTCCAAGTAGCTCAAGTCGTGGTCCCAGACAGCTTCAAATGTCAAGTGTCTCTTTATATCACTCCCTTTCTGCCCCAGAAGTGTCCTCTCAATGCCTCACAGTAGCACTTCTGTGTCTCCCTCATTGCTCATTTGTACAAGAGTAATCATTCAACCCTCCACTACACCCCCCAAAGAATCGACGTGCATAAAACAGAATTAGGATTCTAAGAGAGATTTAAAAATAGTTTATTACTAGAAATTAAAGCTTTATTACCGACAGCTTTTGTGTGCGGCATTACCCCTTAGGCATATTGTTCCACCATCATTTTTTACATAAACAAAGCATTTTTTTTGTAGAATAAATGTAATACGAACCCCTTACCTTAGGATTATACTCAGCATTTCTGGCATGCAGAGCAATTTTCTTCAGATCCAGTCTGCAAGCCAAATTTACAGTAGACACTATATTTCTAGACAAAATGAAAGATAACGTCTGTATTAAATACGCATGACAACTCTCGAGCACTCTTTACATAAATTTACTAATTAAACGTATCTAAGAACACGATTGCTATATTATGAAATAATAAGTCGTAATGCCACTTGCCAGTCGTGCACACTTCCATATTGCTCCTACGTTGCTACCAATAGATCGCACATTTTTTAAAAATCGAATGCACTGCATCATAGTTATTTCCCCCTCCCCACCCAATTATTGCGAATAATTATGCATGTGTGATCTCAGGTCTCAAATGTTACACAGAACCAATCATTTAATGTGTTCGTTTAACAAACTGGAGCCATGTTACTAAATGCTGCAGATCTCTATACGCATGGAACGTCTGGCCTCTAAAACATGTTCCATTTTGTCTTTGGACGCTACGACCGTTCGCCTACATAGCCAAATGCAGGATGTTGTTTGAAGAGTCATAACAAGCCCGTGCAGGTCTAGTGGCTTTGCTACCCTTTTGATACTGGGTATTGTTTTGGTCACCAACACTGTGAGACCATAACAGGGATGTTAAACCTTTTTCTTAAACGGATGTAAATAGTCAAGTTTATTAGCACCTAAAAGCACACAGCAATTATCATTAATGCCATCTTCTTTCAAATGGATTGAGTAAAGAGATTTCCAGGTAGGTTTTAAATGAGCATTGACAAAGCCAATAGTTTGTGCCCATGCAAGCGCTATTGGTTTTGCCAATGTCTTTTAGCCATTTTGTAGAGCAGGGTGGCTGCTATTCAGCATCACCAAAAGTGAGAAGATTGGCGTAGAGTAGAGTTGGTTAGAGTAGAGTGGTGTTGCTTAGAGTGACACTGTGCGGAGTGGCATAGAATGGAGTGGCATAGAGTAGTGTGGAGTTGCGTAGAGTGGAGTAGTCACAGTAGTATAGTTGTGAGTGTAAGTAACTAAAGCATCAATAGAGACGGCAGATAGGGTGAAAGCAACATAAATCAGAAGTCGTATGCCTGTGTTAAAAGTAGGAAAGTACATTGCATGTACAGGAATAATATTGAAACGCTTATAAATAATAAATAGTGGGCTGCAAAACCACGATAAATAACAAGGATGAGGAAGAACACATGTACTTCATCCATGCTCTAGGGAGGAGCTAACACAAGAAAGGAAGGGAAGCCTGCAGGAGCCAAGTAATAAAAAGATTGCAAATGAGAGTGACAGCAAAAACAGCTCAAGTCCACTGAATTGTAAACAATATGTCTCACAGCACAGCAAATACGCTATGTAGGCAAGACCTAAAAAAAAAAAAAGTCTGTCTCAAGCCTCACTAAAAATCAAAATAGGCGCCACATGGGCGAATGCAGCTCGCTCTTCAATGAACTCTGAAAACAGCTACATCATAGGCTGCAACAGGCCAAACAGAACAGAAAATATATGCAGTAGGGGCTGCAGAACAGCAAATGTCACACGTGTGCAGTTACTATATATATATATATATATATATATATATAGCTACAGAGCAATTTCACTCACAGCAAGCCCAAAGAGCTCTGGCCTTCACAAGACCAACTTTTTTATGCAGACATACGTAATATACAAGAACAATGTGGCAAAAATATATTTAAAAAAAATATACAAATAAAGGAGATGCCCAGCAGCCCAGGTACGCCAGACTTCACACTTTTTGAGGCAGTGCACATTTTATCAGGAAAACTGTTGTCACTCACATGCACTCATTACAACACTGCCAATGACTGAAGTGGACGTACCCAGTGCTGCATGCTCTATGAAGTGGTGGCAGCATGCATAATGTGAATAACAGCTGAATGGAAAAATGGATGAGGAAAGATGATCAAAAGTCCCTGTAACTAGGCATATACATATGTATTTTAATCAGGATTGTCTACAATAAAACAGGAGACTGGAAAACCCATTTATAGCTGGCTCTAGGCCAGAACTAAAACAAGCATTGGCATAGCCAATAGGTCTCGCCTTTGGGACATTATAAGTGTTTAGCCATGCAACAGTTGATGTTGCACCAAGGATATTGTGCTGCATAATTAAATACTTACAAGGTCCCAAAGGCGAGACCTATTGGCTATGCCAATGCTTGTTTTAGTCTTACATTTTATTTCTATGTGCCTTTTTCCATCACACCTTCATAAACATTCATCTACAAAGGAGTGATACAGTGTCTAAACTTACCAACAGAGGCACTGCTATTCAGCATCAGTGCAGCACCACATCAGCATCACTTCAGCAAAACAACAACTCAGCATCGCTGCTCACTCCACTACACCTAAGCACCAATACAGCACCACCACCTCAGTTTCACTAAGCATCATAGCTTAAAAACATTGCCAAAGCCAATAGCTCTGGCTGAACACTTATAAGGTCACAAAGGCGAGACTATTAGCTATGCCAATGCTTGTTTATTTTTTACCTGCCCGGTTCGGGTGTCATTTTAAGGTTCGGCAATTTATTAAAAAGATCTTGAAAGGTGTTGAGTTTGTTATTTGCCGTTTGTGGGGTTGGGTGATGTTTTCTCCCATTCAGCTCGATGCCGTCCCTGGGCACTCTGTGCCACCATGGGACAATTCTATTACATACAGTATGTGTTTAGGCGGTCATGTACTGTGGCATGTTTTTGAGGCCTGTGCTACAGATTTGGAATTGCTTTTACCTGCTCCTCTTCGTGGATTATTCCTGTATTAGCTACAAGGCACAATGGTTAGGTGTTAGGCTGATGATTCCTGACTTACACTTTGTTGGTTATGGAATATGCCCTCCGTGTCCACATAGGTGCACTCCTCTCTGGGAAAGTATAACTCAGGTGAACAGGAATATATAATCAGCATTGGTAAAACCAATCAGTCTGGTTATTTTAAAGGACAAAGTGCTTGTCGATTGATTGGTGAGTTTGTGTGTCTATTGTGTGTTTGCGTGATTGGGTGAATATGAGAATAAGTCAGTGGTTGGGGCATGAGTGAGTGAGTGGATGGATGAATGAGTAAGTGACATGGCTATGTCACTGCATGCATGAATGTTTGAGTAATGAGAGCAAAGATGGATGGGAGACTAGATGAAAGGGTGAGTACATGACTGGACGCTAAGAAGTTACAGCGATCTTGGAGGCTGAACCTTCGTAAAGCAGCAGTGAACTGAGAGGCTACATGGGCCCAATCTGAAATATCACTGTGTCTGACCATATTGTCTGTCTGTAGCTCAGTTACTCTACACGAACCATAGACCTCACTGAACACTGAACAGAATTGTTCTAACAAAGTGCCCATCTCTGAATACAGCACAGAAGTCTGCCAACAGAATTGGGAAGATTACTGAAATATAGTGTAACACAGAGCCATATTTACAAAATATGGCCTTCTGCTACTTTCTTCACCTGCAATGAGGCGGAAACAGGCTGCCTAGCATGCACCGTGTAGCAGAGGTGTGTGCATGTTCTTATACTTATCCCCTTCTGTTAGAAATGGGATCTCTAGTTGGCAAGGGCTTGCACCTTTGTCCAAGTAGGGACCCTTCTTCCTAGTCAGGGTAAGGGTGTTACACTCGTGAAGTAACCCCTGCTCACCCTCGTGGTAGCTTGGCACGAGCAGTCAGGCTTAATTCAGAGGCAGTGTGTAAAGCATTTGCACATAACCAACAGAAATACAGTGTAAGCACTACAAACGGACACCACACCAGTTTAGAAAAATAACCAATTTTTATATACTCAAGACAAGACCAATTACGACAAAAATCCACAATACTATACTTTAAAAATGAATGCTTGATAAGGTAACTTCATCTTTGCAGGAATAGTTCAAAAACAAAGTTCGTACGAGTCGGTAGCTCCGTCCGAGCCTACCGCGATGCTGAAAACCACAGAGTCTAACAGTTCCAGCCGACCGCGTCGATACGGGCCAGCAGAGTCGTGAACAGACTCGGTCACAGTACCTTTCTCGTTGTGGCTGGTACGGAGTGTACGAGCCGGTCGGCGTTCGTCGCGGTTGCGGTGCAAGACGGAGCGATGCAAGGTGCGGTGTCCCCCGATGCGGTGCAGGCAGCGGCTCGATGAGCGTTGTGCAGACGGAGTCGGTGAGTCCAAGGCGTGCGATGCAGGGTGAGACGATGCTCGATGCGGTGCTGACAGGTTGCAATGCAGGCGACCAAGCCGGAGCGCGGGAGCTGGCGTCGGACAGCGGTGCGAGTCGGAGCGGTGCGTCGCAAACGTGCGAGCGGTGCCCCAAATGCGATGCGGTCACGACTGTTGAGCCAGTTGCAGCGACCGCGTCGGTCGGGTCCGGCTGGTTCAGTGAAGCGATGCGATGCGAAGCGAACTGCGGTGCCCACAGGTCACGGTGCAAGCAGCGGCTCGATGTGGACGGCGTCGGACGTCGCCTACGGTGAGACCAGGGTTGCGATGCGAAGCGGGGCGATGCGGTGCAAACAGGTCACCGGTCAGGGATGGATTCGGTTGACGGAGTTGGTTGCAGTTCCCTTCCTCTGTGGCAACTGAAACAGCGTTCCAGAAGCGGTACCCAGAGGCTTGTGAAGTCTTTGTAGTCCCTGAGACTTCTTAACAGGAGGCCAGCTCGGTTCCAGGCCCTTGGAGATACTCAGCACAAGTTTGTAGAAAGTTCAGTCCTTTCACTGCCCAAGGCAGAAGCAGCAGCTGCAGGCCAACCCAACAAAGCAACAACACAGCAAAGGGGCAGTACTCCTCCTGGCAGCTCTTCCCGCTCTTCGTCTTGGCAGGTTCCTTGATTCCAGCGAAATCTAAATTCATGGGGTCAGGGCCCCAATATTTATATCCCAAATTCCTTTGTTCTCTGAAGGCAGAGAGGCCTTTGCCTAGTCCAAACCAGTTCTGGAGCACTTTGTTGACAAGTCTCCGTCCCTTCTTTCAGTGAGTAGGCCAGGGACATCAGACGCACCACAGGAGGTGGAGCCAGCATTGTGGAGGGAAGGCACTGTCCTATTCGGGGCCCAGGTGCAACTCCTCCCACCCATCTACATGTAGATCTTGCTATTCAGCCCTGTGCTGACTCACCCTGTCTCCTGGCATCTCCCAGCCCCTGTCACTCATACTCCAGACAAGGAATACACAACCTCGCAGAGGCAGGCTTGGATGGTTAGACAAGAAAACACCCACTTTCTAAAAGTGGTATTTTCAAACACAGAATGTTAAAACCAACTTCACTAAAAGATGCATTTTATCATTCTGAGTACAGGCATACTAAACTCGAATTTCTACCATGTTCCCGGGGTCAGTTAGGATTATAAGCTGTAATAATCAAAACTGCCCGTTCTGGCCTATGGGGAACAGGTAGCCTTGCAATAGTGAAAAACGAACTAGGCTGTAATTCACTATCAGGACATGCCACACACACCAGGGCATGACCTACCTTTCGCATACAACGCACCCTGCCCACAGGGGTACCTTGGGCCTACCTTAGGGGTGACTAACATGTAGAAAAGGGAAGGTTTAGGGACTTGCAAGTGTGCGCACTTGCCAAGTCGACATGGCAGCCCCAGGCTGCGCACAGGCTCTGCGATGGCAGGCCCGAGTTACATTTTACGGGCTGTTTGCGTGGGTGGCACAATCCAGTGCTGCAGCCCACCAACAGCATTTGGTCTATAGGCCCTGGCACTCGCAGTGCACTTTACAAGGGACTGACACATAAACCAAATAGGCCAATCATGGAAACACCAATCCATAACACATTTTATACAGGAGCACTTGCACTTTCCCACTGGACAGCAGTGAGGAAAGTGCGCAGAATCATTACACCAGCAAAAACAGAGTCAACACCGGGAGGTCAGAAAGCAAAAAGTCAGGGGAAACACGCCAAAAGATGCCAAGTCTAACACATGTCCCCTCCAGCTGAAAGTAGGGAGAACTACCCAACCCCATTGGAGTTCTCTTCACTAAGGCGGAAGAACCTGGACAGACCATCTGCGTTGGCGTGTTCTGTACCAGGACGGTGTTCCACCGTAAAGTCCATTCCCTGTAGGGAGATGGACCACCTCAGCAGTTTTGGATTCTCACCCCTCATTTGCATCAACCATCTGAGGGGCCTGTGGTCTGTCTGAACCCGGAAGTGAGTCCCAAACAGGTCTCAACTTCTTCAGCGCCCAGACCACAGCAAAAGCTTCCCTTTCTATGGCACTCCACCTCTGTTCCCTGGGGAGTAGTCTCCTGCTAAGGAAGACTACAGGCTGATCCAGGCCCTCTTCGTTCAGTTGTGAGAGCACCGCTCCCACACCATGCTCTGAAGCGTCAGTCTGCACGACAAATTCCTTGGAGAAGTCAGGTGCCTTGAGCACGGGCGCTGTGCACATGGCTGCCTTCAGGGCATCAAAAGCTTTCTGGCAGGACTCAGTCCAGATCACTTTCCTGGGCTGCTTCTTAGAAGTCAGCTCTGTTAAGGGGGCAACGATGGTGCCATAGCCCTTAACAAATCTCCTATAGTAGCCGGTGAGACCTAAGAAGGCTCTCACCTCTGTCTGGGTCTTGGGGGCTCCCAAGCCAGAATGGTGTCAATCTTGGGTTGTAGGGGCGCCACCTGGCCGCCTCCTACCTGGTGTCCCAAGTACACCACAGAACCCTGCCCGATCTGGCACTTACTGGCCTTGATCGTGAGGCCTGCCCCTTGCAGAGCCCTCAACACTTTCTCAAGGTGCTGTAAATGTTCTTCCCAGCTGGAACTGAACACAGCAATGTCATCCAGGTAGGCGGCACTGAAATCCTCCAGCCCAGCCAACACCTGATTGACCAACCTCTGAAAGGTGGCAGGGGCATTCTTCAACCCAAAGGGCATCACCCGGAATTGGTAATGACCTTCTGGGGTTGAGAATGCTGATCTCTCCTTGGCCCCATCGGTTAAGGCAATCTGCCAGTACCCAGACGTCAAATCAAACGTGCTGAGGAATCGGGCAGCTCCCAACCGATCAATGAGCTCATCAGCTCTGGGGATGGGGTGCGCGTCAGTCCTGGTGACGGCACTGAGCCCACTGTAGTCCACACAAAACCGGAGTTCTGGAGTGGCACCGGGCGCAGCAGCCTTTGGGACCAAGACCACTGGGCTGGCCCAAGGACTGTGGGAGGGCTCAATCACCCCTAACGCCAACATCTTAGAGACCTCCTCCTTGATGCTGGCTCTGACCCGGTCAGTCAACCTGTAAATCTTGTGCTTCACAGGAGGGCTGTCACCAGTGTCCATGTCATGGGTACACCAGTGAGTAACACTGGGGGTCAGAGAGAACAGTGGGGCGAACTGTCCTAACAACTGGTGACAGTCCCCCTGCTGCTCCTGAGTCAGAGTAGGGGAGAGGATCACACCTTCTACTGACCCATCATGCTCCTTGGTAGACAGGAGGTCAGGGAGAGGCTCACTCTCCTCTTCCACCCCATCATCTGTCGCCAAGAGCATACTCACTTCGGTCCTCTCGAAGTGGGGCTTGAGGCGGTTCACGTGAAGGACCCTCAAAGGGTTCCTTGGAGCTTGCAAATCCACCAGGTAGGTGACGTCACTTTTGTGCTCCTTTACCTCATATGGCCCAGTCCACTTGTCCTGCAAGGCACAAGGTGCCACTGGGGCCATGACCCACACTTTTTGCCCAGGTTGAAATTCGACCAGAGTGGCATTCTGGTCATACCATCTCTTCATTTCTTCCTGGCTTGCTTCTAGGTTCGCCTGAGCGAGTTTCCTGAAGCGGGCAGTTTGGTTTCTAAAGGCCAGCATGTAGCTAAATACATCCTGGGGAGTTTTCCTGGGAGCCGCCTCCCAGCCTTCCTTTACCAAACTCAGAGGTCCTCTGACAGGGTGGCCATACAGGAGCTCAAAGGGGCTGTACCCAAGAGACTTATGAGGCACCTCCCTGTATGCAAAGAGTAGGCATGGCAAGAGGACGTCCCACTTACGCCTCATGGGTTCTGTTAGACCCTTGATCATGCCTTTCAAGGTCTGGTTGAATCTCTCCACCAGACAGTTTCCTTGTGGGTGGTAAGGAGTGGTGAACTTGTAGGTTACACCACACTCCTTCCACAGGGATGTCATATACTTGGATATGAAATTGGTCCCCCTATCAGAAACCACCTCTCTGGGGAATCCCACACTGGAAAAGATCCCCATTAACGCCCGGCCCACCACTGGCGCCGTCGTTGTCCTAAGAGGGATTGCCTCCGGGTACCGGGTGGCATGGTCCACCAAGACCAGGATGTACCTGTTGCCCATGGCTGTCTTGGGATCCAGTGGCCCCACAATATCCATCCCTACCCTTTCAAAGGGTGTTCCAACAACAGGAAAAGGTTGGAGAGGAGCTTTGACCTTCCTCCCACTCTTACCACTTGCCTGGCAAGTCCTACAGTGTGCATCTGACTGCCTTCGCATTTGGGGCCAAAAGAAGTGGGTGACAAGCCTGTCAAAGGTCTTGTCCTGCCCCAAATGTCCTGCCAAAGGCACGTCATGAGCCAGACCCAGTAGGAAGGTCCTGAAGCGCTGGGGTACCACCAGCACACGGGCTGACCCAGGCTCAGCAACCTTAGGCTCACTATATAGGAGACCACTCTCCCAGTAGATCAGATGTGACCCGGACTGATTACCAGCTGCCTGGTCTGCAGCCTGTCGCCGCAGACCCTCCAGAGTAGGGCACTCGTTCTGCTCCCTGCAGAACTCCTCCCTGGTGGGACCCCCTTCTTGCTGCCAATGGGTCAGCTCAGAGATGTCTCCCAGTTCAGCTACCTGCTCCCCTGTAGGCACCGGGGCGTCCCCCTCGAGGTCCGCCTCCTCCCGGTCCGTGGGAACTTCGGGGGCCGGTTTCCCGCGCCCCCTGCCCTTTCTCTTGGCAGGGACTTGGGCCACTGTTCCAGGCTCCAAGTCCTCTTGATCACCCTTTCTGGTTGCCATTGACCGAGTAGACACGCATGCCCACTCTGTCAACCCAAGCATCTCCAAGTGAGACCTGAGCTCAACCTCCTTCCATAAGGACTGCTCCAGGTCGTTTCCTAGCAGACAATCTACAGGCATGGTAGGGCTCACAACCACCCTCAAGGGACCTGAGACCCCCCCCCATTCAAAGGGAACCTGCGCCACCATACATTGGCGCTCTGAGTTGTCTACAGCAACTACTTGGTGGAATGCCCCGGGGACTACTTGCTTCTCAGACACCAGGTGACACCGGACTGAGGTCACACTGGCTCCAGTGTCTCTGAGAGCCTCTACCCTGTTCCCATTGATGGTCACCCAGGTGCTATATTTCTTTGTGTTAGGGGGCACCTGGTTTCCTGGGACCATCTCACTGTCCCCTAGTGAGACAAGGGTCATTTCTGCGGGATCCCCACCCTCCTGTGGGCACCCCTCCTCCCCAAGCGCTATACTAGCCAACACTTTGGACTGTCCACCGGTGGGTGGCTGTGTCCCCTTTGGGCACTTGGGGTCCCCCTTAAAGTGACCTACCTGGTCACATGCATAACACTTGCGGGGCCGGTCTCAACAGGCTTCCCTGTAGAGACCCCTTTCTTCTTATCACCAGGGGGCTGGGAACCTTTACCCTGGGTACTAGTTTGGGGCCCTTTAGAGAACTCCTGTGCTTTACCCTTGTCCCCCCCACCTTTCTGCTGGGGACCCTGCCCACCTTTGGCTGAGTCTCCCCCAAACGCTTTCTTGTGGACCCTGGTACTCACCCAGTGGTCCGCTTCCATAGCAAGCTTCCTGGGGTCAGTTAGCTTACTATCAACTAGGTGCTGGCGCAGATCTGCAAAACATAGACTAGACAAGTGCTCCCATGCAATCAAGTTGTAGAGCCCCTGAAAATCTGTTACGCTACTGCCCTTCACCCAACCATCCAGCGACCTGCAGAACACATCCACACATTCCAACCAAGTGTTGGCATCAGACTTCTTACTGGACCTGAACTGATCCCTGTACTTTTCAGGAGTAAGACCATACTTAGTGAGAAGGGCATCCTTCATGTCAGCATAGGTGAGGTGATACCCCTTACCCAAAGCTATCAGAGCATCCCTTGCTTCTTCAGGGAAAAGTGGCCACAATCCTGCTCCCCAATTCTCCTCAGGGACCCCATTCATGTGTATGGCTGCCTCATAACCCTAAAACCATCTTTGTATGTCATCCCCCTTCTTGAACTCCTTGCCGACATTCTTGGGAATGTGCACAATCCTGTCTGCCTTTCTGGACGAATTGCTGCCACCATCTGAGCCTGACTTACTCCTAAGTTCTAGCTCCTTCAGTTCTCTCTCATGCTCTAAGAGCATCTTCTTCTCCTCCATGGCCAATCTCTTCTCCTCCCGCTCACTCTCCAGCCTGAGCTTCTGCAGCTCAAACTGCCTTGCCTCCCGCCTGTCCTCCAGCTCCTCTGGGGACAGACTGCTGCTGCCTGACCTGGCGGGTTCCCCCTACCCAAAAGCATATCCACCCTGGAAATAGGCTCCTCCACCTCCTCACTGAGATTACCAGGCTGCCCACTGGCATGTCTGGCTGCTACCCAGGCCCTCAGCGCCTTCTGTAGCTCCTCCTTCCTTGTGAGGCCTTTAATTTGGACTTTCAGGTTTTTACAAATTGCTCGTAGTTCCTTTACGGCGTAGGTTTCCAACCTATCCTCCTCAAAGATAACTTCCAGAGATGCAACGGATGATGCAGCTGTGTCAGGCATGACAAAAGTAGTGAGTTGAAAACTGGCAAGATCAAAAATAGGCCAAAAGAAAAAGAACCAGTATGTGGTACGTAATGGTCTGCGATATGGTAGTAGTGCACACCAATCACTGTAAGTCAAGTGCAAACACAAGTCCTATCCTCACCGCTGACAACCAATGTTAGAAATGGGATCTCTAGTTGGCAAGGGCTTGCACCTTTGTCCAAGTAGGGACCCTTCTTCCTAGTCAGGGTAAGGGTGTTACACTCGTGAAGTAACCCCTGCTCACCCTCGTGGTAGCTTGGCACGAGCAGTCAGGCTTAATTCAGAGGCAGTGTGTAAAGCATTTGCACATAACCAACAGAAATACAGTGTAAGCACTACAAACGGACACCACACCAGTTTAGAAAAATAACCAATTTTTATATACTCAAGACAAGACCAATTACGACAAAAATCCACAATACTATACTTTAAAAATGAATGCTTGATAAGGTAACTTCTTCTTTGCAGGAATAGTTCAAAAACAAAGTTCGTACGAGTCGGTAGCTCCGTCCGAGCCTACCGCGATGCTGAAAACCACAGAGTCTAACAGTTCCAGCCGACCGCGTCGATACGGGCCAGCAGAGTCGTGAACAGACTCGGTCACAGTACCTTTCTCGTTGTGGCTGGTACGGAGTGTACGAGCCGGTCGGCGTTCGTCGCGGTTGCGGTGCAAGACGGAGCGATGCAACGTGCGGTGTCCCTCGATGCGGTGCAGGCAGCGGCTCGATGAGCGTCGTGCAGACGGAGTCGGTGAGTCCAAGGCGTGCGATGCAGGGTGAGACGATGCTCGATGCGGTGCTGACAGGTTGCGATGCAGGCGACCAAGCCGGAGTGCGGGAGCTGGCGTCGGACACCGGTGCGAGTCGGAGCGGTGCGTCGCAAACGTGCGAGCGGTGCCCCAAATGCGATGCGGTCACGACGGTTGAGCCAGTTGCAGCGACCGCGTCGGTCGGGTCCGGCTGGTTCAGTGAAGCGATGCGATGCGAACTGCGGTGCCCACAGGTCACGGTGCAAGCAGCGGCTCGATGTGGACGGCGTCGGACGTAGCCTACGGTGAGACCAGGGTTGCGATGCGAAGCGGGGCGATGCGGTCTGCGGTGCAAACAGGTCACCGGTCAGGGATGGATTCGGTTGACGGAGTCGGTTGCAGTTCCCTTCCTCTGTGGCAACTGAAACAGCATTCCAGAAGCGGTACCCAGAGGCTTGTGAAGTCTTTGTAGTCCCTGAGACTTCTTAACAGGAGGCCAGCTCGGTTCCAGGCCCTTGGAGATACTCAGCACAAGTTTGTAGAAAGTTCAGTCCTTTCACTGCCCAAGGCAGAAGCAGCAGCTGCAGGCCAACCCAACAAAGCAACAACACAGCAAAGGGGCAGTACTCCTCCTGGCAGCTCTTCCCGCTCTTCGTCTTGGCAGGTTCCTTGATTCCAGCGAGATCTAAATTTATGGGGTCAGGGCCCCAATATTTATATCCCAAATTCCTTTGTTCTCTGAAGGCAGAGAGGCCTTTGCCTAGTCCAAACCAGTTCTGGAGCACTTTGTTGACAAGTCTCCGTCCCTTCTTTCAGTGAGTAGGCCAGGGACATCAGAAGCACCACAGGAGGTGGAGCCAGCATTGTGGAGGGAAGGCACTGTCCTATTCGGGGCCCAGGTGCAACTCCTCCCACCCATCTACATGTAGATCTTGCTATTCAGCCCTGTGCTGACTCACTCTGTCTCCTGGCATCCCCCAGCCCCTGTCACTCACACGCCAGACAAGAAATACACAACCTCGCAGAGGCAGGCTTGGATGGTTAGACAAGAAAACACCCACTTTCTAAAAGTGGTATTTTCAAACACAGAATGTTAAAACCAACTTCACGAAAAGATGCATTTTATCATTCTGAGTCCAGGCATACTAAACTCGAATTTCTACCATGTTCCCGGGGTCAGTTAGGATTATAAGCTGTAATAATCAAAACTGCCCGTTCTGGCCTATGGGGAACAGGTAGCCTTGCAATAGTGAAAAACGAACTAGGCTGTAATTCACTATCAGGACATGCCACACACACCAGGGCATGTCCTACCTTTCGCATACAACGCACCCTGCCCACAGGGGTACATTGGGCCTACCTTAGGGGTGACTAACATGTAGAAAAGGGAAGGTTTAGGGACTTGCAAGTGTGCGCACTTGCCAAGTCGACATGGCAGCCCCAGGCTGCGCACAGGCTCTGCGATGGCAGGCCCGAGTTACATTTTACGGGCTGTTTGCGTGGGTGGCACAATCCAGTGCTGCAGCCCACCAACAGCATTTGGTCTATAGGCCCTGGCACTCGCAGTGCACTTTACAAGGGACTGACACAAACCAAATAGGCCAATCATGGAAACACCAATCCATAACACATTTTATACAGGAGCACTTGCACTTTCCCACTGGACAGCAGTGAGGAAAGTGCGCAGAATCATTACACCAGCAAAAACAGAGTCAACACCGGGAGGTCAAAAAGCAAAAAGTCAGGGGAAACACGCCAAAAGATGCCAAGTCTAACACCTTCCAATATAAAATACTATTCCCAAACAACTTTTAAAACATTAGATGTATGCTGTACAGTGAAGCAAACATGCAATTTGGGATCTGCTTGGAGACATCCATATATTTCTTCAAATTTGTGCCTGCCTCAAGGTGGCATTTTATAAATGCAAAGCCTGGTCTGACAATTTTAGTAGGTAGGGCTTTGTCTCCAAAAAATCATTAGTGCTTCCACTGCAAAGCAGCACAAAGCATAGAAATGCAGTAATCTAGCGGAAAAAAAAGTTTTGTGCTGAAAAGTAAATCCTCTTTCAAGACTTTTGCGCCGCTTTGGGTCACTGCTTGAATTTATAGTAATGAAAAGTCTTGATAAACCGCCTGTATATCTAAAATACATTGAGTAAATGTGTATTATTCACATTTCCAGTAGCACCTTTAAATACCAAAGAGTGTAGCTGCATCTGTAAGCCAGTGATCCATGAACACCCTCTGTCTTATGCCACAAGCTACAGGTTATAAATGTCAAATTGCACAGAGGCTGACATTTTAACTCCTTATTATTAAAATGTATGTCCTAAACTTTTATAGGGCCACTGTTTGCCAGGCTGCATTCTGGTAGGTACGGCATCCTCAAATAAATTAACCAATTTCTTTACGATGGAACGTATGCCTAAAGGCCTTTGAAAACCTGGCAGCAACCAGTATGCAGCCTTTTAGTACCAGTTCCCTATGAATTTTAAATTGCTGCCCAGTTGTTACATATAACAAACAGAAGGGTGCTGAATGAGCAAAAGAAATCACATGGGCTGAACGTGTACATTCATGTCTTATTTTAAACAATAATACAGTGGTGCAAGAGCACTGAAAGGAAATATCTACATAAATCATTGTTAGAACATTTCATCTTTAGAGGTTATCCGTCATCTCAAATTACCAAATGAATTGTTAGCTTAATTATGCCACGGAACTTTAGAAACTGTCACTGAGCCATTCCACCACTTTTGTAATAGAACAACATGGGCCATTCAGTGTCCCAAGAATCCTTTCTCTTCCTTTGGACATTTTTTCGAAATCGGAGGCAGGACAACTACTTGTGGTTTGACTGTAATGCTATTAAAAGCACAATTTGGGACAGCGACGTATCAAACAATAGTGGGTGTTTCATTTACAGGGGTTTTATTTTATTTTATTTTTTTAAACATTTTTATTAAATTTTTTACAAATTTTTCCCCATGGATCAGCACAAGTTCACAATAAATTCGAAAGTACATACTAAACAAATCATATAAAGCATACTTAATGTTATATAAAACATCAAAGATTGTGAGGCATAAAAAAAAAAAAAAAAAAGAGAATAAAAAGTCCAAACATTTTTAAGCAAGCAGAAAAAAAAAGAGAGGCATAAGAGCAAACAAAGAAAACGAGAGACGAAAAAGGCTAAATTAAGTCAGATATCAGCGATGATCTAAATTCATGACTCTGACATGGAGTTATAATCTCCATGGATGCACCATCCCATTAAAATAAATTGGCCTAAATGATTACAATAAAAATTCCTATTTATCCTTCCATCTTGCCAGCAATGCCCATATACTCCGCCCCAGCCTTTTCGCTTTTTTACCCTTTCTCTCATAAATGGCCCTTTCATTGTATATATTGAGAGTAAGCGCGACAGCCATTGATGAAAAGTGGGGGGAAGGGGGTCGAGCCAGGCCGAAGCTATACTCATCCGTAAAACAGCCATAGCCACAAAGAGAAATTTATTAGCCATATCATTCCGTTCGCTGCTACTTACTCCCAGCAATACCAAGACAGGTGTTATCGTGATTTTTAGCCCCAGTGACATATCTAAAAATCTCATAATAGATTCTAGCAGACACTGAAGGCGTGGGCAAGCCACAAACATGTTCACGAGGTCTGCTGCCACCACACCACACCGTGCACAGTTAATCCCTGAGAGCCCACCCCACTGCTTTATCCTTGCTGGGGTATAATATAATGCGAAAACAGTTTTATAATGTTGTGCTTGAAGCCCGGCAGAGCACAAAACCGTCTGAGCTAAATCCAAAGATTCTGCCAGCTCCTCTTGTGTGGCTCCCACTCGTTCCACCCATTTATTCTCATGCTTAACTAAATCATCTTGCTTTAATTCAATCAACTCAATATACAATAGCCTGATAGTACCCTTAGTACTACCCCTAATAATATCTAAGACTTTATTTCTACTGAATCCGCTAAACCCCCCCAGTTTTTTACCAAAAAAGCTGCGCAGCTGTAGATATTTAAAGAAGCTACACCTTTCCAACCCATACTCCAATTGAATATCCCCAAACTGACGAACCCCTTCTTGCGTTATTAAATCCCCAGCTATCCGAACTTCCTTCATTGCCCAGGAGGCCATTACCTCATCTGAGAAAATATCCGGGAGTGTAGGATTTTTGTAGAGCAGGGTGTAGTAGTTGAATCTCCCCACACCAATCGTCTTTTTTAGTGCCAACCAGATATTAAATGCAGCGACAACGGTCTTAAATTTGGTCCTTTTATAATAGCTATGCTCTGTAAATATAAAAAAACAATTTTCAGCCTGATCCCCCAATAAAAGCTTATAAACATCCGGGATTTCAGTTTCCCTGTCTTTATCCCGGGAAGGTGCACCAAACAGTATACCCATATATTGAAGAGCAGCAGCCCAGTAATAACTGCGAAAATCCGGGACTGAGAACCCACCTCTCTCGTGGTAAACACATAAAACGGAGAGCCCTCTTAGTTTTACCCTGTGCCCAAATAAAACGATTAACTATACTTTCCAAAGCAATAAACCAATGTTTTGAGAATTCCAGCGGGATTGCCCTAAACAGATAAAGAATTTTTGGCAAAAACATCATTTTCACCAAATTGCACCGCCCTACCAGTGAAAAATGAAGATGATTTAACCTATTAAAATCACCTTTCGCCTTCCTGAGTATTGGTTCAATGTTCTTAGCTACTAAGTTATCTAGGTCAGACATAATCGATATGCCCAAATATACTCCTGAATCTGTAACGCGTGGATCCTCGAAGTTAACAAACTGATTCAATATAACTTGGGTCTTAGTTCCATTTAAGGCATAGCCAGAGAATCTGCCAAACTCTTGCGCTATGAACTCAACCGCAGTGAATGCCGAGGAGGGATCAGCTGTAAGAATAGCAACATCGTCAGCATAGGCTAACACTTTAGACTCTATACCCTGACAAATTATTGGGGGGATTCCATTGCTAGCCACAAATAACCGAATTAGCAGATCCATGTATATAGCAAATAGCAGGGGAGAAGCTGGACACCCCTGCCGCGTCTCCCGCTGTATAGCAAAAGATTGTGTATATACACCATTTAGCCTCAGACGAGCTGTGGGTGTTGAATAAAGTACCTGAATAGTTTTAATAAAGCCCTCCCCCAGCCCAAACCATCTCATTGATTCCCATAAGAACCCCCAGGAGACCCTATCAAATGCTTTTTCAGCATCAAGCAACAAGGCAGACATAGGGTCTCCTGAGGTCTCTGTTGCATCAAAGAGTGTTATCACTCGCTGAACATGCTGCGTGGTCCCGCAACCCATTATAAAACCGTGTTGACATGGATGAATACTTTTCTTTATAATTTTATTTAACCTTGTGGCCATAGTTTTTGAAAAAAAATTCACATCGCTATTCAATAATGTTATGGGGCGATATGAACCTGGCTCCCTCAGTGGCTTATCTTTTTTTTTTTTAAAACACAATATCCGCTCCAGCCCAAGACTCAGGTGCGGGGCCCCCCCTTTGAGCCTGCAAAATTACCTCACACAGATCCGGTCCAATAATATCTATAAATGTTTTATAAAACTCCAGCGGGATCTGATCTGGGCCGACCGCCTTGCCGGAAGGTAAATCTTGTAGGGCTCTCGTTATCTCTTCTTGAGACAAGGCACGTTCCAAGTTCTCCCTATCAACAGGATTGACTTTAGTTACAGCTATTCTATCTAAATATTTTCGTATTTCCAATGGCGTCTCTAATAGATTTTCAGTATATAAATGTTGGTAAAAGAGCCTAAACGTCTCTCGAATCCCTGAGGAATCTGTTATTGCCCTCTTATTCCTGTCGTAGATTTCGGAGATCTGGCCGGCCACCGTTTTCTGTCTGGCTCTTACTGCCAATGTGTGCCCCACCCACTCATTATATTCATGACAATGCTCTCTTTTTGCCAGGTAAGTTTCTGCAGCCTTGGCGGCGATATGTTCGCCCGCCTCAGCCTTTTTTATAGCAAGCTGGAGTATTACCTCGTCGGCCGGCCTGCCCAGACTAAGAGTAGTAGCCAATACCTCTTCCAGTTTAATTAGATTATTTTTAACCTCCTCCTCCCGTTGTCGCTCCTTCTTCTGTCGATGCAAACTATAGCTGGTAGTCTCCCCTCTAACCCCCGCTTTAAAAGCATCCCAGACTATTCTTATATTTGCACTCCCTCGGTTAAACTCCCAAAATTCTTTAATCCAGCCTTTCATATATAGGACATACTCTGGATCATATAGCAATCTCCGCTCGAAGGTCCATCCCCGAGGTTGCTTCCCCCCCCCCTGAAAAGCTAACTGTAAGAATTAATGGGTTGTGATCTGATACGATCCGCGGGTGCAGTTCTATACTGGAGTTGGGGAGAAGGTGGTGAGAGACAAAAAAATAGTCTAGACGAGAAATAGCCTTGTGAGGTGCGGAAAAAAATGTACTGCCAGGATCGGTAGGCTTCAAATATGCCCACATATGTTATTAGGTTAATTAACGCACTACCAACCCTTCTTTTCCTGCCCGAATAATTCCTTCCTAAAGTGCCCCATTGGACCCCCAAACCATTAATTTTGAAATCCCCGCAGATAACCATTGGGGAGGGCCACAGAGCTAAATTTGAATCTAAAAATTCAAAGATTTCCGGATCATCCCCCGTAGATCCATAAAGAGAACACAATGTAAATCTATTGCCATTTAATAAACATTCTAATAGCACCCACCGCCCCCATTGATCTCCAGACTTTCTTACAACTTTAACATCGGTCCTCCGAGTAAGAATTGCCACCCCTCTTGTACGCGAGCCTTGTGTTGTGTGTACCAAGAGTTTAAATCCTATTTGTTCCAAAATAGGAGCTCTACAACTTTCTATATGCGTCTCTTGAACACAGAGAAAATCTACCCGCAAAGTTTTAAGCCAGGTAGCCACCTTATACCTCTTATGTTGATCTTTCGATCCACAGATATTCACTGTCGCAATCCGTAAATTCATGATTTAGAATTCTCTCTTTCCTTGTAAGTAATCCCCTCCAAACCGCCCGCTTTAAAGCTCATAATGTTTACTTTAGCATCCATCACTCTCTTTTGCCCATCACCGTAAAACCACTTTGAAGCATCTTGCATCCACCTCCTCAACTCTTTCCTAACCCTCACTAATCGTGCAATCTCACATTGTGCTGATCCAGAACCAACCCCCACCAAAAGGCCACCACCCAACCCCCACCCCCCCTACACCCCTTACAGGCAACTAGGTCAACCATGACCTAGGTGTGGCAGCTGAACATTCATCTCAGGCAGTGCCGACCCCCCCCCTAGAAGCCCCCTTTAGATCTACTAGTAGGTACCTTGGATGAACCACAAAAATAAATCCATCAACTGTAAACCCCATATTCCCAAAATTCCACTCATAGAACACAAATATTTATGCGAAGAAAAAGAGCTAACAGCGCTCCCCAAGATCCATTGATCAGTGATTATTGCCCCTACCGGATCCAGTATTAACTATGGCTATTTGCCCCCGCCTCTCAGTTAGCTCAGTAAGAAATTCCTGGGCCTTCACCTCAGAAAAAAACATTCTGGCCTTTCCCTGTTGGAGAACCTTAAGCCTAGCAGGAAATAGGAGAAAGGCTTCGCAGCCCGCTCCTTGAAACGGGGTTATCATTTGTCGAAGTCTCCATCTCCGCTCGACCGTTGTGTGGCAAAAATCTGGCCGAGCGAAGAAGGTGTGCCCCTCAAATGATCGCTTCGAGTCTGGTCTTGCCTTGTCTATTATAGCCTGTCTTAACAGATAATTGCCCACGAAGATTAAGATGGCTCTTGGTCGCTCCCCTTGGCTTTTTGCATGAGCTTTCCTAAACTTTGGAAAGCGGTGAGCCCGCTGAATTTCCACCTCCCAGTTCCACTGGGCGAGATCCGGAAAGGCGCCCTTCAACAATGTGACAACAAAGGCCATAATGTTCTCTCCCTCAGTATTTTCTTCCAGGCCCAACAGCCGTACATTGTTGCGAGCGCTGCCGGTTCTCAAATTCCTCGAGCTTCCAACAAACATCCAGGGATTGCTTCTCTTGCATGACCTTAAATGATTGAAATTTATCGACCTCCGCCTCCACAGCAGCAGTTCGTTCTTCAACATGGGTAACCCGTTCCGAGATATCGGTATACACCTTGTTCATCTTACGAATGGCCCCCTGCAGTTTCTTGGTGGCTACTAGTGATCTTTTGCTCTCCTGCCGTGCCTCCCCCTGCATTTGTTTTAAAGTGGAATATAATAAATCCAGTGTTGTAGCAGGAGTGGGGGGAGGTACACTACCAATTTCGTTATATCCTCCTATGCCAGTTTGGCCCGTATTTCCTATATCAGGCCCGCTACTGGTACCCGCTGTCAGGACAGATGCGGAGTAGTCCCATTCCAGCTTCCGAGTGGCGGAGTCTGAAGATCTCATTTTAGTCTTAGTCTGTCGCCTTGAGTTTACAGATCGACTGTGGTGCATCTTCTGCGTGGCGGAAGACTCCCCAGAGGCCATTTCTTGAGAAGATTCCAACTCACTAACCTCTGATATATCTGAGTCATCGTTCAACGAGAAGAATTTTTCTCCTTCTGGGGAGAACAAAGGGGCGCTCTGCCAAGGGATTATTGCACCATGGTTGATCTGACCTCCTGGAGCACCGCTGGTATAACAGCGATCGCTAGCCTGAATGTCTAGCTGTTCCTGGACTTGACAACATGCACCATCTGGGGAAATATCTCCTCCGCCCTCGTTAATGCAGTCCTTATTCGTTGTGTCATCACTGTCGCTGAGTACCTTACGAACCATCCCTCCACCCGCGGAAATCCGGGATACTGTAGCCCCAACCTCATCAGTCTCATTCAAGATAATAACCAACGGGGGCTCACCCACTGTTGTTGTATCCACCTGGCTCACTCCACTCTGTCACTGACCAAGGTTTGTGGGTTTTGTTGATTGAGGGAGAGAACTACCCGGCCCAGAATCCTCCTGGACGGTCTCAGCTGTCTCAGCAGGCATGATGCGTGACAAGTGAGAGACAGGATTACCTGGCGAGAGGAAAAAACTACCTTCACATTCTATGTGAGTCGAGATTGCATCTGGGAGACCGGGGGGGTCAACGGCACCCGAGGGCATCTCAGCTGCCGGTGGAGCCATCATTAGAGCCGGAGCCGTCGTTAGACCAAATGCCTCCAGAACTGAGGGCTGCCGCCGCACCCCATCTCCAGCAACAGTGCCGGCAACGCGTCGCCTGGTACCGCCTGCCACACCAACATCTTTTGCCTTGGAAATATCCTCATCCTTTTTTTGGGTGCCCCCGCGTCGGAGCTGACCCGCGCTGGATGCCGTTTCCATCATGCCATCCTTCAGGCCCCCCTTGACCTCCTTCACAGCCTCCCTTGTAGCCGCTGCGTCTTTCGCGGTTTTGCTCGCCTTCGGAGCCATCCTGGATCTCAGTAAAGATGCAAGGCGCTGAATACATATGGGGATCTGCCACAGAGTAAGAGTCAGAGTCCGCCGTTGCAGCCGTGGCAGCCACGCCAGCCGAGAGCCACCACGGAGAGCAAGGTAAGAATAATCCCCTGCCCAGCGAGCATCAGAAGTCTGCACGGTCCACCCAAGCATATCCGTTGGAGCTGCCAGACATTTCACGGGGTTTTCGCAGGGGAGAGCAGAGTCAGAGCCGCCTTCCTTGAGGTCAGTCAGCGGCCATCTTGCCTACGATTTGAACCATCAAAACCATTTACAGGGGTTTTAATTGCAGATTTCCATAGTGACGTTTTTGTAATCGAAATAGCTTTTTTACAGTCTGCACCACTGAAGAGTAGTTCTTCCTTCTTTTT
The DNA here is from genome assembly GCA_963921515.1 of Calotriton arnoldi. Classification (NCBI taxonomy): domain Eukaryota; kingdom Metazoa; phylum Chordata; class Amphibia; order Caudata; family Salamandridae; genus Calotriton; species Calotriton arnoldi. The sequence goes on from CAWUFW010013683.1 coordinate 121,706, forward strand.
CTACTTTTATATTCGGGGTTTTGGCTTGTGAAAAGATTATTATTAGAACTAGAAGATGTGTACCTATAAACAACGAGATTTGTAGTAATTGTGTATAATTATCACAAAGCGGATATTTAAAAAAGCCACTAGGTGGAGCTGCGAGAATAGAAAGACAAACGAAGCTAATTTTAAAACACTTGTGCACGCAGGGTCTGATGAAAAAGGAAAGAAACCAGGTTGTGAAAAGGGGGTAGCGAACCAAATAGGAGAAAAACATGAAGTTCTTCCATATTAGTCGCACTCGTTGACTAAAGTGGAAAGAGTAGACCGAGCTCAAGTAAACGAAGAGGCAAGGAAAACATGTGTAAATGTGAAGCGCAGTTTGGAAAGGAAATATACAGACATAGTGTACGTAAAGCACCACTCTATCTAAACAAGCAGGAAGGCAGCAATGACGGCAGGGAGGAGGCGGGAGCGAGGAGGCAACAGATGGCTTAATGAGCCATGACGAGAGAGGAAAGCCAGATGGCGCCTCTGCTCGTAAGCGCGCGCCCGCGCTCGTGACCGCAAGCTCTAGGCCACAGTGGTAGCATTTCTGAAGCCCACTTACTAAAAGTCTCGCCAGAGCAGCGCATGCGCTGGCTCAGACGAGACCTAAAAAGGTATCAACAGTGCATCCTCCCCTCGCACAAAGAGCATGTATTGCGGAGGTAGCAAGTGAAAAACTAAAGTTGGCGGTTTTGAAAGAGCTTTAACCCTCAGGCTGTTTATATACATGTGAAACAACTTTCTTGGGCTAAATATTTATTTGTAACATGCCTGAAGTCACCCAAACTTGGGGACTTCCTCTGGAAGGCTATTTTCCTTTCACTTTAGGGACACATACATATGCACAGAATCTCCCCAACCGATGCCTACTTAGGTGCCAAAAAGTTAAACTTCATTTGGGTATATACATATACCAAAGAATGAGAGACTAAGGGCCTGATCTAGAATTCGACTGAAGGGTTACTCCGTCACAAACGTGATGGATATCCTGTTCGCCTATTTTGTAGCACAGTGAACAAGTTAGTGGATAACTGTGTGCTACATGTAATTGGAACTTGTGAACTTACTGAATAAGCCTGATGTATCTAATGTACATAGCATGGTAGACATTAGACTTTACATCTATCTTGGGGACTATAAAGTTTTGTGCCTCATCGCATTTTTGAAAAGTATATTTGTAATGATAGCTAGAATGAAGTGCATGTACCAGTTTTAGGGTTTAGCAATAATTTTCATATGATAGGTTTAATTGTATATTTTTCAAAAGAAATTCAAGTGGTCAACATAGTCTGGTATTCCATTTGAGCTGTAGCATTTCAAAGATTGCTTTGTATTGCTTTTTCCTCATAGTGAAGTTTAGTCTACTTTTCTTAGTGTCATGATTGGCCTATAAATCGGCAGCCTTCACAAAAGTGGAGACAGCATTACAGTTACTGCTGGATTGGAGGCTGGATTGGAGGCCCGATATTTAATTGTAACTCAGTATACACTACGTTGGCCCCCTTTATGAGTTGCCAAAAAAATTACCTGGGAGTAGTTTCGCCCCTGTGTAAATCTGATACTACAACTTGCAAGTTTACCCAGATACAAACAAAACGACCGCCCCATTCGATTATTTAAACTTGGTAGTTTGTAGAGATATGCTAAAATCCCGATTTAGGGACCTATGTACACATTTTTTATTTCGTATGAGGACTGTAGTATTTATGGGAAGAAAATTGACGCTTATAGTGAAAAAACAAAAAATGCATGCTCTATGTAAAACAATGGCTAATAGAAGATGACAGTAAAGCCAAAGGCGCTTAAGCGAATTTTGGGAATTGGTCCAGAAATAATGCTAAACCTCAAAAAGTAAACCAGCCATCAAAGTCTTTCAGATAAGTCACGTAACCACGCGAGTACTGGCGACCACATACAGAGCTAATTAAATTCACCAGTAAGGCCGGTACTCATTGTCAACGAAGTGAGAGAAGTCTGCCTGTAATTTCGTACGGGGCACAAAGCTCTGAGTTCAAGGGAACTTCGACAGCTGCCCAACCCTTTTTAGGTCTCGCCTTGGCAGCGCATGCGCTGCATGCGCTGTCTCAGCGAGACCTAAAGTAATCTGTATGTTGGGTTAAATTTAATGTTATTTGTCTTTTTGCTTGCTATTGGCTCAGTTGTGTTAGTGTTGTTGGTATCTCCTTTCCTGTTGGCTGTTGGTGATTTCCTAACTTCCGTGTAGTCCCGATACAGCGGTGCCTAACTACAGTGTTATTTCACTCTGCTTGCACTTCTTTCAGTGCCATCTGTTTCAGTGCCATCTGTTTTGAAAGCTGTAGTCTTCCTTTGTAATTGGAGACTTTCAAGCACGCTGGCTATTTATTGCCCGGTAGGAGCAGCAACTCGCACGAAGTCTTTGCGCACAGCTGCCTTTCAATTTCCAGCTTCCCTGCCTTTCGGCATTGCTCACACGTAGCGTGCTCCTTCTAGTGCCCCTGGGGCACAAGCAGGGACCGACTACAGTGCTCCAGGATCAATACGCAATATACGGTCCCCCCCGGGGCACAAGCAGGCATCCACTCCTGCTTGCCTTTGTTATTGGGAAACCCGTTTGTGTTTGTGGCAGCATACTTTTATATGGCGAGTGCGATTATCCACTTGGGAGGGGGGGCTGCAATCTAGTCATCGAAGGGTTCGAGTTTCAGCTTCTGAGACTTTTGCATCAACTATTTGTTTACTGAATCAGTCAACTCGCTTTCTACAAAATAAATGCTAACCAGAGCCTAAAAGCCATGGTGGAACATGCTAAGATTGTAAAACCGGTTTTCTCTATGCACATTTGCCTTTCATGAAAAGGGCCACCCATCTCTCTGTTCGAGACCGCACCTGTCTTTCAACCAATCCAAAAAAGAAGTCCTACAAATATACAAAATGTGGCCACCAATTAAAACGAGTTTTGCTGCTGCAATCACTGTGTAATCTCATAATAACTAAAGCGGACATCACTGCCATCACAGGTTAGCCACACCCCAAATAAATCCTCTGACATGACCCGCGAATATATTAAGCACGTATTTAAGTCAAGGGAAGGGAGAACGAGCACCCTTTGATGACTGCAGTTAACCCTGCCGTGCTCTGTGGAAAGGGATTGGCACGGACGAGTCCCTGCTCGCCCAGGTGACAGTTGGGAAACTTTTTCAAGTGATATTGTTCGTTGAGGTCAGCTAACTGGAGAGAAGGCAGTGCATAAAGTAAACGAATGCAATTCATGTACTCCACTTTTGACCAAAGAGTTTTTCATTTTAAGTCAACTGATTGATGCTTTAAAAAAATATATATATTTATCTGCAAATGTGTCATATAAAAGGTGTCCACCGAGGGTCCAGAAGGGCTGAATATTTTCCACATTTTCAATGAAATTCCCGTTAGAAAAATATACATACACTGAGCTTTAATGGCAAATAATGAAATGGGGTAGTTGTCCTGAAAATCTGGCATTGATTCAGCACTCTTAGTTCTTTGGCTTTCCGTTGTATTAACCAGTGCATACATTAGGATTTTGCACTTCTGTAAAGAATCTGGGATTTAAAGTAACATTGGAGATGCCCATAGGAGTGTCAGAGAGGCTAGATACTTTGCATGCCTTAGTTGAGCTCTCACAGCGTCATCATCACCCAGGGAGGTGATGTGGCCTAACAGCAATAGCTGCCGGCTTTGGAAATGGGGACGCGGGTTCGAGTCCTGCCCTCTGCTCAGCATCCTGTGCTCTGGCGAATCACGGAAACTCCTGGTGCCTAAAAATGTGTAATGTTATCTGGTTCTCGTAAAGCGCTCTAATGCCCTTGGGTCAATTTAGGACTATTTAAAAATGAAAAAAATAAATCATCCAGCGTTTCAAAGGCGGCACAAGAGTTTCCTAATGTGTTGTTGTCTCACGTTAGCACAGCTAAAACTCGGGGCTAAACTCAAATTCTGGGGGATGTATAAATCAACAGCCAAAACACAAATCGGTAAAGGGAAAAAAAATCAAGATCCCAAAATGTAGCAGTTTTCAGGTGCTCCTGTGCTCGTCAACCGAATAGCACAGCCTTGTGAAGAGATTTCTGCTTTCCCATGATTTTCGTGAGAATTTATACATGAAAAAGTGTGACGAGATTTTTACCCGTATAGGGTACAACAGAAGTGGGCTGTTTCATATACATATAATGCTATAACAAAGCACTGGGAGACAGTACAAATAAGTAAACTATCGTAACTCAGGAAAACCTAAAATACATGACTACTGCATGTAATAAGTTATAGGGTAAAGGGTCTTGTGTCTAGATGGCAACACGTGACACTCCCAGCTAAAGGGGTAAGCTGTGGCAGGTTTCCCACTGTAGGTTAAGCAGGGTTTGCCTTTCCTTCGACACCCTACAGCAGAGGGCAGCAGGTCGAGAGAAGCCCTGTACTAAAAAGAAACCTAGCAGCATGTCTTCTCTCCTTGCGCTTCCCTCTCAATAACGACCTTCTCATTATTAATACCCTGTTAGTGGGGTCCTAATATCCCTCCTGTCGTCAGTGTCTGTCTGATCTTTCCAGCCTTCCGTTAAATGACAAGAAAACCTCAATCCATCGGATGTTGTGTTCCCCTCAGAGTACATATCTGCCACATTCCTGCAGTGTAAGTGGTATGCAGTTCACATCACCTGAACTAGGGTGTTATTGATGGCTTCCAGGCACCTGCCCCATTTGTTTTCTCTGTCTGTGGGACACACCAAGCCAGAGAATAAGGACTTGGCACAGCCTGTTCAGGGCACTCCCTGGCAGGCTGCAGGTTACCTGTTGCTTTAAAGAAAAAAAACATAAACATTTCACCAGATCTCCTACCTGCCAGCTGGGGAAGCACCATAGTTGGGGCTAGTTCAGAGCCTCTGCATGGTTTCTCTGCTATGCTTCCCAGGCTAAATAAGAAGTTGGGGGGGAGGGATACGTATGTCCCAAAACTCCTTATCCCTCAGCATGCCCAGGACTTTGGGTTATAGTAATCTGTCTTTAGAGGCAGGATGCAGATAGTCCTTCTGGGCAGAACTCCCTCTCCTGCCATCCCTATGTACATAACATTGCGGCCTGTAGGTGATGCGCAGTTCTTGTTCTCCGCCTTGTTGGTGTTGATATGGTGGGCCCTGAAGGCCAGGCGCCTCTGGTGTCCATCTGATCTCCATCTGTTCTCCTGCTGACATGGCAGGACGTGGAGGCTTGTTTAACGTTGTATACTGGAGTATGTGCAGAGATCCATCCATATTCTCATGGCTGTTTACTTCTCCTAGATCGCTTATGAAGTGGTCGCCTGATCAGTGGTTCAGGTATTCACCATCACTCGTTTAACCCAGAGAGCACTCATATTTTCATTTCAGATGGCACGTTGCTTTACATCTTGCACACGCTGTTTTCTGTTGTAGCTTTCAAGTACTATGTTCCCTCAAGTTATCTTGTCTGAATATACTGCGTCCAGTCAGTATATTTTACAAGGTTGGCAGGCATGTATTAATAAGTTTCACTAGTATACTGGGCACTGTATCATTGACATGCATGGGCTATTGTTTGTGATGTTGTTTCCACAAGGACTGAACGGGATTCTTAGCACTGTCACTATTGCATGCTGGGTGTTGTATTTCTTTGGAGTCTCTTTTGAGAACTTTAAAACCCAGATAAGTTGTTTATTATTTGTGCATCTGGTGTAATTGAGGGGTTCATTTATCTTCTTGTGGCATGTTTTCAATACATTTGTTTTTCTCTCAAGCGCATTTTGTCACACATGACATATTATTTGTTTATTCAACAACAGCTTCATGTGCACACTAATTCTATATAAAATACAGTGTGCATATTAATGGTACAGCATGGATTGCCCTCCCCTCGCCCCACTAGCAGAAAGCGCCCTGTTCACAGCACTATTTGAGAAGCACACTTGTTCATCAAACACATGCCACAGCAGGGAGTGCACATGCCTAGGTCCCAGTGAAGCCACTTCTCTCACACAATGGCAACGAGCCTGGCATTTTGTTCACATTTCTTTCATAGGGCAGCATTGAGCTGTACAGCCCGTTGAAAACATAACATATTTCACAACCCCACCTCCTGCTCTGCGACTTCCTGCATTCCTTTGTAACACAAGGGACCTAATGATGGGGTGTTAGGAACCCATTTACTACCTGGGGGCTTTCCTTGCAGTTTCCACTAGTACAAAGGAGCTGCATTCTACACTGAGTTTTCCCCTGTCCTCTGTGAAACACGGGCACTTGTGCCACCCAGACTTGATTTGTGTACTGTATAACACAGGGGACCGCCACTGCCCAATACGTCATTGGAAATAGCTCCAGTCTGCCCAATACATCGAGTTCCAACTTGTATTTTATGAAACACATGGGACTTTGTGCTGCTTGAGACTGTCGTGGATCCTATATTACACCAATCACCTGTAGGCAGCACATGTGTTCCTTACATTCAGGCAACACACGGAAGCTGATATTATTAGAGCTTTTCCTGCAGTCCGTGCTAGGCAAGGGGCCTGCAAGCGGTTTAGGGGCTTTACTTGCATTCCATGTATCACAATAGAACCATGTACTTCCACAGCTTTTGTGCTCCGTGTACCACCAGGGCCTCATACTTCATCTTGTTCGATGCATTCCATGGTAGTGATAGAAATGAATGCAGTCTGGAGCCCCTCCTTAATTCCTTACTACGAAGAGGCACCCATGCCCTCCTTATGGCATTGAGAACCTACGAACTGCATATGGTTTCCTTTCATTGTAGGTAACACAGCGGACATACTGCCTGCCCAAGGGATTGCATACTTTACAGGGGACCTGCTTGTTACCCAGCGGCACTATGTGACTCACTAAGTAATGAGTGTACTGTACAAAGTTCTATAAATTTATTAAGGTGAGGAGGGCATATCCTTACTAAGTGCATTAATGTTTGGCTGTTTACATCCTGTATGATGTCATTTTCTAAATAATATTTATAGGCGTTTGTGTGCCATGGAAGGCAGCCCTCAACAGCACACCACATCATTAAACTCAACTACATACCACTGCACAACAAAAATAATATTGCACATAATTACACTCCAAAACACACAATCCCACTCCACATATTTCCAATACACTCAATACCACATAATTACTATCCACTTAATTCCACAACACACCATGACACATAATTCCAATACACATACCCACTCCACACCACACAATTATACAACTAATTAATCGAGTCCAATTCCAATAAACGTTTAATCCAAACAGCGGTCCAAGATATTGAAAAAATTCAATTTTTCACAAACAAATGACAATACAATTGTACATAGAAAAGAGACTAAAAAATCAAAAAAAAAAAAAAACAGAAGAAAGCCCTTATAAGAAATATCTTAAGAAAAATATACAAAATTTATTCAATATAAAAACAAATTATTCACATTGCGCTCAGAAGTATTAGTTGGTACATATAACAATTATTATACAATACAATACCAAACAGGTGGCAAACAAAGAAATCACATAAAAAGAAATTTTTCAGAACGACACTGAAACGACAAAAACAGAACAATGTGTCCTTCATTACTAGCGGCCACAGTTGCGTCGACGGCGTTTCGACCTTTGTCATGAATACATGGTCATCATCAGGACATAAATTTTGCTGAGCATCCAAGAAAAAATCTATAAAATGCAAAGATAATTTACAAATAAATATGAATCTATAAAACTCCATATTTCTAAAAGGGCAGAAAAAAGATTAGAAAACCAAAATCCAAAGATTGAATTATATTAAAAAGCAATCCCAGAAAGTGAAATCAAAGAAACCAAAGAGAATCTCAATAGCCTTGAAACAAACCACCAACACACCAATGTGCCAAAATAGTTAAACCATCAGTGAAGAAAAAGAAGGAAGGGTGGTCGTCATCCGTCTCCAAGTTGTAATAAGGAAGTATAACATAACTTCCACTTACTTCAAGTCACACGATGAAGATATGTGACAAATACCAATAAATTGGCACATCACCAATGCCAAATGGAAACTAGAAACAAAACGGAGAGTAAATCGAACAGACCACTCCAATATAAAATTGAAACCAAATTACAACCCAAATACACTTACGTCTTTAGTCAATGATGCGAGGTTGAAAGTAAATCCTTCATGAAATACTTTTCATAAAATATTTTTGTGTTGCCCCAGTGGCTGCATAAATAAATTGGCACGATTAACCACAGGCAAGGAGAACCAATCTCCTTTATATTTCACTCACACGTAGTGGCTAAAAGTAAAAAATATATAAGGGTAAATAACCTGCTCCCTACTTTTTAAAAACTCTACATGCTTTTTTACAAGCACTAAGAGTCAACACTAAACTGAAAACAAATTAATGTTACAAACATTATATTAGTTTACGCTATTTTCAAACTTTCCTACGGTCTATAATTACTCAGACCGCAATGAAAAATCCCCCCAGGGTAGTCTAGAACGATTACTTTAAGAGCAAATGGAGACAAACATTAGACCCAGTATATTTAATGGCTTTGCAATATTATAACACCACACTGCCGGTTCCCAAAGTCCCGAGCGGTCTATAATTGCTCTTAGCAGGAATACACCTCTATCGGCATACTAGAACAAGAGGCCGTTCCTATTTCACTCACCGAATAACGTCACCCACTCGACATCAGAGTACGGAAGCAGCAATAGTCTCACCGTACCTGTTTTAAATGCACAAAACCCGGAAGTAATCATTGGAAGTCAGATAGAGAGAAAGGACTCACCAGTGCTAACCCGTCCCGCGCCATCTTGAAAGGGTCCCAAACTAAGCTTGTATTGCACCCGGAAGGTTTCAACGGGTAAAGATAACTTCATTCTTTTCAAGCGGAGGAAAAGAGGGAATCACAGATGCCGCCAATTAACAATATGCAGCAAACTTCGAACGTGTTCCTATGACAACTCAAAGGAAGATGACCTCAATAAAAACTTCCGCGCCATCTTTAAATAGTGAAACGAAAACGAGTGAATCAAAAATAAAGCAGAAAGTAAAGAATAAGCCATAGGACAATCCCCAAATTAAAAATAGGGAATAAGAGAATACTGCAAGAAAAGAAAAAGCAATACATTTTTCAACAGTTACTCAATAATATTGAAAGTAATAATACTTTTTAGCATCCAAATTGCACACAAATGATTAAACAAAGTCAGCCTTATTACATTAACATGGCGCATCGTTAAGTATCGATCATAGAAAACAATCCAATTTATAATTCAATAAGATGCAATCATACAGTTCAATTACTACTCCATATTTTATAAGGAACTAATCCATTACATAGCTAAATATACCACAGTATTATTTATCAAGCGCAGATCATTCTGCTGCCATAAAAAATAATAACAGTAGCCCATGTTACGTACTTCCAACATCAAAAATACACAAAAATTCTTAGAAAAATTTAACTTTCACAGTTCTAACATTTCAAACAGACAAATGAATAAATGTTCTTCTCTATACCTAACAAAAGGAGAAAAAAGAAGAAAGAACCCTTCATATAAAACTAGTCAGAAGTAATCAATCATAACGGTACAAAATAATATAATATACCCTCAGTGATTTCTTTAAATTACAAGGTATCATTCCAAGATTTAGTTTTAATAATTCTGATATTTCAACCAACCAGATGCAAAATGGTTGTTATCTCTGACTACCTCATAATATAAAACTACAAATGATTCTAAATAGTCAATCAATCAGGTACAGAATATTATACCCACAATAATATCCTAGTTTTTAGCTGAAGGTTACAGAATGGCATTCCTCCATTGTGTTAAGACCCTTATTAATACTGTCACAACGAAGGATCCAACGACACTCACTTTTATTCAAGATATTAGAGATATTTCCACCCCGCGGTGGAATTCGTATAACCTCAATAACCTGCCACCGCATGTCAGAGGCGCATGATTCAATTCCAAATAATGTGCTACTAACGGAGCATTCTCTGTCTTGCACCGAATGCGACTCTTATGTTGGCCCAGACGTAACTTAATTTTCTGTGTTGTCTGTCCAACATAAATAAGGTCGCAAGGGCACCAGATTGCATACACAACATTTTGAGTATTGCAATTTGAGTAGTCCCGCAGATCATGACAGATGTTCTCATGAATAAATCGTTTAGTATTGAGACTCGAATCGCACATAAGACATCCACCACATTTATAATGTCCTACGATTTTGTTCAACCCCCAGATAGTTGTTAAACTCTGGGATTCAGTGCGAGGCAATGCTGCTCGAACTAAATGGTCTTTCAAATTTTTTCCTCTTTTATATGAAAAGAGGGGCTGTTCTTGTGTAATACCTGTGGACATAACCAATGGCCAATGTTTCTTAATGATTGCAGAAATGCGATTACTTTGTGTGCCAAAGGTAGTAACACAGGGAATCCTCTTGGTTTGTTTCTTCACTTTAGGAGTCAACAAGAATTTGCGATGGTTGTACCATGCCCTCTTCATGGATCTCTTAATCAATTTCCTTGGATATCCACGTTTACTTAATTTCTCAGCTAGTTTCCCGGCCTCTTGGAAATAGTCATCCCTAAAAGAGCAATTTCTACGAATGCTTAAAAACTGCCCAAATGGCAGACCATCCCTCAGACCTCTTGGGTGGTTGCTTGAATATTCAAGCAATGTATTGCGGGCAGTGGGTTTAATGAATAGTTTCGTTGTTAATCCACCATCATGAGGAAAAATCGTCAAGTCTAAAAAGTCAATTTGGCTATTACTTGAATGTGAAGTAAACTTCAAATCAGAAGAACAAAGATTAAGCCAACTCAAAAATTCTGTTAATTCAAAATCAGTTCCAGTCCAAATGAAAAAAATATCGTCAATATAGCGTCGCCAATGGCGTACGCTATTAAAATAAGGATTATTGCTAGAATCATAAATAAACCTTTGTTCAAAATTGTCAACAAACAAAATAGCAAAATTGGGGGCATAAGAAGCCCCCATAGAAGTACCTTTGATCTGTAAATAAAATTGACCATCAAATTCAAAATAATTATGTGTTAATGAAATTGTCAATAAATCAATAATAAATTCAGTCGGAACCAACACAGGAGCCGAACGTGTATCAAGAACTTGTTTGATTACTTCAATACCTTCCAATTGGGGAATGTTGGTGTATAAAGACTCAAGGTCCAGACACACCAATAATTCAGAATCAGGACAGAAGGACATTGCTTCTAGTTGTACAATGATATCACCACTATCTCTCACATAGCTACGGGTGGTCATTGCAAAGTCCTTAATAAAGATGTCGATGTATTTACAAAGTGGTTCCAGGACCGACCCACAGCCAGAGACTATGGGCCGGCCTGGAGGATTTTCCATATCCTTATGCACCTTCGGAAGTGTGTACAACACCGGGGTTCTTGGAGTTTTTGAATTAAGAAAAATAAACTCTTTATTACTAAGAAACCCTGCCGATTTGCCATTTATTGTTACATTAGTGATCAATTTCTGAATCTCAAATAAAGGATTAGTTCTAAGAATCCGATAGTGATCAACATTATTAAGCTGGCGTTTGATTTCCAGTTTATATTTGTCGATGGATTGGACAACGATCCCACCGCCCTTATCAGCGGATTTTATAATCACTTCTTGATTTTCTTTCAGTGTTTTTAAAGCTTGACGTTCAATTAAGGAAATGTTATAGGGTATAAATTCAAACTCCTTATTTAAACCTGAAACTTCTTTAAGAACCATAGATTCAAACGCTAATAACTCAACTGGCATCTTGTTAGTTGGAGGATTAAAAGTTGAGGGAGGCCTCAACCCAGAGGGATTAAAACTGTCATTACTCGTGTGTTCCAAGAAAAATGCCTTCAAGCGCAATTTTCGAAATAATTGCAAAAGTTCCAATTGCGTCTCAAAGAGACAGGTCTTCTCAGTAGGGACAAAACTCAACCCTTTACTCAAAAGAGAAATCTCAGCCACAGAAAGAGAATAATCAGATAAATTAAAAATAGGAATAGTTTCTGCATTATCAACAACAGAATCCAAAGATATTATTGGAGCAGGAAAATGAATGACTGCAGATGTCATAGTTTCTATTGGGGCGGCCCCCATTGATAGAACTTCCGGCGAGTCTGTCTCTCGCCTGACTGGAAGTTCCAACGTGGTTGTTGGGGCGGTGGTCTGGTTTTCCCCCGTCCTCTCCCCCCTCATCCACGTTGTTCTAAAAAAGAAGAATTATAACCTGACGTTGAAGGGCCAGGTCTCAAATTTGTATTCCCTTCGGACTCATCACCAGAACTTGCTGAGGATTCCGAAAAAGTAATAGCATTATTATTTCTAATTCGGCCCCATGTAGGGTAATTCTCAGAATATTGCTGTTTAGGCTGAGAATAAAATTCATCCTGTAAATATGGATGAGCCTTCATTTGGTTAAAACTGGCTATATCTTTCTGTATCTTGTTAGTTTTTTTATTCCGTTCAAATTTTTCAAATTCAGCAATGGTTCTGTTGACTTTATCAAGAGGAGCTTTAGCATCATTGACCACATTGCCTTCATTCAAACGTCTTTCCAAATCAGCAATTATTTCCAGTTCTTTTTTACTGTGCTCAAGTGCCGTATCAATGCCATGGACCAGCCAATGGCGAGAACAGGTCACTCCTATGTGACTGAAGCCTTTTCTAAACTTAGGATCGTTTATAAAAATCACTTTTTACTTCTATGGGGGCTTCTTATGCCCCCAATTTTGCTATTTTGTTTGTTGACAATTTTGAACAAAGGTTTATTTATGATTCTAGCAATAATCCTTATTTTAATAGCGTACGCCATTGGCGACGCTATATTGACGATATTTTTTTTCATTTGGACTGGAACTGATTTTGAATTAACAGAATTTTTGAGTTGGCTTAATCTTTGTTCTTCTGATTTGAAGTTTACTTCACATTCAAGTAATAGCCAAATTGACTTTTTAGACTTGACGATTTTTCCTCATGATGGTGGATTAACAACGAAACTGTTCATTAAACCCACTGCCCGCAATACATTGCTTGAATATTCAAGCAACCACCCAAGAGGTCTGAGGGATGGTCTGCCATTTGGGCAGTTTTTACGCATTCGTAGAAATTGCTCTTTTAGGGATGACTATTTCCAAGAGGCCGGGAAACTAGCTGAGAAATTAAGTAAACGTGGATATCCAAGGAAATTGATTAAGAGATCCATGAAGAGGGCATGGTACAACCATCGCGAATTCTTGTTGACTCCTAAAGTGAAGAAACAAACCAAGAGGATTCCCTGTGTTACTACCTTTGGCACACAAAGTAATCGCATTTCTGCAATCATTAAGAAACATTGGCCATTGGTTATGTCCACAGGTATTACACAAGAACAGCCCCTCTTTTCATATAAAAGAGGAAAAATTTGAAAGACCATTTAGTTCGAGCAGCATTGCCTCGCACTGAATCCCAGAGTTTAACAACTATCTGGGGGTTGAACAAAATCGTAGGACATTATAAATGTGGTGGATGTCTTATGTGCGATTCGAGTCTCAATACTAAACGATTTATTCATGAGAACATCTGTCATGATCTGCGGGACTACTCAAATTGCAATACTCAAAATGTTGTGTATGCAATCTGGTGCCCTTGCGACCTTATTTATGTTGGACAGACAACACAGAAAATTAAGTTACGTCTGGGCCAACATAAGAGTCGCATTCGGTGCAAGACAGAGAATGCTCCGTTAGTAGCACATTATTTGGAATTGAATCATGCGCCCTCTGACATGCGGTGGCAGATTATTGAGGTTATACGAATTCCACCGCGGGGTGGAAATATCTCTAATATCTTGAATAAAAGTGAGTGTCGTTGGATCCTTCGTTGTGACAGTATTAATAAGGGTCTTAACACAATGGAGGAATGCCATTCTGTAACCTTCAGCTAAAAACTAGGATATTATTGTGGGTATAATATTCTGTACCTGATTGATTATTTAGAATCATTTGTAGTTTTATAATATGAGGTAGTCAGAGATAACAACCATTTTGCATCTGGTTGGTTGAAATATCAGAATTATTAAAACTAAATCTTGGAATGATACCTTGTAATTTAAAGAAATCACTGAGGGTATATTATATTATTTTGTACCGTTATGATTGATTACTTCTGACTAGTTTTATATGAAGGGTTCTTTCTTCTTTTTCTCCTTTTGTTAGGTATAGAGAAGAACATTTATTCATTTGTCTGTTTGAAATGTTAGAACTGTGAAAGTTAAATTTTTCTAAGAATTTTTGATGTTGGAAGTACGTAACATGGGCTACTGTTATTATTTTTTATGGCAGCAGAATGATCTGCGCTTGATAAATAATACTGTGGTATATTTAGCTATGTAATGGATTAGTTCCTTATAAAATATGGAGTAGTAATTGAACTGTATGATTGCATCTTATTGAATTATAAATTGGATTGTTTTCTATGATCGATACTTAACGATGCGCCATGTTAATGTAATAAGGCTGACTTTGTTTAATCATTTGTGTGCAATTTGGATGCTAAAAAGTATTATTACTTTCAATATTATTGAGTAACTGTTGAAAAATGTATTGCTTTTTCTTTCTTGCAGTATTCTCTTATTCCCTATTTTTAATTTGGGGATTGTCCTATGGCTTATTCTTTACTTTCTGCTTTATTTTTGATTCACTCGTTTTCGTTTCACTATTTAAAGATGGCGCGGAAGTTTTTATTGAGGTCATCTTCCTTTGAGTTGTCATAGGAACACGTTAGAAGTTTGCTGCATATTGTTAATTGGCGGCATCTGTGATTCCCTCTTTTCCTCCGCTTGAAAAGAATGAAGTTATCTTTACCCGTTGAAACCTTCCGGGTGCAATACAAGCTTAGTTTGGGACCCTTTCAAGATGGATCGGGACGGGTTAGCACTGGTGAGTCCTTTCTCTCTATCTGACTTCCAATGATTACTTCCGGGTTTTGTGCATTTAAAACAGGTACGGTGAGGCTATTGCTGCTTCCGTACTCTGATGTCGAGTGGGTGACGTTATTCGGTGAGTGAAATAGGAACGGCCTCTTGTTCTAGTATGCCGATAGAGGTGTATTCCTGCTAAGAGCAATTATAGACCGCTCGGGACTTTGGGAACCGGCAGTGTGGTGTTATAATATTGCAAAGCCATTAAATATACTGGGTCTAATGTTTGTCTCCATTTGCTCTTAAAGTAATCGTTCTAGACTGCCCTGGGGGGATTTTTCATTGCGGTCTGAGTAATTATAGACCGTAGGAAAGTTTGAAAATAGCGTAAACTAATATAATGTTTGTAACATTAATTTGTTTTCAGTTTAGTGTTGACTCTTAGTGCTTGTAAAAAAGCATGTAGAGTTTTTAAAAAGTAGGGAGCAGGTTATTTACCCTTATATATTTTTTACTTTTAGCCACTACGTGTGAGTGAAATATAAAGGAGATTGGTTCTCCTTGCCTGTGGTTAATCGTGCCAATTTATTTATGCAGCCACTGGGGCAACACAAAAAATATTTTATGAAAAGTATTTCATGAAGGATTTACTTTCAACCTCGCATCATTGACTAAAGACGTAAGTGTATTTGGGTTGTAATTTGGTTTCAATTTTATATTGGAGTGGTCTGTTCGATTGACTCTCCGTTTTGTTTCTAGTTTCCATTTGGCATTGGTGATGTGCCAATTTATTGGTATTTGTCACATATCTTCATCGTGTGACTTGAAGTAAGTGGAAGTTATGTTATACTTCCTTATTACAACTTGGAGACGGATGACGACCACCCTTCCTTCTTTTTCTTCACTGATGGTTTAACTATTTTGGCACATTGGTGTGTTGGTGGTTTGTTTCAAGGCTATTGAGATTCTCTTTGGTTTCTTTGATTTCACTTTCTGGGATTGCTTTTTAATATAATTCAATCTTTGGATTTTGGTTTTCTAATCTTTTTTCTGCCCTTTTAGAAATATGGACTTTTATAGACTCATATTTATTTGTAAATTATCTTTGCATTTTATAGATTTTTTCTTGGATGCTCAGCAAAATTTATGTCCTGATGATGACCATGTATTCATGACAAAGGTCGAAACGCCGTCGACGCAACTGTGGCCGCTAGTAATGAAGGACACATTGTTCTGTTTTTGTCGTTTCAGTGTCGTTCTGAAAAATTTCTTTTTATGTGATTTCTTTGTTTGCCACCTGTTTGGTATTGTATTGTATAATAATTGTTATATGTACCAACTAATACTTCTGAGCGCAATGTGAATAATTTGTTTTTATATTGAATTAATTTTGTATATTTTTCTTAAGATATTTCTTATAAGGGCTTTCTTCGGTTTTATTTTTTGATTTTTTAGTCTCTTTTCTATGTACAATTGTATTGTCATTTGTTTGTGAAAAATTGAATTTTTCAATATCTTGGACCGCTGTTTGGATTAAACACTGATTGCCCCTGGTTCAGGTGTATAGGGTTGCCCCTGTGGTTGTTAATAACAATTCCGATAAACAACACACCACATACATAAACTCCATAAAACCCAAGTAAAAAACATTGCCATTTACAATGCCAATAGCTCCAACAAATACAAGGCCTATTGAATAAGCACAAAACATTGCCATTTGCAATGCCAATAGCTTCAACTCCAACAAATGCGAGACCTATTGCATTTACAATGCTTGTTTGTTTTATCCCACTCACTCAGTAGTTGAAGTGGGCGGGATCTGAGGGCCACGACGTGCCCATACTATTTTTTTTTTTTTTTTTTATACAAACAGATCCCCTACTAATCATGAAAAGACAACCGTCCTGGGATGTTAAATCTGAGAGTTGAAATGCTTCAGCTGAAGTGCAAGGCAGGGAGTCTTCTGTAGAGTGGCAGTCAGCTAAGCAAGCCTTCTTGCCAGGGTGCCCGCTTGCCTGAAAGAATAGTAAATGTGCACAACTGGTCAATGTGCAAATGTAAAGGGTGCTTAAAAGCTGGTATTGGCTTTAATTGATGGAATCACTTGATAATTCCTGATGACACAGATGTATTCCTTTTGAGTGGTATTGCAAGGGAGTTACCAGCCAAAATGTGAAGCATGTGCTTTTAAACGACATCTATAAAAATCATTTGCACTACGCAAGTCTGGGTATTGCTAAAATCTATATTTTGGAAGCGCTTTTTTTAAATCTTACACCTCTTTGTTCATTTTGTAGCAGCCCATCTTCGACTGGGTCTAATGCAAGTTTAAAATAATGACTTACATATTCACAGTGCTTTCTGTCACAGACTGGGACCTTGTAGCACTAAACATACACAAGTCACTAGTCCACAATGCACCAACCAGGTTTCAATTCTGCGGTTCTCTGGTTACAGACACAGACCTCTACAGTGCATTAATAGAGGTTTCATACTGTACGATAGCGCATTTCCCACTGATTTACCTAACTTGCATTTATTTTTAATTTCAAGTGCATTATTTTATATGTAGTTACCTGAAGGTGAAATACTGAAAAAAGTTACAGAATATTTTTTAAGCCGCGCCTTTGACCCCGCCCCAATTGCGCGCAGTATCACAGATCCCATACTTTTTTTTAATGCACTTCGACCACTGCACTCCCATAGTTACTTTAAAGCTACAATGTAAAAGTAACTATTTTAATACAGCAGTACATTAAATGCATCAAACATGTGTATTTGCAATGTTTAATGTATAGCTTTATTACAACTGCTTTTAGTTGTCTAATAAAATTTTAAAAAACTGAAAAAGGAACTTGTGTTAAGGCATTCACAACAAAAGAGCACATACACCGAACGTTTAGATTTCAGGAGCGCATGCATGTGCTGTGACCTTATCTTTTGCCAAGATCGAATGCGAGCTCTTCAGACTGAGAAGCAAAGGGGTTCCGAGGAAAGTGCTAGGGCGCTTAGTCTGAGTGGCATGCAGGAGAGCTCAGGTACCAGCTGACAGCCGCTGATGTGGTTTTATATGGAGCTCAACAATCGCTTTCGAAATGTCCTCGTTGCTAAAACAGGATCCCCCCCCAAAGCGCCATAAATCCAGGATTTTTTTTTTTCATGGAACGTATGAAAGTGTATTGCCTCCTGATGCATGGCTGAAACGTTAAAAAAAAAAAAGTGCTATGATGCGGCCAGTTCTAGTCGCATCATAGGATTTTTTTTTATTGCTGGCGGGAGTGCGGGGGGGCAACAGAGAGGGAGGCAGAGCGTGTGTTGGGTGGTGCAAAACTGACAATGGAAGGGGATAGGGGAACAAAAGCACTATGAGGTGGCCAGCACTGGCCACAACACAGTGCATTTTGTTTATTACAGAGGGCAGGTGAGTTGGTAGGCAACAAGGAGGAAGGAGGAGCGGGGGGCAACATGGACATTAGAGGGTGGGTGTGTTGGGGCTGGGGTTAACATGAACAAAGGAGGGTGAGTGAGGGTGCTGGGAGCAAGCACAAGGGCAATGTTGGTAGGGAGGGGCTAGGGGTAAGCAACAACCTGGACATCAACAGAATGAGGGTGGGTGGGGGCATGGAGGGGGAGAAGTACACAAGGGGGCCAGCTGAAAAAGCTGCACTTTGTGAGATTGCTTCAATCACAAGAAACAAATAGTGCCTACAAATATGAGCAGTGGAAGGAGACAACTAATGTGTCCATGCTCCAGGGGAGGGGCAGATCCACAAAGAGGAAGGGAGCCTAGGGCAGAAGACAAGTGATAATCAAGCATATGAGAGCAACAATGAAGCCAACCAAAGGTAAGTACGGGCGGCCTTCAAGTCCAGTGAATTGAAAACAAAATATCTCGAAGAGACAGCACATACGCTATCTAGCTGGGACCTAAACATAAGCATGGAAGCAACTTGGGTAAGTATCGTAGTTGACTTATACAGTCTGCTATGTCACACAGGGCATAGCATAGATATTTTCACCTTCAACAGGAGGCCCTTTACAGAGTTCTTGAACATTATGTTCTGAAAGATACAGCCACTGATCCCACGAGGAAGCCCCTAAGTAGCAGTTGTTGAGACTAGAGACCTCTGAGGTATGTCTCCCTTGGATCTACTAATTTGTGACTTTATGTATGTAACAGAACACTGCACCCCACACCCCTAAGACTAGTGGGGTTTATTTTGTGGGAGAAGGGATGTGTAGCTCTGAGTGCTACAATAAGTACCCTAAGATTGTGAGCAAGGAGATCTTTTTTTGCTCTTGCCCTACTACATCCCTTCATGATGAGGTAAATACGTTTTCATGTAATGTGGCAACATCTAAGAGTCTTTGCAAAGGTTTGGCATATATCCACTGAACAACACAGTCATACATAGCAAACACTACCCTAAGGGAGCGTTGGAGGGCGTGTCATGAACTCTCAAGAAAAAAGCGATTACCTGGCAGATTGCAGATGCCCCAAATATGGTTTAGTTTATGAAGCATACAGACTCCACCAAACATCAGATTAAGGACAGGATGCAGACTGGAACAAAATAGCAATCTACAGATGGGGCATGGACTCAAAACGGCACCACAGGTAGTATTGTTGACGTGCCCCCTCTCCACCGTGTAAAACAGCAGCACGCATTCGAGCAGAACATCTGCTTGAAGGGGTGTGGACAGAAGAAAGTGGGCTGTCACAAGAGGCACAACATCTGTTGGAATGGGTAGGTCTACGTGCCAGGTGCCTTAGGTAAATATTAGATGAAAGGTTAGGATTCCTCGTCTCACAACACATTCAATAGTATGACTTACTGCAGATAGAGAGACCATTACATTTTAAATATAATTGTAAATGCTATAAAATAGTTACACTCAAAGGCAGTAATTCATAAACACCCACAAATCCTCTCAATATATTAAGATAAATTCTCCTACAACTGTGAGCAAATTCCGGGATGGAAATTTGGCAGCCCATCAGATAGGTCAGTATGTGTATTTTTTTAATTTTTAGTAATTAGGTTTTTTGCCTCGAAGGCCACCTCCGTCCCCTCAAAAATATGTAAAGAGCTTATTGGCTGTTCACGTTTGGGCAGAAATACGTGTGTAGTACTTTATTTTCTGGACCAAGTAAAGTTTCAAGTTTGGATTCCAAGTCAAACATAGTCCCAAATAACAGTTTTTAAGTTAAAATATAAAGAGCACTAAAAGTTTGTAATGCGGATTAAAAATAGAATTAGTAGTCCAACCCCCCCCCTTCACCATTGCTAGACATAGTATCTATGTATCTGAACATAATGGGGAGCACACAGAGCAGAGTCTGTAATGATGGTAGATACATCATTTATACAATTTCATAAGCATGGAACCAATGTAGGACTCTATATCAATATCATTGGCACCTCCCACTGACTGACTACAATGAATGCGTAACCAAGGTTCTATGAGAATCTCAACCCTATAACCAAAAAATCCTTCGTCTTAAAACAATTGCAAACAATACCAGAACCACAATTTTTTTGTGGTGAGGATAAGAGAGAAAACTGATCAGGCATGACATATAGATATATGAACGGTGGGGTGGATGTGGGACTCCTTCACAGGACTGTAAGGGGCAATGGTGAGGAACAGAATGGTAATAGTTTCCTGTGAGATCAGGTAATGAGTTTTTAGTAATCTGTTTCTTTGTTTCCACATAAACCCATCCAAAAATCACCCCAATCTAATCAGTATGAATTTTGTACCATTAGTCTTACAGTCTATAGACTAACCATGTGACCAATCCAGCGCACAGGATTCCAAAGATACTATTTTTTAACAGTGATTGAAAATAACCCACATCTGATGCAAATGCCCCAGTACTTACTGCAGCTGTGGGACAATTCCAGAACTTTCTGTAACTGGAGTCATTGGAGTCATTGGTGCCATAGGAGTCATAGGTAATGGACAGAAATTAGAAGCATCCTGAGACTGTAGTGATGCACCGGCTTCATCATCGGCACCATAGCACTGAGAATCTTCTAGACCATCGATTTCATCTAAACAAAGTCCACTGTCCTGCTCGGAGGTTTGTAATTTGTATTGCTCCCCCATATGCATCCGGCTGTTGTATTCATTCTGCGAAGGTGTTTGCGCTTGATCCTGGTTAAGTTCATCTGGAAGAAAGCTGAGGTCTACGGAAGAAAAGTCTGTGGAAAGATCCTTGGACTGATCAAGTTGAGAAGTGAAGGACATCTCGGGGAGGGAATGAATAGATAAATCAGAGTCATATGGAGTCATTGGAGTATACATCTCCGGTGTGGCCGATGCATGGCCATCCTGAAAGGCAGAAAAACATTTAGAGAATATTAAGCAAAAGCAAACTGAGTCGAATACCACTACAAATCAATGGCTGAAATAACACACCATGGGAACTGTACTACCAAAGAGGCTTTAGCAGCAGCCTTTGCAGACCAGGGGTGGTGGACTAAAACATAGGGTAGTATTCAAATGTAACCAGCAGTTGTGCAACCTCACGAGAGCATTTAGCATGGTTTGGGGTACACAGTAAACTACCTGAAAAACAACATCTGCCTCGCAGCATAAGTCCTACGAAGCCATGTAAATAAACTTGAAACTAAAGAGAACGGAAAATCCTGAACCATAAAAATAACCGACAAATCAATATGTTGATCGAGGATCTGATTTTTCTTGATTTGTATATAGTACATTGGACATATAAGCTACGAGTAGAAACAAAAAGCAAAACCATAAAACTACTATATTGTAATGGACTGAAAATGGACTAATATTAAAAATAAAAAAATAGTAGCAGAACAGCTATGGGTTGACAAGAAAAAATTAAAACATGGCATTCAGACGAATTATTGATTATGGTATGCCCTACATCACTCTTCTCAAAAACAGGATTGTAGAGTTTCAAAACATTTGCACTGAAATAGAGGATGTCAGAGCACTCACTGTATGCATACCTAAATTAGGCCTGGGTGGAGTTCGCGGAGTTCCGCTGTGCGGAACTCTGCGGAGTGACCCAAAAACTCCGCCGCACAACGCGGAGTTCCGCAAGTGGCGGAGTGCGATACGTCGAACTGCTTTTTAGCGCCGGGTGTTTGTCCAGTGTTGTAAAAATTTGCGTGAGCGGCACCATGCCCAGTGCAAGAGGGCGCTGCTTCTTTCTGCCACTCGAGTAGATGTTCTACTTGGGCAGCAGCTTCCTCAACCTGAGCGGAAGGTTTCTCGACGTGAGCGGCAGCGACCAGCCGTTACCATCCGCATTGAGAAATATCACCAGGAGGTGGTCTGGAGTAATATTTTCCTCACTCGCGCTAACATTGGGGAGCCACAGGAGAAGAAAATCTCTGCTCTGCGCCACTACGTGGAGTTTAATGGAACTCCACACTCTGCACGGAGCGCAGAGTGTGAAAAACTCTGCAAAATCCGCAAGCGAAGCGGAATTTCACACCCAGACCAAACCTATATCCATTCTTCTTGCAGCCTCACCAATGGGTATTTAATACACAACTCATAGTCCTACAGGAAGTAGGAAGCTTGCTAAACGAAGGGGGAGGAGTGATCAAAGATGGCTGCTGAAACTGCTCAATGGCCTGGCGTCATACTCTTCCTTGCAGAATGTCCTGTGGTGACTTTATCTGGAGCCGAACAACCGGTGATCTAAGCAGCAGCATGGAGTGAGTTAGGTAGTGGTTGGATGAAGAATCTTGGCTCCGCAGTTTCCTTCTCTAGTACTGTAAGCAAACGTTAGGGACTACTCACTATCAACACAGGCCCAGCAAGCATTCACTCTTGAGTTGCATTTGAAAAGTTTATATAGGTGAGTGGTGAGAAGTTACAGCAGTCTTCCAACTAAGGTTTTAGGGACTGATTGTCCAAGTGTTCCTATTACACCCATTTCAGAGAGCTGAACTTTCAACAATGGAAGCATTGTTTTCTTGGAATTGTAAGTTTAGTTTTCTTAAGTTGAACCAAAAAGTAATGTTTTGGGAAAGGAAGACCAGGACTGGAGTCATTAGAATACTAAAATTACATATAACAAAGAAATTAAGAAGATAGCTCAACATGGGAGAAAAATGAAAAAGGGGTTGTTATTGGTTTAGCAATGCAGGAGCCCTTTGATGAAGTTATGTTTTCAGTTGTGCCCGATACTTGAAGTAGTTGCCGCTCTCCTCGAGGGTGGTAAGCTTAATGTTGGGAGAGGGTATGCTACATTCCACCAGCACCCGGAGGGGTGCACTACCTCTTTTCCCTTTAATTAGATGACCTATGGGTGACTCCAGGGTCGCGTGACACAGAGTGAATAAAGGGAACCAGAGCACCCAGCTTATGTTCAGTTAACCAGGACCAGATATCTGAGTCATTATTGTCCCGCAAGTCCGCAACCACAGCCCACCGTGCCACGCCTTGGGGCTCTAAGATCATAGCCCACCATAACGGTCAGCAGATCATTCCTCCCTCAAGCGGTATTGGTCAGGTATTCCAGAGGGTTCGAAAATGTGCAGACAGCTTCTAGCCTCTGAATTTCTGTTCAAAGACCCTAGAAGTGATAGAAGAATGACAGCTGCTGGTCTCAGGCGCGCAACGCCCATTGGGCTGAAAGGGCTTCAGCCCCTCCCCCCCCCCCGTCGTGTGGGTCAGCCCGGGCTGAGACAGCTTCCCGGGCACACACACAGCCGCACCCGAGTACTTCACAGGTCTTTACAGACCATTTGCTTGTTAATGAGGCTTTGTTGTTATTTCGCCCCTTCTTAGAGCCCCTGCATCTCCACTCTGCCTATTGTTGGAAGAATTAGCCCCCCCCCCCGAAATTTTTTCTTAGCCCCCCCGAAATTTGTCTCTAGTTGCGCCTCTGGCTGGTCTGAAGGTGTAGGATTTGTGACGGAATGAAGGAAAAGTTGTGCAGATCTTTGGAATCAATTTTGCAAGTATAGTGGGATTCACCATAAACAATCCTAAACTAGACTCCTGAATCCCTGTTGTTGGGCAGGATTAATTGTTTTTTATTGGCAAGACTTGTACTGTTTGCTTGCCAAACGATCTGCTTAGCTTTGTCAAGTGCTGGTACGAGGAGCAGCTTTGTAAGTAAATGTGTGCGTTTTTGTTTTTTAACGTCAAAATTCTGAGTGTATTCAGGGTGTGGGTAGTCCAAGCTATTAGGAGGGGTAGACAAGAGCCTTTTGGGCAAAATGGTGGATTTCAAGGCACATTGGATGTATGAGCGTATGATCACATACATCAAAATTTTGTAAGAGGTGAAAAATATTTTGCAGGAAGGTTTGGGTTCTTTCTGCCCATCCACTGATCAATCATGTGCATTAAATCGACAGATTTTGCACTAAAAGCATATTTGTACACTAATATTGGGCCCACTTTACTGGGAGGTTGTGGAGGGGGTTTGTATCAAATGATGTATGTTAAGCACATTAGACCTGCAGCTTTGATTAAAACATTGTAGATTTTAAAGACCACTTTACACGACATTGTCCTTGTTGCTGCACAATCAAATGTTTCTATAAAGCCAGTTCGCACCCCGTGCGTATTTTCATCATATTTGAGGTTTTCATCAATGCCACAGCGGTTTGGATGCAGGATGCCCCAGCCTCCAGGTCTAGTCGTGATTTTTAGCTGAGAGGTGAGCTCTGAAACGTCCTAGTGAACTGGTGGCCATCTAGGCCCCTTTTGCTGCACGATTTCTGCTACAGTACCAGTGCTCACTGGCAGTACTATCTTTTTAGGGCTGGCGTTAGCCAAGACATTTCGATTTTAACTAAAATTAGATGTATAATCAGGGCCACTGGAATTATGCAATTGTGCTGCCGTGGTCTTTTTCGCATAATTATAGATTTACGACATTTGACACTTAATCCATCTTCTCCTGCATAATCTGCAGATCAGATTTTAACAACAAAAAAAATAGTTTCTAGCTCAAGCGGTTCAAAAGTAACTAAAAACGCAGTGACGTGTTGCCGGGAAGTGGAAGGCCTTTTGGAAAGGTTGAATGGTCACCATTATATTGCTTATTGGGTGTTAAACTGGTACTAATGAAGTGCAAACCATGCCCAGAGTTAACAAGCGTACCTTCACGAACTGTTCCTTTCCATCCAACAAATTCCAAATATATGTAATTGCCAAAAGAATCATGAGTAACTATAACTACGCAAACAAAATATGGACACAGATATCCTGCTCTAGAGCTGCTTTCATTGTCCCCTCTCATGCAGGTGTACCCTTCTCTCAAAATGCTTATCAGTCTCTTTACATTATATACACCCTTTGGAAAAAAGAAACTGGACCGTGCACCAAGCCATTTCAGGCCTCTGTTAATTTCCAGGTCCTTCCCAATGGCCGTACAAGGCAATGGTGCAAAAGCAGATCATTATCAGACATGCTCCCACCAGGATTGGCCAATGCAGCGAGGGCCTCATTCTAAAGCCATAGATTCTGACTTACAGTTGCTCAAGTCCATGACGAAGTTGGATAGGCTTAGTTGGCTGGCACCAAACACAACTGAGTGTCCCTCACCTTTGAGTTCTTGCCCCCTCATTCATGTATCCCTAAGCTTGGGGTAAGGCAAATGGACTCTTCCCACCTGGTCCTACGCATTGTCTGCAATGTACCATGCTAACACAGGAGATGCTGGGACTAAGTGGTATTGGCTTTGCAAATGTAGGAAATCCGCCTTTTCTGCATGGTCACCCCAGATTTGTTTGCCTTTTGCTGGATGCTATATTTTTGCTGGCTTTAGAACTCTGTGCTCTTTACCCCTTCTAACCAGCAGTAAAGTGCCTGTTCTCCCCCTTTAAACATGGTCAAATTGGTATACTTCTATTTGGCATATTTAGCTTACCTACATGTCCCTAGTATATGGTACAAAGAGTAGCCAGGGCCTGTAAGTTAAATGTCACTAGTGGACTGCAGCACCTATAACATCCACTACAGTGACAGTGTAAATTTGGCTTCAAAAGGCAACTCGACCTGTCAAAATAAGCCATTTTGACAAGTCAAAATTTCCATTTTAAGTATAAAAAAGCCACCGCTATGTAGGCCTTGTAACCCATAAGGCAAGTCGCATGGTATTTAAAACTAGGGCATGTAGAAATTTAAAGTTAACATTCTTACAGCGACTAGCACCCAAAAGTTATTTTCAAAGTAGGAAGGCTAGCTAGCCCATAAAGAAAGTCAGAGTGCAGATTAAAATACTAATACTGTATCATGGGAATGGGACTAGCTAGAAAAATAATTAAACAACTACTTTTTATAGTTATTAAAAATCCATTTCAATTATGAAGTTGGGTTTTTAATAAATGGTAAGGAAAAGTAACATCTATATAGTTACTTTTCCCTGCATGAAGTTCGAGGCTAATATGCATTTGCTCTCAAACTTCACCCAGCCAGTGATTAGCATTTGAATAGGTGTGAAAAAAGGTGTGAAATGCCTCCTAGGAGCAAACAATAGGTGGACCTGAATGTGCAGAGGGGGCTCCTCTGAACCTCACAGAATATGCAGGGTGGGGGATGTGGGCTTCCTTATGACAGGACAGTGCCAAGTCCTGCTTGACAGTTCTGTTGAGCCACATGTAACACTTGAAAGGGAGACACAGGATGCCAAGGCAATTCTGGTCTATCCACTGTCTGTTTATTGAAGGACCATGCTTTGTCCTACCAGACTTCTGTCTCTGGGTTTTACATATAACACTTCATTGGCTACCCGTGGCGGACCGAGTCAAATTTAAATCCCTGGTCATTGCCCACCGTGCCCTCTACGGTCTTGGACCCGCCTATTTACAGAAGCGGTTTACCTTTTATGTCCCTCTGAGCGCGAAGATGTTCACGCACACTGCTCCTCTTCACAATTCCCAGAAGCAGCCTAGCGGCCGCATTTTGAATAACCTGGAGTCTATTCAGAGAGTAACCGGGGATGCCGATGTACAGCGCATTAGCGTAATCCAATCGAGAGAGGATCAAGGCACGGATAACCGTGTCTTTGGCAGACCTGGGTAGGAGAGGCAAAAAGCTCCTGAGTGTTTTGAGAAGGCCAAAACAACTACCTGAGAGCTTTTTCACCTGAGCAGAAAAGGAGAGGTTACCCTCAAACCATACTCCAAGGTTTTTAGCGGATTGCCCATTGGAGGTTGGTAGCGGAAACCCAGGAGGCCAGATCGAGTCTCGAAAGCCAGGGGGGAAATTCCCATACAGAAGAATCTCTGACTTGTCTTCGTTGCATTTGAGTTGGGCCGCCGCAAGCCACTCAAAAACCGAAGACAAGCAGTGCTGTACAAAAGATATGGAGTCCTCATCCTTTCCCCACGTGAAGAGAAGCTGAGTATCGTTAGCATAGGCTATCACCTTAGCCCCCAGGTCCTCAGCTAAGTAGACCAGAGGAGTAACATAGATGTTAAAAAGAAGGGGGCTAAGGGAAGACCCCTGTGGAACGCCAGTGGAGACCGGCAGCGGGAAGAGGCGGCCGGTGGCAACCAAACCTGTTGAGTCCGCCCTTCAAGGAAGGACCTTAACCAATCCCAGGCCGTGCCAGAGACACCAATCTCATGAAGTCGGGCGAGCAGCAGGGAGTGCGGGACCGTATCAAAAGCTGCTGACAGGTCGAGCATGACCAATGCTGCTCGCCCACCAGCATCTAAACAGTCACGGATGGCTTCAGAAACCTCCACCAACGCAGTCTCAGTACTGTAGGAAGAGCGAAACCCAGATTGCGCAGGATGCAAAATATCGAACTCTTCCACAAACTCCGTCAGTTGCCTGGTCACCACCTTCTCGCAGACTTTGGCTAAACTGGGAAGAAGGGAAATAGGGCGATAGTTCCCCGGGATCAGGGGGTCAAGAGTAGGCTTCTTTAAAAGGGGAAGGATTTTTGCCTGTTTCCAATCCTTCGGTACCCGAGCCTCATGAAGGGAGGCATTTATGATTGAATTAACTTCGGGGTTAATAGTCTCCGCGACTGCAGCAAACAATCTCGCTGCACAGGGATCCACAGGTGACCCCGATTTCAGAGCCTTCAGGATTTTAAGAGAACTAGACAGATCCACAGAAGAAAAGGCTCGTAGAGCGTGCCTGGGAACAACAGGCGGTACAGCAAGAGCAGAAGAAGGACCAGAGCAGGCAGTGAAAGTCGCCTGAATCGTGCGTATTTTGTCCATGAAAAAATAGGAGAGAGTGTTGCACCAGCCCTCAGAGGCTGGGAGAGAGCATGCTTGTGCTGCAGGAGACGTGAAACTCTGAACTATAGAGAAGATCTCCTTGGAGTTGTTATGAGCCTGCTCTATGCGGGTTGTGAAATACTGCTTTTTAGCCAGTATTATAGCCGCATAGTAGCATTTTTGCCTGCCCCTGAGAGTGGCCTTAGCCAGGGGACAGTACTGCTGGACCGGAGGAGGAATAGAAGAGAACTGGATCTGCTGTCCATGACCAGAAAGGAGCCCTGAAGGACTGGACCTGTTCTCTCTTAAACCCATGACAAACAAGTGCACTCCAAGTGTCATAAGACAGACCTCCTGCTTAACCTACAGGGTACAACAAGCTACAAGAGACCTTTTCTGCAACTGGCCAGTTACAAGTGGACCTTGAATGGTTTCTATGTTCCTCCCCTGGGTACTGGGGGCTTTAGAAGTGTACTCCTGTGGTGGATTGGGACTTAAAAGGACTGGCAGCCTGATTTATATCTTGGTGGTGCGGATACTCCTTCGCAACGGCGATGGAGTATCCTTACCACCAAGATAATGGTCCGTGCATCTGTCTGATTTAAATACGGGCGGACCATAGTTTGGCCATGGTGGAGACAACTCCATCTCCACCATGGCCAAACATCTCCAATGGCCCAACAGAGTAAGGGCTGTCAGAGAATTGGCTATATGTCAGTTCACCTAACTTAGATGGACTGACATATGGCAGGTTTTTACTGCCCGCCAGACAAGCTCTGGCGGTAAAAAGCAGTAAAAATAATAAAAATGCCCTTGTTAGACCAGTCAGTCTTAGGATGGTTTTCTCCAAAACGTTTTGCTTTACCCCTCCTATTTTTCCAAATTTGTTTTGCTGGCTTTACGACTCTGTGCACTTTACCGCTGCTAACCAGTGCTAAAGTGCTTGTGCGCACTCCCTAAAACATGGTAAAATTAGCTTACACCTAATTGGCATAGTTAATTTTCTTATAAGTCGTCCCTAGTAAAGTGGTATCCCATATACCCAAGGCCTGTACATTAAATGCTACTAGTAGGCCCCTTTGGTATCACTAGTAGGCCTGCAGCACTTATGTTTTAAGGGGTTACTTAAGTGGGGGACACAATGTCCCAGGTCTGCCAGTGCATCCTGAATGCAGTTTTAAACTGCTAATTTGACTTGGCTAAATAACCCCCTAGCCTAGCCTTTAACTCCCTTTTATTACATACAAGTTACCCCTAAGGTATGTACTAGGCAGCCCACAGGGCACGGTGTATTGTAATTGAAAGATTAGACATGTATTTTTACATTTTACATATTCTGGTAGTGAAGAATTCCTAAACACGTTTTTCACTACTGTGCGTCTTACCTCTCACATAGGATAACATTGTATTTAATAAGTGCCAACGTTTGATTAGGAGCAGGTAGGAAGTTCATGTTTGGTGTCTAAAAAACATTGTAATTTAAAATCCTCTTTAATGGTAAAGTAGGGTTTTAAGATACAATTTTGAAAATGTCACTTTTAGAAAGTTGGCATTTTCCTGCCCTACTTTTTTTGTGCCTGCAGCCTGTTCCTGGGTAACATGACTGGGTGTAGTTGGCTTTTGCTTATTCCTCCTAGACAGCCACACCAATAGAGGGATTAGGTGTTCCTAGATGGTCCATCACTGGCAGGATCGCGGAGCAGGGCACAACCCCACTTGCAAATCAATAAGCTATGCCCTGCCTTCACACAAAGGACTTCATTGTTCCCAGGACAGGGAAGGCAGGAAACTCCAAGCACTTCAAAGGGAATTCTCTAGAAACTTCTCCTACTTCACAGAAGGCACCAGGTATAAAAATAGGAACCTCAGACCCACTCTTCAGTACACTTTCTGGACCTATGTAAGGACTCAGAGGACTGCCTGCTGCTGTGGTCTACTGTGTACTTCAAAAGATTGCTTTGATGCACCTGGAAGGACTGCTTTGCTGAACCCTCAGAGGTCTGCCCTGCTGTTTGAGCCCTGTTTAACTTCTTGAACCCAGGACCACCAGAGTGACTCCAAGGGCTAGTTGGCTGGCCTCCTTATCATAGCCTCAGGGACAGAAAAGGCTCCAAACATCTTGAACCCGCACCTGAACCTAGCCTGAGTGAGTCCCAACCCTCCAAGTTGTGCCTTCCTAGTCCTGGATCCTTGGAAGTGGTGCTAAAGGTGTCCAGATAGCCAAAATCCCAAACTTGGGACTTAGTACATTTTTGGCTAAAAACTGCTCTGAGAACAGACAGGAGACTGGGATCAACCTGCTCATCTAGCCCCTCAAGGTGTATCACCCGTCAGCCTGACTTAATGGCAGCTCCTGCTGCGTTCTTCGCCGCAGCAGCGAATGCTGCTCCACGGTCCTTCGCAGAAGGGGTATCCGGCCTCATGGAGCCCTCATCGGTTACAGCCTCTAGCTTTGTCCCACTAGAGATTTTCGACATCCGAAAAAGAGACTAAATCTGAATGTGGAAATCTTCACCGCAACTTCGTCCAGCGTCTCCCCAACGACACCTCCTCCTCGGACACCGCCGGCAACTTTGCCCCACATGGAACTATACCTTCTCAAATGATCTTTGTTGGAATTTCTTCTAAGTCTGAAGGACCCAATCCACTTCTTATTACTGACCTGCGCTCCATCGCGGTCGGCCATATTTTTCGACTTTGACCTGGTCTCGGGAGACTAGATGTCCGTGGTTGGCGCTTTGATCTTCTAGGAGCTAGTTTTTACCATAAGCATTAAAACTTTATAACTCCAGTTTTACTGTTTGGATTTATGTCGTTTTAGTGTCAAATAATCCAATCAAATTTGCACTACATTTCTAAATTGGTGTGGGATGTGTGTTGTGTTTTCACTTTAATACTGTTTTTGTGCTACATAAATACTTTATACATTGCCTCCAAGTTAAGCCTAACCGCTTTTGTGCCGAGCTATCAGAAGGTTAAGCTCAGGATGATTTAGTGACTTTTTGTGGTTCACCCAGACCGGGATTGTGGCTGCTGTGTGAGCAGGGTTAACACCCCACTCCACCAACAACCCAATTTCTCACAGCTCCCCTCGCCATGGGAGATAATTTCAATGACAAGGGGGTGTTTTTTTTTTTCCTCAAAAGGAAAATCCTGTTTCGGGATTCTTTTTTTTAAATAAAAAAAAATACGTTTGACGAATGGCTCCATCATGTTGATGGAGCAGTGCTTCAAACTTAAGAAAGCATTGATATGAACTGCCATAAAGGTGGTTAGTGCCAATGCTTTAGAAATGACTGCTGGCTTGACCGTCATTTCTAAATTTGGCGGGGGGAGATTCTGTCAGGGCAACAATGCAATATACTTTGTTGCCCTGCTAGAGTTTACCCTGTCCACCAAATAATAAATGAGGTCGCAAATCAGAAGGAAAAATCTATGACTTGGATGAATCTGGTTGGTGTAACCAACCCGTGCTCCATCTCTGCCAAGCTCAAATTGCACCTAGGTCCCCATCTACTGCGACTATTAACTATCATTGCCACTTTCTTTTTCTTGGAGCTATTCCTACTTAAAACTTGAAAAATTCATATATTTTGTCATTTTGGTATCCTACTGTTTATTACATTTTACTCTATGTTTCGAATTCCGTTTGAGATTTTTATAGTTTTGCATTTTGACATTATGACTGGTTTGGTACTGCATAAACACTTCACAAATTACCCTATGTTAACCTGTCTGATCTGTGCCATAGCTAACAGGAGATTGAGCTCACATTAATTTAGTCACTTTGAGGGTTCACCCTGGCAAGGTTTGTGATTATTCCTTGAGGTGGGTAGCACCCACTGTAGGAAGTTGGCTCTGTATATACTATACCAAAGTAAGGTATAGTGTGCACAGAGTCCAGTGGAACCCCAAAGGTAGGCAGAGGTAAAGGTAGATAACACCCTACTCTCCATTTGTGGTAGTGTGGGCGAGCAGTAAGGCTTTATCAGAGAGTAGTGCGCTAAGCATTCATTGTACACACTCAGGAAAGAAATGGTGTCACACACTCAAAGACTGAACTCAGACCAATTGATTTGTATAAAAATATCATTTAGTGTTATATTATTACTAGAACTAAATCATAGTCAATATTGTACTCTCAAAGACACAGTATTACGAATATGCATTTGACATTGACTTAGCTTTTGTTACAGGTTTGTATACTTTGGTAATAAGCAGTCGAAATTACTTTATAATTACATTTCTTACTCAGTGAGGTATCTCTGGATACCACACTGGTGCATTTCCTAAGGAAAGGAAAAGAAGATATTGTGTTTTGTAATACAGTGTACAGTTTTGCAAGATTACTCACAAGACCCTCTTAGTCTTGCAAGAACAAAAGTAAGTGTACGGTGATGGAGTGAGGTTTGTAAAATACATCCTCATGAAATTAAGTAACCCCATAATAATGTATTGACTGCATGGACTAACCAACCCTGAATGCACACATTAACACGAGGGGCAAACGCATTTTACCTAATATACTAAACCATGTTGGCATGAGTATGTATTAACTGTTTGCGCTTTGAAAAACCGTACTACTACATGTTTATGCTATGTTGTACATTGCACATTTTGCATGTTGTGCACAATTAACGAAAAAGATTGCTTTAAATTAATAGCTTTTGCTAGGATTTAATTAATACAGGGTATTAGTATGGTGGGAGGTAACCATAATGGGTTTTATTTTATGAATTAATATTCTTTTGTGTTTATTTACTTTAGTACGAGATTGGGCCTGCATGAAAATGGCCTCTTGTTTGAACCAGCATGCGGTTGTCTTGGTCGGTATGGAGAGCGCATGCTCCAAAATGGGTTGCCTGCTTGCAGACTGCAGAGTGTACCAGCTGATGTAATCCGTGTGAAGGCCATGTTGACCTGTGTCCTATTGTTTATGTGCCAAGACGCGACAGCGACTGTGGGAACAGCCATCACTACGTGCAATTTGAATGTGAAACAGATATCATGATGTACAATTGTTCCAAAATGTATAATTATGGATGTCAGTGGTATACGAATGCATTAGTCTTAAATCCTTCCTTTGTTAAAACCGGTATAGGATGGATTTGTGAGGAGAACAGGATGAGGCGACCCTAGTATGATTTATGACAACCAATCACAGACCGAGTTTCTACTGATACTGCAACATTGTAAGATAGTGAGCTAGACAGTAGGGTATAATTGATATCCCAATTGGGGGTGTGGCAGAGAGAGAAGGATCGGAAAGGGATCGGACGAACCTGAGGCAGTGCGGTCCGGTTTAGCAGAGCAGTCCGGTGTGGCAGATCAGAGAGAAGAGGGCCAAGACAGAGAGAGCAGACCAGCACCAAGCCAGAGAACGCTTTAGGTACGAGAACGTTGCGGGAGTGCTTGGGAGGAGACTGCGTCCGAGGAGAACTAGATCAAGGTAGATTGATTGGGAGATTAATTTTAGTTGTTAGTCTAGGGCAAACTTGGCTATACCTATTCTGTTAACTTTGTCCTCTGAGCCTATCTCTGGGGACCTCTTGCCACAACCTCGGCCAAGGAAGTGGTTTTCCTGATTCCTTGGTGGGTATCACCCTCCTTGATTGCTTTAATTTTGCAATATATTTCTGCAAGTATTTATGCTGTACCTTCTCTTCCCCATTCCTATGCACGCTTTGATGTTGATATAAATTATTCATTTTTATTACATTGCTTGATAATTTGTTCTCTTATATGTAATCCTGTGTGTGCACTGACAATCTAAATTAAGAACATTTAATAAGATAAAATCATTAACTGAAGAAATGACTCTGTGGTTATTTAGTTAAATATTAAACTGTTTAGTTAATCATAGTCACCATCAACTCTTCAACTAATGGTCCATCGACCAAAGGAAGAAGACAGTTGAGATTACGAATAGTTAGAATTATATACAAATGTTATTAATGTGAAGTGTAGTATTGTACTTAATAAAACTGACAAATTAAACCCCCCAAATCCAGCGCCTGTCCTCGGGGATCATTTATGGGTAATGTGTGATGGGCCCCGTTGTTTGGTAAAGCAATTCATGTGTGATGAAGATTTCCCTTGGTCCCTGGTTCATGAATTAGGGGTTGTGCTGGATCAACGGTCTGCGAGTAGGATTAGGTCAAGTGGGCACTCGGTTCGTACCGCCAGCGGCTTAGAGGCGGCAGAGTGCAGGGACCACACATTAGCCAAGGGGCTAAGTGCGGTCATTGGTTTGGGGACTGCTGAAGGGCAGGCCACCTGGCTGATTGAACAAAAAAAAACTCCTGGTGTCGAGGTTAGCACTGAAAGCCCAATGGCCAGCACAAGCACTACACCGCCAGCGGCACCGTGGTGGCCGGGTGTAGGATGCAGTCGTAGGGAGTCCCAGGGTTTCTCAGTGCAGACTGTCAGTCTTGGACCAAGCAGCAGAGTCGGTCGGAGATTTCGGAGAGGCTTTCAGCAACCGGGGCGGCAAATGAAGTATTGGCAACCTTGTGACAGCAAGGGCTCACAGACTAAGTCGGTCGGGGGGTCGCGGTTGGACTCTTTGGACCGCTTCATCAGAGAGTCGATCGGGGTGTTGCCTTCGGTCGCGGTTGGAGGGGCCTCCCAGGTAAGGGCTGCAGGCTCGGGTTAGAAGCTTGAGGGGGTTGAGGGGTCACCGCAATCCAGGCTAGGATCGCCGGGGGGGACCTCCTTAGGGTGATGAGCACTCTGATTCGGGCTCAAGGCGCCGGGTGCTGAGTGGTGGGGGACTCACGGAGTCGTCCGGAATTAGAGTCGGTTTGTCTTGAGCAAGTCCCATGCTCACTGGAGCTGGTTTGGCGAAGGCAGGGCAGGTCCTCTAAATACTAAATTTACGGGTGTTACAAGTAGGTACAGGTCGGGACCAAAGGGTCCCTTCCTGGGGGTGGGTACACCCCCTATTATGCCACCTTCCAGTGGGAGGGGGCATAAGCCTCACTTTGGTTGGTTGGGTCCCCCCATCTTTAAGATGGGGGACCGAAAGTTGAGCTTCACCACGCCTCCCCCACCGGAGGGTTGGGGTTGGCAAAGGTGGGCCCACCTCTCCTCCTAACTTGGTTTTCCCGCCGATTCTCCTGCCCAAAGTGGGGGTCAGAACCGGTGGGGGCCAGTTGCTGGGAGCAGCAAATGGCTGGGGTAGCTCACAAAGGCGGCAAGCCTTTGAAGCTTCCCCTTCGTGGACCCGGCCCATCCTGGAGCAGGAGGCTTGGCACCTCGTCCCAGGATGTGCTTTGTTTCAGGATCCAGAGTACGGCAGGCTCTTGACCCAGGGGTCCAGAAACATGTCTGGTGGTGGCAGCTGGCGAGCAGCCACTCAGCCAGGACACTAGAGTTAGGTCGTTTTTTAGGGGGCATCTTTAAGATGCCTTCCAAGAGCATTTTTCATTAAATTCCAGACTGGCATCAGTGTGGGTTTAATGTGCTGAGAAGTTGGATACCAAACTTACCAGTTTCAGTAAAGCCAATATGGTGCTGTGGAGTTCGTAATGACAAACTCCCAGACCATATACTCCTTATGGCAGTTCTGCACTTACAATGTCTAAGAATGGACTTAGACACTGTAGGGGTACAGGGCTCATGCGCCTGTACCCTCACCACTGGTATAGTGCACCCAGCTAGAGGGGTGGCTTACCTATGCCAGGGCAGTGGATTGTAGGCATGGCGCACAGGGATGTGTGCCCTGTCGACTCCACTTTGTTCTGCACCAAAACACGCAGCCTGCGATGGCAGTGTGTGTGTAAAGGTACAGGGCCTTTAAGGGTGGCACAATAAGTGCTGCAGCCCTTATGGGCCTTCCCTGGTCACAGTGCCCTTGGTACCAGTGGTGCCTTTTACAAGGGACTTACATGTGGTCAGAGAGTTGCCAATTGGGTTTTTTTTTTTTTGTAATTCTTTTTATTAAACCTTAAAAAGTTGGCTTTACAGGTACAAGAAAGAGAGTACATACTTTGAGTCAGAAGCTATCAAGTGTACAGTTACAAAGATTGCACAGTAGATCACAATGGCTATGGTATAAGAGGGACATCATGCCGGGGAACAGGGGGGGAGGGGGGAGTACAGATATTTCCGCGATAAGCATTCCATTTATTCCATATGGAGAGCCACTTTTTGGGGCACCCACGGGAGACATATACTGTTTTTTCCCTGAACATGCACCAATCCATGTCTGCCTTCCAAGATTCCACCTTGGGCGGCTCCCCGGCTGCCCACAGCTGTGCAATATTACGTTTGGCCACCATCTGGCCCAGTGTAACCCAGATTTTGTCTTTGTTATTGAGATCAGTGGGTTCCCATATATTCAAAAGGCACCTCTTAGCTTCTGGCCGCAATACAACCCCCAGCACCGCACTCATACAGTCGTGTATCCGCGACAAGTAGGACTGAATAAGCGTACATTCCCATATTATGTGCATAAAGGACCCCAACAGACCACATCTCCACCTACAGTTTCCCTCGTCCACTCCCCCATTTTGACGAGCATTGGTCCTGAAACATACGTCCTATGGAGGATCTTCAGCTGGACTAGGCGCAGTCTAGAAGAGATTGCCACCTCTTTTGGGGACGCTAGTGCCTCCTGCCACTCTTCGTCATCCAGTTCGAGCCCATCCCCTTCCCAACTTTGTCTCAAAAGTGTCAAAGGATCCGGAATGTTATTTATCAGCTTTTTATAGGTCAAGGAGATCGCTTTATCTGGCAGGTAGCCATCTAGTAATCTGTCCTCTAGTGGTGAAGCGTCTGGGAGGGAGGTACCCTTGGGTACATGAGATAGTAGTGCGCGTCTGCTTTGTACATACCGGAAGTATTCCTTGTCTGCAAGTTCATAGCTTTGCTGTAGAGTGGGGAATGCGACCACCTCACCCTTGTCCCATAGGTCCCCAATTTTCGAAATACCTATCAGGTCCCACTTGTCAAAACCTTTTGTGTTACCCAAGGTACCCAATCTTTCCGAGTTCCACAGAGGGGTGGCCAGCGTGAGTTTCTTATCCCACCCGAGGCTTTTATTGGCCGTGTGCCGTGTGCCGTGTGCCAAATCATCATCATCTGAGGTTTAGCGAAGAGCTCTGTGATATGTACCGCCCGGTAACAGCCATTTGTCTAGCCTATATGCCGGATCGTCCTCGTGGCGATATATACAATGGTTAATCGCCGCCAGATGAGCGGGCCAATAGTATCGTTTGATGTCAGGCATACCGATGCCCCCATCATACCAACCCAAGACCAGTTTCTGTAGGGCAATACGGGGTCTACCATCCCACAACAAGGCTCACTGTAGGTTCTCCACCTCACCAAAATAGCTGGTTGAAACTAGATCAGGGAAGTTTTGCAATGCATAGAGGAAACGCGGCAGTGACATCATTTTGAATAATACCGCTCTCCCTAATAACGAGAGTGGGAGCGTCTTCCAGGTAGCGACATCTCGCCTGAGCCTCTGCAGTGGGGGAAGTAGGTTACGTTCATATCTGAGTTTGGGGTCAGCCGTGACAAAGATACCCAAGTAACGGAAACCCTCCCTCACTGTTTGCATAGGACAGTCGCGAGGTAGAGAGGGAGACTCACCTTTGAGAACATATATTAAGGACTTGCTCCAGTTAATCTTGTATCCGGAGTATCTCCCAAAGGTCGTAAAGATGTTAAGGACCGTGTGGAGGGAAGGTTTAGGGGAGGCCAGGTATAGCAGGATATCGTCCACATAAAGTGAAATGCGGTCCTCCCATCCCTCTGTCCATTTAAGTCCTCTGAAGGAGGGGTGCCATCGATCCACGCCGCTAATGGTTCTAGGGAGAGGGCGAAGAGGAGAGGCGACAGCGGACAGCCCTGGCGAGTTTCCTGACCCAACCCAAAGACCCCAGACTTCTTATTATTGACCACGACTTGTGCTAGTGGCTCAGAGTAGAGGAGTTTGACCCATCCAATGAAGCCAGGTCTAAATCCCAGTTTTGTGAGAACAGCAAAGAGGTAAGACCACTCTATCGTATCGAATGCCATTGTGGCATCTAAGGAGACCACCACCGCTGCTTCCTGAATTGTGTTTAGTCTCCCCATCACTCCGTGGAGGCGGCGCAAGTTCAATGCCGTATTGCGGTGGGGCATAAAGCCTGATTGGTCAGGGTGTATTAATTTACAAATCACTTGGATGAGGCGATTCGCCAATACTTTAGCTAAGATTTTGGGTTCTGCTTTCAGCAGGGAGATAGGTCTATATGAGGAGCATTGATTACGGGGTTTTCCCTCCTTGTGTATAGTAACCAGTGTAGCTAATCGTTGGTCCTGTGGTAAAAGTCCCTTCTTCCGACTTTCATTGAACATGGCACGTAGGTTAGGAGCAATAGTGTCGGGGTTGCCAGAACATAGACCCCGGATCGTCTGTGCCAGTTCCTCATCAGTGAGGGCACTATCTAGTGTCTCTCTTTCCTCTACGGACAGGGTAGGCATCTGTATGTCTCTAAGAAGTTCCACGGAGTCCGCCACTGAGTGATTAGAATTTGATCGGTATATTGAGCTATAGTAGCCCACAAATTCGCATGCAATAGCTTGTGGGTCAGTCACCTTTTGTCCCTCATCGTCCATTAGTTCCGGGACTAGCCGGCTTGCCAATTCCTTTTTGTCCAGCCAGGCAAGCAATTTTCCGGCCTTGTCCCCCAAGTCATAGAGTCTGCCAGCTTTGTCCCTCCCCATTGTTTTAGCCATATCGGTGGCTATATTTCTATATTCGTCTCTTTTGAGTTTCAGGGTATGAAGGGCCTCTTGCGTGAGCTCTCCCTTATCAGTTTCTTCGAGGCGAAGAATCTCATTCTCTACCTGTGTCAGGTCTTTCAGTTTTTCTTTTCGCGTCCCGGCAATCGAGGATAATGCCTGTCCTCTGATCACTGTCTTAAACGCTTCCCATATGACCTGGGGGGAGTGGACCGAGCCCACATTTTCAGGGAAATAGTTATCAATAGATTGGAGAAGCGACTTCCTGACTGCAGGGTTACGGAGGTACCATGGGTTGATGTGTGCAACTCTTCCAACTTGCCTCCCCCCCAGGACCAGGTGAGCCCAGACAGGAGAGGGGTCCGATATGCCCCATGCCATATGTCTAGTGTCTTGAATCTCGGTGATCTGGGCTGCCGGGACCAGTAGGTAGTCTAGCCGGGTGAGGCTATTATGAGCGCCAGAGTAAAAAGTGTTTCGAATGGAGTCTGGGTGGAACGCTCGCCACACATCAACTAATCCCATTGCATCTAAGAAGTCAGGGAGCCACCCCTGTGTGGGCCCGATAGTCTGGGGGGGGTTGACGGTCAAGGAGTCCTGAGACCACTGAATTGAAATCTCCCCCCGCCACCAGTCGGCCCTCCGGGAGCGACAAGAATAATGTGCCCAAATCTTTGAAGGTTAGACTCTGAAGTCCCGGAGGGACATATATCGTAACGAGGTTAAGGATTGAACCCTCCCATTGCCCCGAGATCACTGCATATCTGCCCATGTCATCAACCCACGTGCGTTGTATGGAAAGTGGGAAGGAGTTTTTGATCATGATACCCACAACCCTAGAGCCAGTGGTGAAGCCAGAATGCGCTACCAGTCGATAGCCCCATCTATCTAATGCTTTGCAGGTGTTACCCACAAGGTGTGTCTCCTGAAGGAGCACCACTTCCGGGGAATGTCGTTTAATATGTTGTAGGACTATGCAGCGCTTCAGTTTGTCCCCCAGACCATTGACATTCCAACTCAGGAGTCTAAAGTGTCCATCTCGGTGTGCACCCAACTTGACATAGAAAGATTATGCATAATTCGTGTCTGCTCAAAGTATAGATCAGTCGACATAACGAGAAATAACAAAGAAATTCCCCTGTTTCCACCCAACAACCCCCCACCCTGCTCCCCGGCACTCTGGGCCTTAAACTGCCCATCAAAAACTATGCAGAGTGCCTGTCGCCCAAACTGGTAACTCACAGTTGTTGAACTTGGGGGCAAGAGGCTGGTTCCGCGTGACCCCTCCCAAATGTGGGAAATTGTTAAGACTCCCAGCGCTAGGACTGTAAGCGATGATTAGGTTAAACAACAATATAGTTCTCTTCTGCAGATTGCATGTCTCCACCCGAGTCCCACAAGCCCAACCCCTTCCACCCGAGGCCCGACCACTGGACAGGAATCACAGTAAACCCATCTTACAGTTCAGAATAGTCTAGAGTCAGGGGCTGGATACAGTCAATCATCAGCAAGCGTTATGTTCTGCAGCACTTCTCCAGCCCTCGAGCCAATCGGTGGCATCTTCGGGGTGTTCAAAGAACCTGGCTCTACCATCCGCCTCCACCCGGAGACGGGCCGGAAATAACATAGCATATTTGATACCTTTTTCCCGCAGTTTTTTCTTTACCACAAGAAAGGATCGTCTCTGCTTCTGCACTGCAAGGGTAAAATCTGGAAAAAAGGAGATTTCCGAGTTTTCATATCGAAGAGGTGGGGCGATCCTGGCGTGTTGGAGGATTACATCTCGGTCTCGGAAATTCAGTAGTCTAGCCAAGATCGGTCAGGGCGGCGCTCCAGGCTTTGGTTTTCCGCCAGGGACTCTATGTGCCCTTTCCACAACAAATATTTTTGACAGTCCCTTGGGCTGGAGGTGGGTAAGTATGAGATCTTCCACAAAGAGGTCTGTCGCCTGCCCTTCCGCTTTTTCAGGGACCCCAATAATGCGCACGTTATTGCGGCGGGTGCGCCCTTCATAATCATCCAGCTTGTCTTCCGCCTGTTTCCTGAACGCTTGTAAATCACTGACGTCATGTTGTAGCTGGGACGGGTCGTCGACCAGGCTAGAGGTGGTAAGTTCCATTTGTTTTACTTTTTCTCCAATTTTCGTGAGATCTGCCCTAATCAGGTTCACTTCTATCGTGATGGCATCCATCCTCTGTTCAAGAGATGTCCTAACCCCAGAAATGGCATCCAGGACTTCTTGGAGCGTAAGTTCTGCAGCGGCCCCCTCCAAGCCCTTTGAGGCGTCGAGCGCCCGGTGGGGATCCGGGAGTGCCGACTTCGGAAGTGTATACCTGTCCAGTTTGTTATTTTGCACTGCTTTTTGGCCTCTAGTTCCCGACATGTTCGCCTTGAGGCCTCTGCCCCAAATCCTCCAAAGAGACCACGGGCACCAGTGGTCCCCAGGCTCGACTGCAGCAGTTCCACTGATGAGGAGGAGGTTTCGGAAGCCACAAGAGGCCCAGTCGCCCAGTAGTAACCCAGCTGGGGAGCGTCCCGACTTATGTGAAGTCGATAGCGGGGCACAAGGATACTTCGGTAGGCAGTAGGTAATGTGCTCGGGTGGCCTACCGGATCTATGTTGTGCGTCCTAGTCGGTGAGATCTCAGCTACCAGGGCAGTGGGTTTCAGACAGCACTCCACCGGTATAGCCAATGAGGCGATGGACGATTACTCTGGGGGACTAGGCCGCCAGCCACCTTCTATGCCCAGCCCTGTGGGTATCGGCTCTGTCGGAGTCTCGGCCACTCCACTCGCCGATAACTGCGTGCTGCTATATGTGGCGACCCTGGGCTGGGAAGGGGCCAAGTCTTCCATGGGTGGAGGCCCGCGCGGCCGCGTCCTCAGTAGGCGATTGGGGTCGCCGCCAGGGGAGGAAATCCGGCCTTCAGCTCTCCCGGAGGCCGGGAGAGGTCGGGGCCTGTTCCGGTCGCGCCCGCCCACAGCACCGATCTCAAATGCTCACCGTGGACTTGATCATCCAGGGTATTTGTCGGCCACGCAGACTCGCACTCTCCCCCTCTCCGTCACGATCGCTGTCAGGGTAGTTCCAGCGCCACCCCAGCACCTCAACCCTGACCTGTGGGGTAACCGCTGTGTGCCAGGAACCAATTCGTGTCACGCTGCGTTGCAGTCTGATCTCAGGCCTCAGCCGTGGTCTTGCGTCGCAGGCGGCCCGAGGTTGCACGTC
Organism: Calotriton arnoldi; assembly: GCA_963921515.1. Classification (NCBI taxonomy): domain Eukaryota; kingdom Metazoa; phylum Chordata; class Amphibia; order Caudata; family Salamandridae; genus Calotriton; species Calotriton arnoldi. Next base: position 163,818 of record CAWUFW010013683.1, read on the forward strand.
ACCACGCCCAATGCACCGCACCACAGCCTCCGGCCTGGGACGCCGGGGGAGGGCTCGGCGTTCTGTGGGGCACCACTCCGCTGATGCAGTCTCAGAGTCCCACAAGTCTTACCTTATACTTGTGAGGCAATCTCGCAGAGGTGACATGAACCACCACCGCCTATCCCACCCTACCCTAGTGGATGCGTTAATACCGACCAGGATAGAGATGGGACCGGGGGTAGAAGCCAGAGACCGGAAAAAGGGGGACTTCCTGTGACCCAGACAGGGGACCTCGCTACGTCCTTGTAATCCCTCAGGACATGCGGTCTGAAATGTAAAGGCAGGGGAAAGCTATTACTAAAGATGCACACCAATCCCCCTCCTGCCCTAAGGAATACTTAACACAAAAAAGGACAGTTCGGTTACCTCGTATGTTTTGCTAAGGAAGTCATCAACAAGGCAGCTAAGACAAGCACCGGGGAGTAGCCTTGCACCTGGAAGTGCCCGTGGAAGTGCTCCGGTCTTTGGGGTCCAAAACAAGTACTAGCGCTCCTGCGCAAATGATTAGGAGAAAACCAAAACCAAAAACCAGCGCTCCTGCGCAAATAATAATATTAACCAAAATAAATAACCAGCGCTCCTGCACAAATAATAATAAAGAGCCAAGTGTACCTGTACACCGGTGTCCCGGAATCCAACGAACAAGGCTTCTGAGGGGGAATAAACTGCCTGCACGTACTGGCAGTCTTGTATGTGCAGAATGCTTGAACAGCTGCTCTTCGTCTGACACAAGGTCTCCAAAGTCTAGCGCGCCAGCGCGATGAGCGCTAGAGCACCGGTGATATCCGCGGAGGAACAGCTACCAGCAGGAGGGCAACGCCGTTAATCCAAAGCGCCGAACAGCGGAAGTTGCCAGCTGATAAGCGCTGCAACCCGGAAGCGCCGTGGAAGGCGTCGTCCACTTCCGGCCACCGCAGCTAGACCGCCAACCCAACTCCGCATCACGAAGCCGCGTTCACCCCTCATGAGCGTGCGGAAGTCTTGCGCGGCCATAACCATGACAGCACCCACCGCCAAACAGAACCCCCACCCAACCGCCCACCTATCAAACAGGGGTGGCGGGGCGAGGACTACTGGGATGACCCACATGGAAGGCCCTAACCAACCGGGATGCATGACGGACATGTGACAAGGGCTCCCAGGATCTCTCCTCCGGACCATAACCCTTCCAGTCCACCAAATAGAAGAGCCTACCCCGGGTCCTCCGGGAGTCAAGGATAGCCCGGACCTCATACTCCTCGTGGTCCCCTCTAAGGACAGGAGAAGGAGGAGAGGTGACCACGCACTCAGGGTGAGCAGCTCTGAGGAGGGACACGTGAAAGAGTGGATGGATTTTCATCTGGGGGGGCAGAGAGAGCTTCATGGACACACGGTTGATCACCTTAGCTATGGGGAAAGGACCCACATAACGGGGCAACAGCTTCTTAGGACCATGCACATTGAGATTACGTATGGACACCCACACCCTGTCCCCCGCCTTGTAGCCTGGCTCCACCTGTCTGTGTCTATCCGTGGTCTGCTTGTAGGTTTCTTTAGCCTTTGCCAGCTCGAATCGGGCCTGTTGCCAGAGAGCACAAAGGAAGCCATGATAAGCCTGCACCGTGGGCAAGGGACTGTTCTGCGGCTCTTCCCAGGGAACGGTTCGTGGATGGCGTCCCTGGAGACAGTAGAACGGAGACATGCCGATAGCGGAATGCTTGCTGTTATTGTATGCATATTCTACCAACCACAGCACTTCTGACCAGTCTTTCTCCACCGACAACAGTAAGCAGCGGAGATACTGTTCCAAGGTCTGGTTGGTCCTCTCTGCCTGCCCGTCTGTTTGGGGATGATAAGCCGATGACAAGCGCACATCCATGTCCAGGGTGTTGCACACTTCGTTCCAAAGCCTGGATATGAACTGGGAGCCCCTGTCCGTGATCACTACGGATGGTATGCCGTGTAGACGTACCACGTTGTGCATGACGACCGCTGCCAAGTCAGCTGCCGAAGGTAACTTCTTCAGGGGCACGAAATGAGCCATCTTGGTGAGGTGATCCACTATGGTGAGTATGGTGGTGTAGCCTGCTTTGGTTCTGGGCAACTCCACTATGAAGTCCATGGAGATGGTATGCCATGGGTATGGAGGCACCGGAATAGGGTGCAACAGTCCCACAGTGGACCAGGATGAGATTTTTCCCTGTGCGCAGACGGCACCACGCGTTATGTAGGCGTGAACGTCGGCCTCCAAGGTGGGCCACCAGAAATGCCGCTGTAGTAGGTCCATAGTTTTGTGATGGCCTGGGTGGTTGGATAACGGATGATCATGACACATGTACAAGGCTTGTCGATGGTGGTCCGTCAAAGGCAAGTAATAGCGGTCTCCCTTGTACAGGAATCCGTCCAGCGCTATGATCCCTTTGAGGTCTCCCATCCAAGACGATGGTTCTTTCTGCAGTATGTCGTCCTGTAGCCATGACAGGAAGGAGGAAGAGAGGACTATCCCTTGGAAACAGTGTTTAGGGATGATGGGTGCAGGTTCGACCGTGGCTGTGGTGTCTTCGATTTCCTCCAGACGGGACAGAGCGTCGGCCTTGGCATTGTCACTGCCGGGTTGATATGTGATGTGGAAGTCATACTCGTTAAAAAACAGAGTCCAGCGCAACTGTCGAGAGGCGAGGGCTCGGTCAGAGCGAAGGAACTGGAGGTTCCTGTGGTCTGTGTAAATGGTCACAGGGTGTTTGGCATCCTTGAGGTAATGGCGCCATTCCTCGAAGGCGGCCTTTATGGCCAGCAGTTCCCTGTCTGATATGGTGTAGTTACGTTCGGCTCGCTGCAATCGTCTGGAGTAAAAGGCCACAGGATGCATCAGACCCGTTTTGGCGTCTCTTTGGGACAACACCCCTCCCAGGGCGTCTTGGGAGGCGACGGCTTCCACTATGAAAGGCTGCTCGGGTCGGGATGTAGTAAGACCGGCGCTGTAGTGAACCTTGTCTTTAGGCACCAAAAGGCAAGTTCGGCCTTGTGGTCCCATTCGAAACGGACGCCCTTGCTTAACAACCCCGTGATGGGGGTGACGATCCTAGAGAAACCAGTGATGAAACGACGGTAGTAGTTGGCAAACCCTAGGAACCTTTGCACCTGCTTCACGGAGGTAGGGGAAGGCCATTGCAGTATAGCCTCTACCTTCTTGTTGTCCATTCTGATCCCTTCAGGGGTTATGACGTGTCCCAGGAACTCAACTGCAATGGTGTGGAAGACGCTTTTCTCCAGCTTGACGTATAACCCGTGTTGCTGTAGCCGTCGTAGGACAGAGCGTACGTGTTGCACGTGTTCTGTCATTGTTCTGGAGAAGATCAGGATGTCGTCTATGTACACGATGCAGTATTGATCGATGAATTCTCTCAGGACTTCATCGATGAAATACTGGAAGGCAGCCGGGGCGTTGCAGAGTCCGAAAGGCATGACTTGGTATTCGAAAAGACCATATCTGGTTCGAAACGCGGTCTTCCATTCGTCACCCTTCCGGACCCTGATGTGGTGGTAGGCCCCACATAGATCCAGCTTGGTGTAAATGGTGGCGGCTTTCACCTGATCCAGCAGGGTGGATATCAGGGGTAAGGGGTACCGGTTCTTTATGGTTATTGCGTTTATGGCCCTGAAGTCGATACACGTTCTTAGATCCCCCTCCTTCTTGGCCACGAAAAAGAGGGGGGACGATACAGGTGATCTGGAGTGGCGTATGAACCCATTGCGAAGGTAGTCGACGATATACACACGGAGGTGCTCGTTTTCCTTTTCGGTAAGGGAGTATATACGGCTACAGGGTAGCGTGGAACCTGGTATCAAGTCTATCCTACAGTCGAAGCTTCGATGAGGAGGCAGAGTGTTCGCCCCCTTTTTGTCGAATACTGCAGCCAGATCCTGGTACACGTCCGGTACGTTCCCTTGTGTGGTCATCACCATTCCGGTGAGGGGCAGCGCATGGGCCTGCACTTCCATAACGCAGGGGTGGTTTGTCCGTGGGTAAGAGAGAAGAGCAATGATCCGAATCTAACCGCATGACCCGGGATACCCAATCTATCCGTGGATTGTGTTCCACTAGCCATGGAAGGCCCAGTATCAAGCGAAACTGAGGTGCGTCGATGACATTGAAGGCAATGGATTCCGTGTGGTTGTTCACGAACGTCATCCCCAGGTCCTCAGTTTGGAAACGGATGAGGCCAGAGGTAAGATCCGTGCCGTCCACTGCTTTTACAGTTTCAGGTTTTGCCTTCTGCACGGTGGTCATACCAAGGCTCGCCATATACTGGTTGTCGATAAAATTTCCGGTGGCACCTGAATCAATCAGGGCTGTGACCTGCCATACCAGGCCTGTCAGTGTTCGTAAGGTTACCTCCACACCCAAATGATGGCTACCATCACAAAAGGCAGGGGTCGGTCTCTTGGTGGACGAGGAACCCAGTAGCCGGACCCCGCTGCCTACTGGGTTTCCTCGTTTCCCGGCCAGTCTCCCTTGGCGACAGGCAGAACGAAGGGTTTCTTCCCTCTTGCTCTGGTTGGTTTCACTGGGCATTCCCTGACAAAGTGCCCGCTTTTGCCACAATATAAACACTGGTTCTGCCTTCTCCTTTTCTCCCGTTCTTCTCTGGTAAGAGGCCCACGAATGCTTCCTATCTGCATGGGCTCTGGTATATCAGGGGTTGGATCCGGATCCGCAGCGGTTTTTTACTTGTGCGTCAAGAACCTGGTGTTACCACCGCTATTTCTTTCGGTCTTACGTTCCTGTAACCTGTAGTTCAGTTTCACCACCAAATCGATGAACGGGCCTATGTCCTCCGGGGGGTCTGGTATTTGGGAGAGCAGGTCCTTTAGGTCGTCACGCAAACCTCTGTAGAACACGGACACCTTCTTGGACTCAGGCCAGCGAGCCTCAATCACCAATATGCTGTAGGTAGTGATGTAGTGCAACAAGTCCGTGTTGCCCTGTTTCAATCCCAGGAGTTCATTGTCTGCGGCTTGCACAAAGGTGTGGCAGGCAAACATCCGTCGCATAGTTCCTTTGAAGACCGGGAGGTTGTACAACATGGGGTCGTCGGTCTCCACCAGGGGTATGGACCACTGAGAAGCATCGCCACCCATATAGGAGAGGATAAAGGCGATCTTGGATGCGTCGTCCGAAAAAGCGGAAGCTCGAGCCATGAAGTGTAGATGGCATTGGTGAAGGAAGACGCTATACTTGGTGCTATCGCCATAAAAGTGTTCAGGTGGAGGAAGCTGTGCTGTGTGAGGGGTAACCACTTGTATGGTGGTGTCCTGAGCGGGAGATATGGCAGAACCACCTGGTTGGAACAAGGGAGGTCTCAACAGCCCTTCCTGTCTTACTCTTGTGGAAGGAAACGGACCCCAAGGCCCTGTTCCACCGCCTGCAGCCTGAGTCTGCAAGGCCGTGATATCCTGGCGTATGCGGTGGCTCTCTGCCTGCATGGTGGTCAGAATGGCTGCTATGTCCTGTAGGGTGATCTCGGGGTCGCTCATGTCGCCCGGGCAAGATAGACTACGTGGGCTTTGGATTCTGTCAGAGTCCCACGAGTCTAACCTTATACTTGTGAGGCGATCTCGCAGAGGTGACATGAACCACCACGGCCTATCCCACCCTACCCTAGTGGATGCGTTAATACGGACCAGGATGGAGATGGGACCGGGGGTAGAAGCCAGAGACCGGAAAAAGGGGGACTTCCTGTGACCCAGACAGGGGACCTCGCTACCTCCTTGTAATCCCTCAGGACATGCGGTCTGAAATGTAAAGACAGGGGAAAGCTATTACTAAAGATGCACACCAATCCCCCTCCTGCCCTAAGGAATACTTAACACAAAAAAGGACAGTTCGGTTACCTCGTATGTTTCGCTAAGGAAGTCATCAACAAGGCAGCTAAGACAAGCACCGGGGAGTAGTCTTGCACCTGGAAGTGCCCGTGGAAGTGCTCCGGTCTTTGGGGTCCAAAACAAGTACTAGCGCTCCTGCGCAAATGATTAGGAGAAAACCAAAACCAAAAACCAGCGCTCCTGCGCAAATAATAATATTAACCAAAATAAATAACCAGCGCTCCTGCGCAAATAATAATAAAGAGCCAAGTGTACCTGTACACCGGTGTCCCGGAATCCAACGAACAAGGCTTCTGAGGGGGAATAAACTGCCTGCACGTACTGGCAGTCTTGTATGTGGAGAATGCTGGAACAGCTGCTCTTCGTCCGTCACAAGGTCTCCAAAGTCTAGCGCGCCAGCGCGATGAGCGCTAGAGCACCGGTGATATCCGCGGAGGAACAGCTACCAGCAGGAGGGCAACGGCGTTAATCCAAAGCGCCGAACAGCGGAAGTTGCCGGCTGATAAGCGCTGCAACCCGGAAGCGCCATGGAAGGAGTCGTCCGCTTCCGGCCACCGCAGCTAGACCGCCAACCCAACTCCGCATCGCGAAGCCGCGTTCACGCCTCATGAGCGTGCGGAAGTCTTGCGTGGCCGTAACCATGACATGCAGGGGCTCGGATAGCCGTTTTGCAACTCAGCAGTGGCAGTAAGTGTTCCCATGGTATTACCGTTGCTTGGGAGCCGGATCAGTAAGGCGGATCGTCGGAAGGGATTCACGGGTGTCGGAGCTCCGCTAACTTGCGGCCATCGTGCTCCGCGGCTTAGCCACGCCCCCCTGCCAATTGGGTTTTGCAACAGTACAGTTTGGGGAAGGAACATAGGCCCCGGGTACCTGGTTGGCAGGTGTTAGAATTGAATGTGTCATTGCCCCGTCCTCTATACCGTATACGGTGTTATGTTAGCATTCATGCAGCTATTTTATATTGATCGCTATTGCAAATGTGTGTGACCAGTTCCTTCTAACATTGTGCTGGCTAAAGTTAGCATCTGAGATGCCATTTTCTGCCATGTAACCGCCATGTTATGCTATGATCGAAACCCGGCCTCTGTGCCCCTCTCTGCTTGCCTCAGCAGAAAGCTATTGTTCAGTTGTTCCCTCTTATCGTACTCAAGGTTGAAACCCAGATGTACTAAATGAATAGTTCATTCTGCTTTCGCATGCCTATCCCTGGTCATAGTTATGCTCCCACACTAGAGAGAGCTGAGACCGAGCAAGATGACCTTGGGAGCCTGATAACGTGTACCCATTCTGCAGGTGGTAGCTCATCCTTCTGTGCCTCCTTTGTTCAGCCTTTGCCCAAGCTGTATTTTTCCACCCACCAGGGGCGGGACTTGGGATGTGTTGGAAAGCTTATTTTGTGTTACCAAGTGTTCTGAAGTCAGTCCCTCGACAGCTATCCCGTGAGGCTGGTCAGACCGGACTCCACTGCAGTGTACTTACTAATGAAAGTGTTAGATTATATTCTCCACTGTCGTCCCGACTCTTCATTTCTGGGAAGGCCGAGAGGTGGTCGCGAGTGACCCGGGTGGCCCATTTCGGGTCACTTCCTTCAGTTGGCGCCCGAACAGGGACTCCATCGGGCTGATCCATCTCGCCCGTAATCGGGTGTAGAGGACGGGGCCGCTTCGGGTTGGATGGGCGGATCAGGCATCCCCACACGATAGAGCCTAGTTCTCGCAGCTGCTCCGCCTGTCTGATCGGGCGGTGCCTCGCCCAGCGGTCATCCCGGCTGGCGTCCTGAAAAGGCAAAACCCTTGGATCTGACCGTTTGGTCCGAAGAGTCGGTGGTGAAGAATAACTTTGCTTGACCTGTGTGCACCAGGTGAGTTTGTCTTGCCTCTTGGTAAATATGGCGCCATCTTGAATAATCTTTGAGTTTGGTCTGAGGACCATTCCTAGCTTGTTTGAACTTGGTGGGTCTGCGGACCCTTGAGATACAGAGCGTTTGCGAACGTCTGCCAGGCCACCTGCTGAATTTGGTCCATTCTTGAAAAGGCCTGGGGCTAGAGCCTATCTTCTTGTCTTGGTACAGTCTCCGTACTGTCTTGTCTTGGTGCCGTCTGTGGGCTGCCTCTTGGATTTCCTTTGTTTGGTATGTTATTTGTTTCGTGTGAACAGTGAATGTGTCTTATATTAAGATGCCTTGTCTGAGCAAACTATGGTGTTTGGGGTGCCGCTGTTGCTCTGCCAAAGCTCGCCTGGAGGAAAGGCAACCTGCGCCTCCAGAAGGCTCCCCGAATTTTGATATGTATACCAAGCACGGCATTGGCCCTATTATGTTTAGTACATTATGGCACAAATATACGAGGGACAATGCGGAGCTTCAGTGGCCACTCACCGCTACCTTTGATGAACAGAAATTGAACTATCTGCAGGATAAATTGTTTGCCAGAAGAAGTAGGCAGTCGATGTTGGATTCCCTTCAGGTATGGCAGAAGGAAGCTCGGCAAAGGCGCATGCGGGCAGAAAAGGAGGCCAGGAAAGGGAAAATGCAAACAGTAACTCAGAAAGCAGTAGCCTACGATAGGGAGAAAATAGAAAAAGGTATAGAGTCTGCTTCAGCTACGGCTCCGCCTGTCCCCTCCCTGGCTTCACAAGCTGTGGGTGCAGTAGTTGCAGGTCCTCCCGCTGTGTCTGCTGTCCCCGCTCATGATTCTCCCCCTTCTCTCACACCTTCGACGCAGTCATTACTAACATTAGTGCCCGTCCCTTCATCCATTGTATCTTTCCCAGACATTCCATCCCCGGCATCGTTGGGTGCTGGGACACCAGTGCGTAGGTTGGACGAGGGGAATTGGGCTGTGGCACGGGAGCAAATGGGGCGGGTGCTGATTCGATCTGATGTGGGAAACGAGGAGAAAAAGATGGTAGCTGACCAGGCTGCACAGTGGGCACGGAGTCCGATCTACAGTGTAGAGGACGTGTGGAGTGTGTTGAAAGATTTTGAGCCGTTTGTACAGCAACATGCCCTCAAGCATATGTCGGCTACATTGATAGGGTTGTGGGAACAGTGTTTTGGTGGTGTGGCACCGCAAATAATTTATGACATTCGAGATCGCGTATACGCTACTGACATGGCCCCTAATGATGTTTTTAGTAATGTTGCGACGATTGGTTATCGAGGTAGGGTGCATCAGAAAACACCGATGGCTGTGTCGCAATGCCCGATGAGGGAGGTGCATCCTATTTTCCATCCTGAGATTCCAGAACGACGTAATGCGCAGGATGTTGTTGTTCAACAACGGGTAGAGGCTCGTTTTCAGGAACAATGGGTTTACACTCCGTGGAAAAGGAGTGAGGTGTTAGCCCTTAAGAGTCAGCTGCCGGACCCTAGGAAAAACCCAACTGCATATTACAAAGAATTAACGGAGGCCGCCTCGTCGACAGTGATGACGCTGGCAGATCTCCAGATGTTTTCGGGTTGTTGGTACCAAGTGGACATATGGAGGCAGGTGCATACGCAGGACCATGTTGTGGAGTTGGGTGGCACTTGGAATGAGATTAGGGCATGGGATCAGGAGCGAAAGCCTGGTGAGAAGCCTAAGGCTGAGATACTAGCTTTGCCGAGTCGTATCATTACTGATATGCATTCTCTCATCCCACCCAGACGAGTAGATTGGGATAAGTTAGCAGCGTGTCGTCAGAAGAAAGATGAAAGTGTGTCCAATTTCTTCACTCGGTTTGAAGGGGTGTTTCTGGATTTCAGTGGACAAGATTTGTTGGTGGAAGGAGGTGTCCGGTTGTTCATTAACAGATTTGTTACGAACCTGCTTCCCGAGATTGCGACTCGGTTGCAGGCTTCTGAGAGCACCTGGACTACCTCCTCTCCTTCAGTGATATTGAGTATGGCTCAGTATTAGGAGCATAGGGAAAATGAGGAGAAGGAAAAGGTGGAGAAGAAGAATAAGGAGCTGAAGATTAAGGTACTAATGCATCAGGCAGCAAGGGGGTCCGGCAGGGGACGTGGCACTGGTCCGGCCCAACAGTCGCGTGGCACTGGCAGAAGCAGCGTTCCTGTGGGGCCGAACCAGTGTGCGTATTGTAAAAAGGAGGGACACTGGCGGAGTGAGTGTCCGGAGTTGTTGCAGAAGGTCACGGCCCCCAGAGGTTGGGGTTCAAGTGGACCGGGTCGTGGTGAGAGCGGTCGTGATGAGGTCCAGGCAGGTACATACTTGGGCGGTCGTTCTGATCAGAACTATTTTGATGACCCCCGGGGAAGGCAGTACTATCACGATGATTATGATTTGGATGAGGTGTCAAGGATGTCCTATAACTAGGACAGCCATGGATAGGGTGAGGGACCAGTTCAAATACCTGTAGATCAGCGTGGTCCTTATGTCACAGCGGATTTGCATGGTTCGGCTTAGAGATTTTTGGTGGATACAGGTGCAATGAATAGCTCTGTTTCTCGTTCAGTGGTCCCCGGGACAGCTCTGTCTGGCCATAACAATGTCTCAGTAGGTTTTTCAGGCGTACCGGTTGGGAGCCCCATTTCCGAAACCCTTGCTTTGAGTATTGGCCCTTTCACTGTGGACTCGCCATTCTTATTGACAATGAATTGCGGAGAAAATTTAATGGTATTAGAATTGTTGAAAAAGTTGCATGCTACGATTTCATGTTCTCCAGATGGCGTTTATAGGACAATAGGACCGGATGTAGCCAGTACCAAACAGTGTTTTTCAAAAGATGCACCGCTTCCTGCTAAATTTAAAGATGTGCCGCCCACGTTGTGGGCAACAGGAGATACGGACGTAGGGTTGGTGCAGATACCACCAGTCTCTATTATGATTAAAGACAACGCCGTGCTACCTCGTATTCCCCAGTACAAAATACTGCAGGCGGGGGAACTGGCTTTGTTGCAGATTATACAGGATTTGATCAAATCAGGGGTGGTTGAGGAGACAGTTGCGAATGTGTGTAATAGCCCTATTCTCCCCATCCTCAAAAAGACACCCTCGGATTCCCCTGATGCTCATCCCGATGTCTATCGCTTTGTGATTGATTTGCGGGAGGTTAACAAAATAGTGGTCCTTCAGTTTCCGGTGGTACCCGACATTACTGCTCTCTTAACAATGATTCCTTCCACAGCCAAATTCTTTTCTGTGATTGACTTGAAAAATGCTTTCTTTAGCATCCCCTTTCACCCGGATAGCCGGCACCTTTTCAGTTTTACCTTGGCAGGCAGGAGTTTCCAATTCTGTCGAGCTCCTCAGGGGTATACTGAAAGTCCTAGTATATATAGTCAAGCCTTGAAAAGTCAGTTGGATTCCCTCTCTCTTCCCTCAGGTAATGTATTATTGCAATATGTGGACGACCTTTTGGTGGCCTCCGATACTGAAGAGGGTTGCAAAAGATGCCCCAGTCAAATTATTGCTACATTTGGCACAGCATGGACATAAAGTGTCCCTTTCAAAGTTCCAATATTGTCGACAGGAGGTCATCTATTTAGGTCGCCTACTGTCGAAGGAGGGAAGGAGGCTAACACCTGAACGAGTTGATGCCATTGTTAAGATGCCCATCCCTGTGACTCAGAGGGATGTGCGTGCTTTCATAGGCATCACCTCGTATTGTCGTCATTGGATACCTGGTTACTCTTTACTAACAAAGCCTTTACTACGCCTAACAACTAAGGATGTGCATGAACCCTTACCCTGGACGCATGAATGTCAGCAAGCTATTGAGCAATTAAAAGATCGCGCTTTGCTCTGCACCTGTGCTTGGTACGCCGGATTATCAGAAGCCTTTCGTGTTGTACGTACACGAAAAGGCTGGATGTGCGCTTTCTATGTTAACACAAGTCTTTGGAGGTAAGCAGAGGCCGTGTGCTTATTTCTCTGCCCTTCTTGACACTGTCGCCAGAGCCCTCCTGAGGTGTTTAAGAGCAGCCGCAGCCGTGGCTTTCTCTATTCGACAATCGGTAGAGCTCGTCCTCAATACTGATCTCACAGTAATGGTACCCCATGCTGTGGACACACTTTTGAACAAGACAAAGATGCAGCACCTTACCAGTGCTCGTCTGACTGGCTATGAATTGACCCTGTTTGCGCCACACATCACCATTAAAAGATGTGCCACTCTGAACCCAGCCATGTTACTACCCCTCCCTTCGGAAAATGACGACACAGATGTCCATGATGGCTTATTTCAAACGGAAGAGGAGACGAAGGGACGGGTAGACCTGACTGACGTTCCCTTATCTGACCCGCAAGGGGAACTATATGTCGATGGCTCTTGTTTCAAATTGTCAGATGTCACCACCACCGCAGCGTATGCTATTACTACGCTGCGCACTGTAGTTGAGACATCACGTGTTCCTTACCAATCGGCACAAGCTGCAGAGTTAGTTGCTCTTTTGCGAGCATGCGAGTTAAGTGAGGGATTGGCTGTCAATATTTATACTGACAGCCAATATGCAATCGGAGTAGCCCATAATTTTGGGCGGCTCTGGGCAGTGAGGGGGTTCCTGACTTCCCACGGTACGAAGATACAACACTGCCCTCTGATACACAGGCTTTTATCAGCCCTGACACTCCCCAAAAGATTGGCAATAGTGAAGTGTAGTGCCCATAAGGCGATTACTGATGATGTGGGGAGGGGAAATGCGTTTGCAGATCAGACAGCTAAAGAGACAGCCAGGTCTAAGATGAAGAGAATGTTTGTGGCGGGACCAGCTAGATGGGTACCTGAAAATGGGATGTTTGAGGACACACTGGAGAATGTGAAAGAAATACAGAGTGAGGCAACAGTTGAGGAGCTGGCAACGTAGCAGGAGAGTACGGGACGCTTAGATGGGGAGGAGTGTTGGACTGACAAGTCGGAAAAGCAAAGATGGATGTTACCAGATGCATATGTATTCCCTGTAGTTACAATGGCACATGGCCCAGCTCACAATAGTGCGAAAGGGATATGTAAACTACTGGATCCTGTATGGCGAAATGACAATATCCCTAAAGTAGCTGCTCATCTAGTGAAGCACTGCATGGTTTGCCTGGCGCATAATCCTGGGAAAGGTACCCCTACACCTCCTGGCAATTTTGCACCCCCTTCCTTCCCTTTCGAGGTTCTCCAGATGGATTACATTGAAATGGAACGAGTTAACAACTTGAAGTATGTGCTGGTGGTTGTTTGTGCATTCAGTAAGTGGATTGAGGCTTACCCCACTAAAGAGAACACAGCCATAGCCACGGCAAAGGCCCTTTTAAAGGAGTTTTTCCCGCGCTTCGGCTTGCCCCGTTTGATTTGGATTGACAACGGGAGTCACTTCAATGCAAAAGTTATTCAGCTGGTGTGGGACGGTCTGCACATTAAGCAGAAGTTTCATGCAGCGAACCACCCCCAGTCAGCAGGTTTAGTTGAGAAGTACAATGGTACTCTCAAGTTAAAGCTGGCAAAGATCAAGGAGAGCACAGGATTGCAATGGCCAGACGCGCTACCCCTTGCCCTATTATCCACGAGGGTGACAGCTCATTCTAGAATAGGATTATCCCCGTATGAGGTTGTTTTCGGTCGCCCTGCAAATGTGTGGGGAGTCCCCCTACATTTTTCAGAACTTGAATACCCGTTGCTTGTAGATTACTTATGCGAGTTGACAAAAAATTTGCGTTCTATTCATCAACAGATTCATGAGGCACTGCCGCCAAAACCTGAGGGGCCAGGGCACAGCATCCAGCCCGGTGACTGTTTTGGTCCGCAACTACCAGAGAAAGGGTGCTTGGAGCCAAGGTGGAAAGGGCCTCTGCAAGTCCTGCTCGCCACACGGACGGCGGTGAAAGTGGACGGCCGGAAGCACTGGATTCACTCATTGCACTGCCGGCGAGTCCCGCTGCCTTCCCCTACGACAAATGGGTCCTGGATGGCATAGAGGACCACGAGACGGAGAAGATGCCACGTTTCGTTCCATTTTCTGATGCCCGACTGACCTGGGCACAGACGGAGAACGACGCTGCTTTGAATGAGGCGGTCCCCCCAGAATTAAGGGCTGCCCAGGTTTCTCCTCCACCTGGCTCACAGGAGCTTGAGTCTCAGTCCCCTGCCCCCTCTGAATTTAAGATCCTTTTCCGTGACGAGACAGTGCCTGGAGTATCTAGGTATAATTTGCGTCCCCGGCGGAGGGACAGTGCATCAAAGGAAAAGTCAGATTAGCAGGGATGGACTTCATGGATGAAAAATAGGGACAATGTACCTGGTCTGTGGTACCAATGATAGATCAGGGAAAGGGAGATTGGTGCATTGTCTGAGACACTGGACAGGATAAGTGGGGGGTGTCTTCCCAGGAGGGAGGGTGCCCTATCCTGAGCGAAGAGACAGAAAGGGTTGTGACCGTGCAGCCCCACCGTGAAATGCTCAGTAGCACCATCGTTGATGAACAATAAGAATCTACGGACACCGAACTGTGTGTTTTTATTTTTCCTTTTTTCCTTTTTATAATACCTGGCTCCATAGTACGGACCTTCCTCTGTTAGTTTGATATATAAAAATGTATCCCTTTGGCCGCATTGTTATGGAAGAAGAACAGCCTTTAGCAACACCCCGTTTCGAGCAAAATAGCCCAACTTGGTCGAGCTGGCCCACCAAAACTAAGATAGTATTTTTAATAATAGTTTTTGTCGCTTTGGTAGCAGTGTTAGGGATCATATGGTTCCTTGAAGAAAGACATCCTGCGCATTCCCTGATTGGTACTACTCCTGTTCCCCCTAAACATGTATTTGTCACTTTGGCCCCTCATAAGGAAGGGCACCGACAGACTTATGTTGACAACGTTTTCCTGCAAATGCTCCATCAGGCTCACCATACCACCAATGTCACTAATTGTTGGGTTTGTGGCTTACTCCCTTCCGTGATGCATAAGAATGATCGGTTACCGTCACTGCCCTTCTCTTATTTGGCCAGCTGCGAAGCCTGATTTCAGTTATTCACCATGGTGTATATCCATGATCATGCTGATGCAATGAATATGACATACCTTGACTATGAGGCTGTATTGGGATATATATAGTGACTCACCAAGGATTTACCCCGGGGAAGGATGGGACTATTGGTACCCTACACCCAGATGCCTGCATGAATGTTTATGAGGCCAAAAAGAATGTAACATGGCTCCAGAATGAGATGATGAACTTTCAGGACTTTAACGTCACTGAATATTTCAAGTCTTTTCAATTGCGCAACATTACCCAGGATAAGGCAATGCCAGTACCAGTAATTAATACAACAGCTAGTTTCTGTGTCCAAGGTTTTGGGAAGGTTCCGGTAGGAGAGAGTACTTGCAACTATACTTATGATTTGAACACCACTATTAGTCCACCACTGCTTCTGCCCCACAATGTGTATTTCGTTTGTGGGTCCCAGGCTTACGTATGGCTTCCTAGGGGGTGGTCTGGTGTATGTTACGTGTCCTTCCTTTTGCCCCCCGTATATATCGCGCCATCCAATTATCACAGAGACCACAAGTTACTACGCAGGAGTTTGTACTTGTCCCGAGTGAGAAGGGTTATTGACACGAAAGATATAGATCAGACAGACACTACTTTGCAGCAATTTACAGATGCCATGAAGGGTATTTTGCCATTTTGGGGTCCTATGCACAACAGCCGTAGTATACGCAGACTTACAAGGGTTGTAGAAGGAGTTATCAACACCACAGCAGGAATACTGACCAACATTACGGCTGAGCTTCAGGCTACGAGACTTGTTGCCCTTCAAAACAGGATGGTGTTAGACGTCATCCTTGCTGATCGGGGTGGGGCTTTTCACGTCATCGGTAGTAGTTGCTGTGTGTACATACCGGACCACGCTCCGAATGTCTATGCAGCAATACAAAAGCTACACAGACTAGCATCTGATATCCATCAGGAGGATGGCACTTGGTCCTTGTCCGGATGGTTTTGGGGTCTGATAGCAACTTGGGGCTGGAAAAAACTCTTATTCTTAGTAGCCATTGCAGGTGTTGTCTTCACTTGTTGTCTGTGCATTAATTGCCTTCCCGCCTGCTGTACTTCTTGTATACAAAAGTTAACACCCCAACCCAGAGTCCAAGAACAAAACGCTAAGCCCTCCGCCATGATGGTACAGGCTGTTCAAGATTTAATGTGTATAGATGAGGGCATTTTTGAGTTTTGATATGTGCGTTTATCTGACAATGCTGATGATCAACTGGACGGTTCACTATTGCCTATGTAGGCACCATTCTGCTTCCCCCTCTCGTAGCAATAATAAAAAGTTAGCAATGAATGCTAAAAGGAGGGACTGTTAGAATTGAATGTGTCATTGCCCAGTCCTCTATACCGTATACTGTGTTATGTTAGCATTCATGTAGCTATTTTATATTGATCGCTATTGCAAATGTGTGTGACCAGTTCCTTCTAACATTGTGCTGGCTAAAGTTAGCATCTGAGACGCCATTTTCTGCCATGTAACCGCCATGTTATGCTGTGATCGAAACCCGGCCTTTGTGCCCCTCTCTGCTTGCCTCAGCAGAAAGCTGCTGTTCAGTTGTTCCCCCTTATCGTATTCAAGGTTGAAACCCAGATGTACTAAATGAATAGTTTATTCTGCTTTTGCATGCCTATCCCTGGTCATAGTTATGCTCCCACACTAGAGAGAGCTGAGACCGAGCAAGATGACCTTGGGAGCCTGATAAGGTGTACCCATTCTGCAGGTGGTAGCTCATCCTTCTGTGCCTCCTTTGTTCAACCTTTGCCCAAGCTCTATTTTTCCACCAGGGGTGGGACTTGTGATGTGCTGGAAAGCTTATTTTGTGTTACCAAGTGTTCTGAAGTCAGTCCCCTCGACAGCTATCCCGTGAGGCTGGTCAGACTGGACTCCACTGCAGTGTACTT
Organism: Calotriton arnoldi; assembly: GCA_963921515.1. NCBI lineage: Eukaryota > Metazoa > Chordata > Amphibia > Caudata > Salamandridae > Calotriton > Calotriton arnoldi. The sequence goes on from CAWUFW010013683.1 coordinate 180,605, forward strand.
ACTAATGAAAGTGTTAGATTGTATTCTCCACTGTCCCGACTCTTGATTTCTGGGAAGGCCGAGAGGTGGTCGCGAGTGACCCGGGTGGCCCATTTCAGGTCACTTCCTTCACAGGAACCCAGGGCACACTCAGTCAAAGTACATCAACATTAGGCAAAAGAGGAGGCAACCATGCAAAAAAGGGGGCACTTTCCTACACCCACCACAAATAATAACCCAATTTCTTACAGCAACAACCTAGGTCTAAACCTCCGGTTTCTCAGGTTGTGAGACAGAGTTCAAAAGAAGACTGCTTGCTCCTAAAAAGGGAGACCACCTGGGTGCACTCTTAGGTTATGCCACCTTCAGAATGCCTGTGTTTGATGATCACAGTCTTCTTATGGGTCTGTCCACTGAGAATTTCTTTGTTCAAATCAGTGAACCTGCTAAGTAAATCTCGATGGGGTGCAACATAGAACCTATGTTGGGGGTCAAGGACACCAACCATTCCAAAATCCAATGAAGACTGTACCTTCTGCCTAGTCCTGATCATGGTAAAGAAAGCAATAGATATGCAGTTTTCCCTGCAGAACAAGATTGTAGACAATTGCTGTGAGGAGCAGATGGATATACCAGGAACCAGACAAAAAGAGAGCCAGATGTTAGCTCCAAGTGTGTAGGGTGCCCCAGAAGATCACTTAAAATCAGCATATTGTTTGAACTTCTTGGCTTGTGTGAGGTTCTGGGGTGCTTCCTGCAACACTGAATGGAGTTCGATGCTCCTGCACCTTTGGAAGTTTGGGGCATTTCAAATGGAAAGGCAAAGGATGGTTTTCATGCAAGTAGAAGAAAGGAGAAACGCAAGTGCACCAAGTTCAGAGTTCTTGCGTGTTACTTCAGCCAACCACAAAACATTACTCCAATACTCCCTTTGAATTGCAAAATACCATAAGAATTGTTCTGTGGCCTGGTTCAGAGGCGCTATTTATGGATGGTAACTCCAAGCAATAACCTGGCAACCTGGTTATGATGAAATCTCTGAAAATGCCAATAAATCATACCATGTCTTGGTACTTGTCTGTTGTAAGCAAGGCCTGCACTATGTGTAGTATCCGTAACTGAATCATTTTGGGTGGTGGTCTACAACCAGTAAGGTAACTGTGTTCCCTTTACATTTGGCATTTCAACCATAAAAATTTGTGGACATCTTATTCCGAGGTGAAGGTGTAACAGATATGGATTGTGGCAATCCTGCAGGCGAAGCACGGAACTCTTCCCTTACAGATGGGTCATGATGCCGCAATCTACAAACATCCACAGACCAGGATGTTCACCAATATTACCTTTGTACCCAGGCTTTGGCTTTACATACGCCTTGGTATTGGTTATCTAGGGATCATGCAAACATTACAGTGTCAATAGTTGAAACAGTTTGTTGCGAGATACAGGAACTGGCCAACATGCTTTAGCCCATCTTGTTGGTACCCGTTCTTCTGTGCTACAATTCATTTTGGAATGCCCAAGGTTTGTGTGTCTATATGCACCTGCACCGTAAAGGCTCGGGACTCTACTACTGTAACCATCTTTCGGCCTTTTTTTAATTGAGAAGGGGTGGGTTGTTGTGGTCTGTCGGTTCAGCTTCAGTTCAGTTCAGTTCTGTTGTTCACTCCCAGTCACAGTCTACGAAATATAAGCCCGCCATCTTTGGCATAGAGTTAGTGTTCTGGCTAACGTTGAGAACTGTACATTTTTGTGATCTGTAAATATATGTAACAGAGTGGCTGGATCCATCAGGTAGGTATATCATACCTCAAAGGACTGCTTGATGGCAAATGGTTCCTTAACTGTGATGGAGTAGTTGAATTCTGCAAGATAGAACCTCTAAAATAAGAGCTATACGGTGTGTATTTATCCCGTATCAGGGTGCCGCTGAGATAGGAAGCACCTATAGCCTAATGATATGGGTCTGCTTCACCTATGTTGAGTTAGTGTTTTAACAGCGGAAATGTTGTGAACGTTTCCTTTAGTGTGACGGATGCCCATTTCGCCTCAGCATGCAATCAATCAAGGATTTATAAAGCACAACAGATTACCCGTGAGGGTCTCAAGGCACTGGAGTTCCTAGCTGCTTCGTGGTGCTCTTGTTCATTCGAACAGCCAGGTCTGGAGTCATTTCATGAATTCCCGGAGCGATGAGGTGCAGAGGAAGGTCATTCCAAGCTTTGGCCACCAGGTGTGAGAAGGAGCGTCCTCCGCTGTTACACGGGCGGGGGTTGTCTGCGAGGAAGAGGGAGGCGGATCGTAGGTGTTTGGTGGGTTGGTGGAAAGTCATGCGTTCGCTGATGCATGCTGGTCCTTCGTTGTGCAGCGCTTTGTATTCATGGGTCATCATCTTGAACTGCATCTCTTCTGGATCAGGAGCCTTCTTGAGGTGTGGTGTGATGTGGGTCCGTCCGGGGAGGTCAAGGATGAGTCTTGCAGCTGAGTTTTGTATTGTCTGTAGTCTCTTCAGGAGGTGTGCGGTGATTCCCACAGAGTGTGTTCCCGCAGTCCAGTCTGCTGGTGACAAGGGCTTGCGTGACTGTCCTTCTGGCATTGACTGGGAGCCATCTGAAGATCTTGCGGAGCATGCGAAGGGTGTTGAAGCAGGTGGATGAGACTGTGTTTACCTGTTTCTTCATAGATAACTTGCTATCTAAGAGGATGCTGAGATTGTAGGCGTGGTCCGCTGGGGGCGGGGGATGGTCCGAGTTCCACAAGAAACCATGCGTCGTTCCATGGCGAAGTGTTGTTCCCAAAGATGAGGACTTCGGTCTAGTCCGTGTTGAGCTTGAGACAGTTGTCCGTCATCCAGTCGGCGACGTTTATCATACATCTGTGGAAGTTGGCTCTGGTGGGGTCTTCTGACAGTAAGAGGATGAGCTGGGTGTCGTCAGCATAGGAGATGATGTGGAGTCCATGCTATCGGACGGTGTTGGCCAGGGAGGTCATGCACATGTTGAAGAGGGTGGGGCTGAGGGACAATCCTTGGGGGATGCTGCAGATGATCTTCTTGGGATCTGAGGTGAACAGTGGGAGACGGATTCTCTGAGTTCTTCCGGAGAGGTATTAGGGGATCGATTTGAGTGCGTCTCCCTTGATTCCAATGTAGTGGAGTCTGTTGATCAAGATGTGATGGAAGACTGTGTCAATGGCGGCTGAGAGGTCCAGAAAGAGGAGGGCTGCTGTTTCGCCCTGGCCAGAGGGCCCGGATGTAGTCAGTGGCTGTTATCAGGGTTGTCTCTGTGCTGTGGTTAGCTCAGAAACCGGATTGAGAGGGGTCCAGGAGGTTGTTGTGTTCCAGGTGTTTGGCGAGTTGCTGGTTGATTGCCTTCAAGAACTGGAAAGGGGAGCAGAGAGCTGGGCCGGTAGTTCTTCGGTTCTGTTGGGTCGGCGGATGGTTTCTTTAGGAGGGGCCTCACTTCAGCATTCAGCATTCAGTCCTCAGGGTAGGAGGCTGAGCTGATGGAGGTATTCAGGACTTTGAGCTCGTCGACAACCGTCTTGCTCCTGAGGTTGAAGATGTGGTGGAGACAGGGGCCCATGGGTGCTCCAGAATGCGCGGAGTTCATGATCAAGATTGTGGCTTGAGTTGTGAGAGGGTCCCAATGGGTGAGCAGGTGTTTGGGGTTTGTATTTGTGGGTGTGAGTGGGCTGATGCTGTTGGCGGCGGAGGGTTGAGGTTTGATGTTTTCATAGATGACGGAGATCTTGTCGTGGAAAAAGTCCCCCAGGGTGTAACAGTTCTTGGGAGGGGGTGATGTCGTTCTCAGTGGCTGTGGGATAGGAGAACTCCTTCACAATGGCGAAAAGCTCCTTGCTGAGGTTTGTGCTGGTTTCTTTCCAGGGTGCTAGGTCGTTCTTTGTTTCTTTCAGGAGGCGGTGGTAATGGTTGAGTGCTATCTTGAAGGTGGTATGGTCGTCTGTCTTTTTGCTAGTACGCCACTTCCTTACTAGTTGCCGGAAGTTGCATTTGGTGGATTTTTAGCTCAGCGGTGAACCAGCTGGCGCTTCTGGCTGGGTCAGCAGTATTGGCGCATTCTGTGATCCACTGGGAGAAGTTCTCCGCAGCCTGTTCTGGGTTGGACATACAAATGTGGTTGTTTTAGGTCAAAGCTTAGTGTTGGGTGCATAACTGTGGGAAAATGGAATATGAACCTCCTGTAAACTTTAGTGTCGACCATTGCAAAATGACAGACTATACCTACTTCCATTTTCACACCTGCAGGTGTGATTATATACGTTCGAGTACAAGTGCAGAATGTGCCCTTTTCCAGCTTGGCACAGACACTTAAGGTGCGTAAGCATTACAACACAACAAAGGTGTGCTGAAAGGGTTCCCGGTTTGACTCAGAAAAGAGGAAGATAGCATCCATATAGGCTACACCTGGATGCGCCGTGTCTATAAGGCATTGGCAGGCTGCCCAGGGAGCTGCGGAGTACAAAGAGCATGACCTATTTTACAAACAATCTCAGTTTCATTCAGAATGCAAGACTAGGTGGTAAGCACTACAGCGGTCCAATATTTTGAAAACAGTGGCCTTTGAATCTGACCCATCAGCATTTTTCTAAATGGTAGTGGAGAGTGATCCTCGACGATTATTTAGCTCGGTAGTCAATAAAAAAATTACAATTTGCTCCCTTTCTTCAGAATGAAGAAAAGAGGCAAACAGACCGGAAATGAGAAGGACGTAATAAACATGTTTCTACGTTTTCTTTTAATTACTGAAGAGGTGCTTAGTTATAAGTTTGTAAGGCCATAAACACTGCTTCAGGGGATGATTAAACCTTGCTGTAAATCAAGTCAGATGGGGAAATCCATATGAGGGATAGGAGGTAGGATACTAGCTCGATGTTTGTCAATACATATCTGTGTATTGTTCATAAGGCTCCCTGTTTTCCGTTTTTACTGATTTTACAGATAAATACAGACCGAAAACCATTTATTTTCTTGTCTGTATTTATTTTTAAATGTAGATAAAAATGGACATTGGGTTGCTTTTTGAGTGATTCTAAATACTCTCTGCCATGACTGCCAGGCCAATAGTGGTGTGGATTGATAGGTAAGGGGGTTAAAAAAGAAAATAAGTTTTGTAAAGAGGCTTAAACAGAAGTAGAGATGCACAAGGTTGATATTGAAATGTACATATATTTTCATATACATGCCTTGATTTATCTTCTGCGGGTGTTTATATCACTGAAACCTGGCAGGCGCTCAAGCATGAGTGCATTTTTATTGGTTACATAAATGCGGAAATATCTACCAGTTTTAGCATAATTTTTTTCACAAAACCCAAAATAAACATGGATAAATACAGACTGAAATATAAAAAAAAAAATTTTTAACCGAGAGCCCTAATTGTCCATAATAGGATAAAGGGAGGGAACGAACAGCACAGACTGTTCCAGTGGGTCTTGTGGTTATCCTTCGCTTCTGTTCAAAGGTGTCCAAAAAAGTGTACATCAATGTTATGAACAGTACCCAGAGTTCACCTGTACAGTCTTAGCTCCCCAATCCATCAAGGGGTTGCGCAAGGTGAGCCATGGCATCCCAATCATTACTATGAGGTGTGTATCGGGTCATGATATTATCTTTATATTTCCCAAAACCAATGAGCTGAATTAGACACATACAAATGGACAGGACTGAAAGACAAAACCATACCTTCAACTGTTCTCGCGACTTTATCTTTGTCTTCTTAATCAAGAGCATGGTTTAAGCAAGATTGCCGATATCCATGGTCTTCTTACTCAAGAGCATGGATAAAGCAAGATTACTGATATCCATGTCATTTTAACAGAAGTCTTGTAGACTGATTGGCAAGCCTGCAACAAGTCCTTCCGGAGAGCATCATGGCAGATGCAGTACAGAACAGTCCGCTTTCTCCCGCTGTTCACAGCATTCGCTGGTCAGTTATGAGCAGTCCATTCAAAATATCCCCTAATCCAGATATGTTGTTATTTGGCCATGTGATTAACTGTTGCCCCTTAATCCAATAACCCTTACCACCTTTTTCTCATTGGCACAGGGAAGATTCAATTCAATGGTAGTTGGGATATAGACCAACTCAAGTAGCAAGCTAATGGCAACAAATCCAGGCACTGGTTGGTTGTGCTAGGGCTGCGCTGAACAGGATAGCCTCGATTACTGAATACTGCTTCAGTTTTCCTTGGCTGCATTGGCACAGCCATGACCGTTACTTGAGTTTTAGGTGTAAAAAGTGAACCATTTCCCTTAGCAGTCAAAGTAGGTTTATTTCAGTTAATTAAAACCATAACATTTGTCTTTACAGTGCAAAAACTGAAATGTTAAAAACAAAATAATAACATATTAAAAATGGACATCAAACTGATGAGTGCATCGTTCAGGGCCTTTTACAGACTAAAATGTTTAGCTTTGAATTACTTTACACAATGGCCTACTTTACCATGCAACATAAGCTAAATAGGTCTTCTCCTTTTCTCTCTGTTCTCTTTTCTAAAAGGCCACTTGAGATACTCTAATTGCATAAGCTTTCATCTTCTGTTTCATTTGACCTCCTCAGATGTATTAGAGGTCCATACAACTACTACCTTTGTTTCGCTTCTATGCTGGTCTGTTCACCTTTCGCTGAGCCAGTGGTCCCAATCAACCACATGATCCAGTTCTACACGAGTGGCTGGAGGGTTCACCAGAATTTCCAAGACATTCCCAAGGTCACTGTATAACCCTTGATAAAATAAAGAGATCCTTTTTTACTCCAGCCAATTTGTTTCTGTTACCAACTGGTTAAACATGGTTAAGTAAGACACAAGGTCCTCAGAACTTTGTTTCAGCATCAGTAGCTGGTGGAACAAAGTCATAGTGTTTGTCTTCCTGTCTAAGAGGTTCCACATTTAATTCAAGAAGAGCTCCAAGTTGTACAAGTTCGGGTCCTCAATGATCACCGGCAGCATGTACTCTGGTGGGTCTTCTGTGGCAGTACTGACAACACATGCTGCCTCTGTACTGCCTACACTCAATCTCCTGAAGTGATCATTGAAGGCTGGAACTGCTAATATAATTAGAAGGAATTTAAGACAAAGACAACACACTTTGGGGCTCCAATGACTGTGTAGTTATTGTTTCCTTGCAAATTCTCTTTATGCTCCTGATCTGAATAAAACAGGCTTACATGAGCTTCAAATTCATTTCATGTTTAGGGCATTTCAAAAGGTAGAGTGCTTAATTGACTTAGACCACTAATGTTATTAGATATTGATCAACTCACAGCTGAGCATATGGTGGAGTCATTTCATCAGAATTGGTGAAAAACTGATGGCCACAGTTTTCACAACTGTGGCTCTAAAGGGTAGCAAACACGATCAACAATTTTAAAATCTTGACAAGAGGAAATGGTGATGATGTACAGAGATGACAAATGGAGGGTGTTTAGAGGAGAGCCTGGGGATAGAAAAGACATGGGTAAGGGAAAAGAAAAGGATGGAGAAGTCAAAACAGTGATAAGGAAAGAAGTGGGTGAAATAAGAGCAAAGGAGTGAGTATAAGGGAAGAAAATAAATATGAGTGCTAATTAGAGAAGAGTAGGAGAGTGATGAGTGTCCAAGTACAGAAAACCATAAAGATGGTGTGAGAGGTGGATTAAAGAGGAGTCCGAGGAAGTAGGAGGATGCAGCAGGAGAATGATAAGCAAAGTGAGTGATGAGAGTGGGGTGATTGGTAGGCACTTTCTGTGAGGGAAGCAACAACAGGTGAGTAGAGGGAGAGGAATAGGAAGGTTGAATGTGGAGGATGAGGCTATAGAAGGATCAGGATGATGAGAAAGGAAAGTGGTCAGGGAGGACGCAGATAAGCAAGTGAAATGTGGTAAAGAGGGCCAAGAGAAGGAGTGTGAAGAGACTGGAGGAGAGTGGTAGAACACAAGGGGGAGGAAAGTGGTGGGTGAGATGGTGACATACAAAGAGAGGGTGATGGGAATAGAAGAAACTAGTGGGAGAGAGGAAGAGAATGGGAAGGAATCATGTCAGTCACGTACGAGAGACAGTTCAATTCTGGGCACTCACATTAGTTGTACGTTTCCTCTTTGTTCTCCTTAAAATACATTCTGCTGAATTAAATGACAGCCCAATATTGGCTGAGAAACTAGCCACCAAATGAGAAGTCCAGTCATCAACCTCAGAAGCTGTACTACTGGCTCAAGAGGCAGCTACGGGTAAAAACAGACCCAAATTTGATGTTTGGTTAGTTCTGCTCAGGTGGCCAACTTTGATTGCTCTTCCGTTTGGTATCACACTTTTCTGGAATCAATGTACAGCAATAGGCATTATCCACAACTTTAAAAAGTTGCACAGCTCCTTACTAGATCTTTAAATAAAATGCATGGTCCCAAAGTCTCTGTAGCTCTTGTACGTGTTTATAACCATGATCTATATAATCTAGGCCAAGTGCTGTCCAAACTGTTGAAAGCCGCCGGTGGGTATGGACAGATACTAGTGCTGCTGCTAGATACAATTACACAGAAGCCACCTTTGATTGTTAAGTTCGGAAAGCAGGACTGGTTCTTAGGTTTGTGTACTTTAGTTGCCCTTTGAACCTCTGCTTTAGAGGACAGATACATCAGTTGGAGGAAAGGGTTCCGGGAGAAGAAATGGGGGGTGGGGGTGAGACAGTGGCCTTGAGAGAAGAGAAGAGCGAGTATTGTGGAAAGAAGAAAAGACTTCTACAAAATGGGAAGCTTGGAAAGAATGGAACGCTGTTGGGTGAGAAGGGATGGAAAGAGTTGAGGGGAGACTGATTCAGGGTGGATTAATGAGAGAAAGAGACAAAAATGAGATTGAAGAACAGATGGGATGGTAGAAGGAAGAGAGGGGGGGGGTCCCAAAGCATAGCAGCCAAGTATCCCCATATCTGTGTAATATCTTCAGCGACTTGCTATTCATCCTATTCCATTCTGGGGCATGTAGTTGTGACTAAAGGACTGGCACATGGCTTTCGGCTGCTTAAAGGAAGTGGAAATGGGCAGAGAGCGGAAAAACAAGGGGACAGAAGAAGGCAGAACAAGAAGAATGAAGCGGTGTAACTCCTAGAGCGAGCAAGTGAACACCAAGATATGGAGAGACAAAGTACAGCATTACACAGAGATCAGGCTATCTGGTGGAAAGAGAACTGACAAGGTTAAAAGAGTGCAACTTCTAGCAGAACAGAGGAAAAGGTTCAGGTCCTAGCAGAAGTTCCAACCTAATATTTTTTATGTCCAGCGACAGTCAGAAGAGCAACCATAGTATGAGTGCAAAAACAATGCTTAAGCGTAAGGAGAATCCATAGTGCTGCAGCACGAAGCGATACAAGAAGGCTAAACATGCAATGTATCAGTCTCCATGAACAAAAAAATAAGGCTGTGCAATTTAAAAAGAATGAGCAAAACTTGGGTAGTAGAACAATTTTTTCAGGTTGTTAACTATAAAATAAGAGTGACTATGCCGATAATACTGGAAAGTGGGTTAACTGTTCACTGCATGAACTGTGTGTAACTCGCAGGCCAGGAGGCTGAATCTTGTCAAAGCAAACTTTCATCCTTCCAAAAACGATTAAAGGAGTCTCAAGAGACAACGACATCTAATACTAAAGCTCTTCAAGACAACTCAAATGCATTCCATTACTAATGTTATAATAAACCAAGTAAAGTATCACTGTAGTTAACATACTGTTTAATATATATGTAGCTCGCAGTTAAAGTACATTTTCAGATCTTGTAACTATTATTGCATCTTATGTTTTACTTTAGAAAGGCACTGGTCGTCTTTGATGTCAAGCTCGTGTGATGTCACTTCCCCTAACTCTGGTACTTTGGTAACTTGAGGTTCATGCCCTGCAATGATGCACCGTTTTCATTCTGAAAGTCCTCCAGGTTCGCCTGGGGGTTCAGATTCCCCAGGGCAAGTGGAGACTTTTCTGGTTTACCTTCTCACTGGTCACTAAACTGGTGATTACATTCCCATCTGGATTCCAGGTTTGCCATCTGTCAACTCTGCTCAGGCCAAATAAACTGCAAGAGGATATTGTGTGCACATGCTGTTTTGCTTTTATGATGCCGAATTTGTGGTTATTGTGTGCAGGGATCACTTAGATCATTTTAATTCCTGTGGCTTATATCATTTGATTCTTGCTCAAATTAACAGGCATCATTGAGTGACTCTGGATTTCTGCTTTTTATATAGTTGTCTCCTTCTTGAAGCGGTCTCTCCTGCAGGTCCTTTGGATGGGGTTCCAGTCTTTGCATTCCTGGATACAAGATGCTTATCTACCTACTGGAATACTTTATATCCCTTTTCTTTTCTTGGTGAGGATATACTGGTACCTTGTTAACTTTTTAACTCTTTTTCTCTGACATGGGATGGTTGGTTTCAGGGTCCCCAAATATAGTTTATCATGAGTCTTCTGAAGCTATTGATTTGATGGTTCATTGAGTAGCGACTCAACTTCCCGAGCTGTGTTTTCCAACCAGACTTCTAAGTAGTGCCGGACTCGTGGGCGCCTGCTGAGGAGTGTCAGTCGAAGACCTGAAAATTCCTCAAAAAGTATTCTTGATAACCAGGAAGCGGGTCAAAGTGGTAGTGCTTAGATTACTTACGAGTAATTCCTGTTACACTGAGTCTCACTTCCTCAGCACTGTCCTAGATTCCCAGCCTCCATTCTGCTTGGATGTTACAAATAGGACTTCTGGGTGAAAGGTTGGACAGTTGGGTCCTCATGGCAAAGAGGAGGGAGATAACCATTTGTTAAATGTAAAGAGCTAACATAGCTGCCAGTTTCCTTGACATGGCATTCTAGTTATTTAAGTACTGGTGAAGAGTAGGACTCTGTAATGAGAAAGATACTGGGAGGTAGTCACAGCATTTCTAGCCGTAGTGCTTAACTTTTTGGTTTGACTTCATTTTCAACATATTTCCCCCTGTTGAAACTATTTAAGTGGGTGCAATGGGTGGGTTGCCAAGTAGGCCACTACACACCCTGATCACCACAATCACCTTACCAGCCTCTAGATCAGAGAACTTCTACCTGTAGGGCGTGCCCCCCCCCCCCCAGGGGGTCAGTGGTGGTTGTCCTGGGGGACGGGGGGTGCATATGCCTCAGTAAGTACTTGTAAATGAAGATTGCCTGGAAGCGTGATTTTGCTTATTTTTCGCATTTCCAGGTTGCTTTATTTACATGACACAGTTTAAGTGCATAAAAAAAGTGAGGGCAACTGTGATCCTGAGCCCTGTGGTGGCAGGGTCAAAAGAACCCTGCTAAAACAACAGAATATTCTATAAGTATTTTGTTTGTTTTCACCTTCACAGCAACTGCATATAAAAATAATGTACACACCTTAACTGAAAAATAAATGCAAATTAAACTAACTTTTGGGAAACACTCTTTCACGCTACGAAGTGTCAGTTGGTTAATACAATCACTGCAGATGTCTTTTTATGAGACCAAGGAGTCACAGATTTGAATCCTGGTTGACGCACTGCAGTATAGTGACCTGTGTATTTATAGTACTATGAGCTCCCAGCCTGTAACAAAAATCCCTGCGAATATGCAAGCCATTATTTTTAAAATTGTACTACACACACTGGAGGATGTGTTAGGATAGGACCACTAATAGATCTAGAGGCTAGATGTATTAGAGGTCCTATTCTAACACACCTCCAGTGCCCTTTTTGTTGAAGTGCTAGTATGTTTGGTTTCTGGCATATGCTCTTAATGCATAAAAACAATGACATCTTAGAAATCCAACTAGATTTCATTTTGCCTGCAAATAATTCATTTTTCCAAATTTGGTTCTTAAACTATCAGAGGTTGTGGGTCTGTAAATCTGTAACAGATCTCCCTTTGCAGCCATGGGTCCTGCTCGGCTTGGTTTCCACTGCAAGTATAACTACAGCATGAGTAGGATATTTGCATACCCACAATCCCTAGCTTGCAAAAGAACACATCTGTTAACTCGCTGTTATTGGCTGCCGTGCATAAACAACTACTGCGGTACGTGAATATTTCCCTACCTGCAAATCTTGACTGCAAAAAAAGAACATATTTGTTAAGTCACCATAACATTGTTGGCGACAGTAAACTGGTCTACTGTTGAACACTTACTCACACCGTCTACACTATGCAGGGTGAGCACAATCTTCCCTGAAGAGACTTTGATGTCATTCTATTTGCTCAGGAGTGAAATAGGCCGCTGCAGGGCTGGGGACCTCGAACTTCTCAGGAGTTCCATACCGCCCAAGACCAAAGAAGTATCTGTGAAACTTGGGAGAATTGGGATCCCGTCTTTGCGTTTTGCAGGGGATCCCCATCATTTTACGTTACTCCACTGACTTCAAGAGGTGGGTTCAACCACAGGTGAGCGAGATTCATAATCGAAAACACTAACGAAAAAGTGCTCGAATCTTTGGAATCACGTGACAGACCGTTTTCCCACAATTTACTTTTACTGCTTTGCCGCTAGCTGAGACCTATAGTTTTCTAGAGCCTTATCTAAATTGGTGGCTGCTAAATTAGCCTGATTAGGTGGGGAGTGAAAGGTTGTAGAAAATCTATGCAAGTCTTGTTTTTTTTTTAATATGCAAGTTGTTTCCTTTCTTTAGACATGGAATCAGGCGTGCACTAGGTGCTTAATTGTATGCATCCACATACCTCTGTCTAGACAACTTATCTTACATTTATGCCCAGATTGGCAAACGTTAACTGGGAACTCCAAGCAGGGAGATTTTTTTCACTTCATAACGTGCATCAGAAGAATTTTTTTTAATCTGTGCAGAAATGCAACCCTAAAAATAACAGTTGTGAAACAAAATTTGGGAATAGATGTAGAAATAGATTTGTATTTGGAGACAGTTTTTTTCCCCCAAACTAATCTAGGACACGACTAATTTTTTTTCTTTGACATCTGCTTTTCAAATTGTGGACTTGTGTGCCTACCTTCTCAAAACTATTATTTTTAGTTAAGGTATCTATGGCTCCAGGGACCCAGTAAAACACTCGACACAACTTTTTCATTGGAGCAGGGGTATGTATCTCAGCGATAAGTGTTGTGTATTAAAGGCATATTCTGAATCCCGGCGTTTGATGGGGAGGCTCTTCACAGCTCAGTTTGTATTTATATTGCTTGAATCTATAGTTGAGGCACAGGGGGAGGGATGGTGACAAACGCGGAATTACAACCCAGGAGTGAAAGACCAAGGGCACCTGTCCATGCCACGTGTCAGAATATATTGCAGCGATATACATAAAACATGAGCGGTGCCACCGCAGCCTTTCTGCTGTTACTCGCTGCACAAGCCATCTTGTTCACACTAGGGTTGGGTTACCTGGGAGTCGCACTGGTCCAAGTACCTCTCCAAGGAGTGTTCCCCCTCCATGGCAGCGCTCTCAGTCTCCAGCCCACGCAGAAAGATGACCGTTCAGAGCGGAGGCAGACCCCCGCTGCTTTTGACGCCGCAGCACGAGACACCTGTGCATTTTTAGCGGCCTTGATTGCACCGCCAACTGTTTAGTCCTGAAGATGCACCTTACTTTGTTTCCTGCTAATATTTCCAAACGTGCTCAGCACCGCAAAGACTGTCTGTTTTTGCCGTGCGGCCACCGGCTGTGGGGAATGAATCCCACCGTTTAAACTTCTCGTGCAGGCGCAGCCCGCTGATGAGATTTCCCCGCGCGCCCGCACACCTGCTGCTCGTGTAACTGGGACCAATTTATCCCAGGGGGTGGGAGCCCAGATGAGTTAGTTGTGCGCTCGCTCTAGTGCCACTCAGCAGCAGCTGTCGATTATTTGAAGTGTGCAGCGATGCAATTTTTTGCCGGCATTGTGCTCGTTGCCTAAACAAGGACGTAGCTCTCAATAGTGCAGCAGGTGCACTGGCACCGGGGCCCAGGATTACGAGAGTCAATCTGCACCCAGATATTGCCGTATACCAAACAGGGAGTAGCGGTCAAGTTCTTTGCTTGCATTGGGGCCCACTGCATTCTTTCTTGGCCTTTGAGCGAGAACCTTCTCTCTCTAGGCAGTGCAGTTTCAGATGCGCATACGTAATTTGAATTCTCGAGGGAATCCACATGCATACGCCTGGTGTGCTGATGACGTGCTGCATGGGCCTATGTTTTCGTTATCGTTCTCGAGAAGAGCGAGTCCCAGTATTTTGTTGCGGTTCGTCCCATTGAAGTCAGTGGAGGAAGGCCACTGAAAGGTAAGGAAGCGAACGGGGGTCCATGTTGGCAGGGTGAACTTTATTTCAAGGTTGGTGAAACCATGCAAGTGAGGGTGAGTTGTGAAGTGTTTCACATTATACTTCAAACCTACTAACATGAATGTATTGTAAGTATAACACGTGGCTATCACGCCATATAGAGACCCAAGAACTAATATCCGGCGTGAGTAACTCGGGCAGACCTGGTTTTATTTCTTGTCACGCTGGCCCTGGATTCCAAAGTGAAGATCAAACGTATTGACACCGGGAAGGTAAACAAATACAGATAACTTGAGATATTCCGGAAAACAGTGCAGAAATAACTCACCCCTTGGCTAACCATTCACCTCCAACATGTTTATCATACCTTTCACCAACAAGCGGCATCTCCGCCATTCCTGTATCTATTTTGCATTCTCTTGCTTTTTTTTTTTTTCCAGAGTTTTATATAGCGCGAACTTGACCCGAAAGTATCAGAGCGCTTTACATGAGCACCAGCTATGTTACACAAGGACACATTCATTTTTGTTACACACGGGGAGATTAACTGATTTGCCCTGAATCACAGGATGTTGAGTATCATTGCTGAGACTCGAACCCGGTTCCTCAGATTTGTTGAGCTCAACCGCCCTAGCCTGTTAGGCCACATCCTCTCCTTGTGCTCCTTCGCTTGTGATCTGGCGGGGTGGGGAGGGATGAGAGGAGAGCTACAAGTGCCAGAATTTAAAGAGTAACAGGTCTGGCTGAGTGGCTCTCGACCTAACACCACAACTGGTACCTTTTTGGTCAGCTCAGATTCGAGGTACACAGCAGGAATTGATAAGGGCCAAGAATGAATCGTTCACAATATAGGTTTTGTTTGCCTGCTGAAAACTGTGCAGTTTTGTTAAAAGGAGACTGTGTCCAACAGGCTGTGGGAAAGGACATCAAGCATGTTCAGGTCGCTGCCCCTTCACCTAATTTTCTTCCCCAAGTTGTACATATACCCTTTAGTAAATGGATCTGTGTTAGGCATGTTCACAATAAATTCAAACTTTTTTTTTGGGGGGGGGGGGGCTGTTCAATGGGTGCAACTTATTATTTCAAACTAAAAAGCGCGAGAGCTCATGGATGATCGGATTCCACAGTGTGGTGCATATTTAAAATACCTACTTTTAGATGATCGTTCCAGACTTTTACAAAGCACGCTTATTTAACCATTAATCGTGTGCTTTTATCTATTCCTCAGGTAACAAATCACACCAATAGCAACTTATTTAAATCTAAACACATCAAGGTATTGCACTCTGTGTGTTGGACTTGGCCCTTTTTGCAGGGTCATCCCTAAACTTTTTGCCTTCCTCCTGTATTTTTTAGGTCTCGCCTACGCAGCGCGCATGCGTTGCATAGGAGGGCCTTTAGCCGTCACTCTGCTCTTTTTGAAGCACACACTTGTGCTTGTGGCGGCATCCACCTTGCGGGAGCGAGCAGCGGCGCGCATGCTAATTGGCTGTTGCTCGCTCCCGCAAGGCGCCACAAGCACGAGTGTGCTTCAAAACAGTAATTGCTCAATCTGGCATCTGCTAAATATCTTTATGCAGTCGGTATCTCACTTAAAAAAAAAACTTAACAATTTGATATTTGCACTGACGTGTTAATGTCAAAAGATGTGCATAATAATGTTAAAGTACAGAAACATAACGTCACCCTTTTTGGTGCCTTATCTGGGATGTATATTTAATTATAAATTAACCTAGGGCTCTCCTTATAATGCCTTTATTTTTGTAGCAATTCGGCATAACTATGATTTTCCTGGCATTTGTGACTAGTTTGTTCTTTTCAGATGTTGTTGTTCCTTTGTGTGCTGACACAATCGCACTGGATACACAGAGCCTGAGTTATATCTGTAATAGTGTAAGTGGTTAACTCTATACAATAATAGCTTTCCCACAGTGCTCATTCAACTTTAAACACTATGGATTCTGAAAATCCAGGGTGAAAGTCAATGGTATTTGTTTCGATTTTGGGTCGGGCATCATGAAGGCAGGATCAGAAAGTCAACAGGCCTCTAAGAGCCTTGTTTACCTAGAGCTGTTTTCACTCCTTCGCCGTCTTCTCTCCCCTTTAAGCTCTATGATGTCATCGATGGCTAAAAGTGCATAACGTCACTTCTGCATTTTAGTGAATAACCATTCGTGGTTGGGTCTTGCTGTTAAAAGTAATGATGTAGGCAAGTGACGCTGGCTTACGTTTACTGCCTCTCCCAGTCCTCCCTCCCCCGCCCACACTGAGCCCTCCTCATATCTGTTGCTTTCGTGATGGGTTGCCACATCGTCACGGTGACGCAGCAACCTTGGAAAGGCATTGGCTTGTGGGGGACTCACCATAGTGACGTGTGGCTGACGCTCAATAAGCCGCACCAGCTTTTGGTGACGCAGCGGCCTCTGAAAAGCACTGTCTTGTGGGGGTGGAATCTCTGTAATGACATGCGCCTGACTCTTCATTCCCAGCCTTTCAGATACGCAGGTCTGTCGTGGGAATCTCCTACCACCCCCAGCTGTAAATGTGATATCAGGCTAATGACGGTGATGTACCAAAGGTGTCTGATGCAAGCACGGAAATGACCGCCCCCCCCCCCCCTGCCCATCCCGGTCTCCACCGACCCTGCGTCCTGGTTGGCTGGTAAAACAGTCATACTCTGGCTGTAATGGGCCCCTCGCGCTCCTGGACAACGGAGTCACTGCACTGGCTACACCAATGACCAGGGCTCAAGTCCTAAAAAGAGAAGTGTGAAATCACCAGGCGTTACATCACATGGAGTTACATCACAGCGAGTGACATCGCGGGTGGCATCACAATCTATGACCTCACTGGAAATGACATCAGATCTTAAGACCTCACATGTTTAGCAGGTCTACCATGAGTACATTTGAGCATTTTACATTATTTAACAAATTAGATTTTGCATTGGGTTTGTGCCAAAATATGGACACAACCCAGATACAAAATCTAGACCTCAACGTATACATTTAAAAAAAAAAAAAAAAAATGTAAACCCTGCCACAAAAACATTGGCAACAGGGAGAAATGTGGCAGTAAATCTTTTCTGCTTAAGTGGTTGCAATATCTGTATCTTAAAATGCCTTATGGGGTTAAGGCACCTGCTGTAGAGACCTTTGTGTGCCAGCTAAAAATCTCAGAGAATAATAATGGTAAGATAACTCTGGAGGATAACGTATTTGCTGGAGAGATCTCTGTTTTGCCTAGTCCTAGTTTTGAATCAAAGTAGCATAACGGATAAATAGGTCTCCTGAAAAGCACATTGTGTAACATGCAGATGACAGATTTTTATTTTATGTAAATGGTTAAGTGGGTCACTGCTTTTAAGACAGAGATTCTTTTGTTACTTGCAGTTCAAAAATTGCAATCCTGCTAATATAGCGCAGTGACACATGAAGGACATGTGGCACCCACAACTTGTGACCCTCACTGTCTTATGTAACACATCCTTTATATTGATGAACACACATGATTTATTCTCAATGTATAATCTATATGTGTGATGTAAAGTGCTCTGACACCCTGCATTGGGATGAGCAGTGGCACTACTTATCCCAATGCAGGGTGTCAGAGCACTGTACATCACAAGTACACAAATAACAAATTAATTATCACTATTTTGTTTTATTTTTTTTATAGCGCTTTGGCACTCCAAAATGTATTTGTGTACATACTGGGGCGACCAACACATTGAACATTCTTACAGTGCATGCATATATATCTCATGTACAGGGACTGAACACAGTCAAAAGCATTTCTCTCTTAAGTACCTGTGAAGTGATAAGATGTGAGCCTTTGTTCCCCTCCATTACATCTAAGCTTGAGATCGCTCCTAGCCAGCATACTCCAACAAAAAGAGGTCTTCAGCCATTGTTATGGGCACAGCTTGCATCTGATAGGCCCCTTCCCCAAATGCACGTTGCTGCTTGGAACAAAAGCAGACAACGTGCATGCGCTGCTGAAAGTGTCCCGGTGTCTGAAAGTCACATGGGAGATGCTCAGCATATTACTGTGAAATCTTTGCAGCAAGGCAGATGACGCCTACTCTCCGAAAATAGTGAGTAGACGGCGTCTACCAGTGTTTACCACCCCGCCCCCCCCCCCGACTCTAGCCCTGCCAATGACCGACTACACACAGTGGGTTCTCGAATAAGTGTGTTAATCATAGATTCAGCGAGAACATTTCTGGTGTTATGGAAGTTTGGGTAACTAGCAACTGGAAAAGATGCAGAGCGCTTTGGAGCCCAGACAAGAGGTAGGAAAGCACTATAGAAATACCATCATACGATACAATAGAGTTTTAGTGACAGCAGATGATCAGCCCTGCACTAAGCATCCAGCTGCCTTAGCTAGCCCTCAGTCAGAATGAGAATGTATTCCTTACAAATGAGCGCTCCAACTTCTGACTTTTCCCATATAACCAATGATTTTTCTCGTAGCCTCCATTGAAAATACTTTTTTCTTTCTTAAATAAAAGTATTTACCGCGCAAAGCGGTACTGTTCTAGAGTTGTAAAACTCAGAATAGTTTGTTAGCATGTTGTATAGCACATTTGATCGATTAATACAGCTTTGGACCATGGGCAGGTGATGGAGTTACTTTTTGCAAAGTTTTGATTGTTTTTGTTGGAGACATGTTAGTTGTGTCTGGTGTAAGACAAACTTTGTCTGTTTGGATGTGAACGGCGGTTGGCCCAGTTTCATCTGTTCTGTGTGTTTTACTGACTCGGTTGTGGCCATTCAGCTTGGTTTGAGGGAGGAAGGCTGTCTGACCCTATGTCTGGGATGCATGTGGTCTTGGCGCATTCTTTTCCTCTGCACAGGTGTGCTATGAGATGTTACTGTTTTCTTTCTCATTGATCATAATGATAGGTTATTTTAAGGTGCGTGATTGCAATAGAGAGAGTGTGCTGATGCTTACATAAGAACGGGTAGCCATGCCTACATCTTTTCCCTTAATAAGGCTAAGAGATGGGGCGTGGCTAGCCAGCCAACATGGCGGACATGAGTCCTTAGCGCTCGGACTGATATCCCCCTTTAATCCGTCAAACTTATCCTGAAAGTGAGCCATCCATGTCGTTAACTAGTGGGACCAGGCAGCTAAGGAATTGCTGCATCCAGTGAGCCCCGAGCTGGGTCGTTTCGCCCGTCGGAACTGCAGCTGTTGTGGTGAGGAGAGAAGAGGCCTGCTAGTTGTGAGGCCGCGCGCGGGCAACCCGCGACGGAAGATGGCCGCCCGCGCTTAGTCGGCTGCTCCTACGGCGGCAGAGAATAGTCATCCACGTCGGAACCAAGTGGGGCTGGACGGCTGAGGCGTTGCTGCAGTCGGAGAGCCCTGAGGTGTGCCGCTTCGTCCCCCGGGGCTGCAACCGCCGTGGTAAGAAAAACAGGGGCCTACTGCCTGTGAGGCCGCGCACGAGCAATCCGCGGCAGGGGACGATCGCCCGTGCCTGAACCGCGACTCCTGTGACAGCGGAGAGCACCCCTCCCCGTTGGAAATACGTGGGGCCAGGCAGCTGGGGCATCGCTGCAACGGAAAGCCCCGAACTGTGCTGCTTTGCCCCCCGGGACTGCAATCACTGCGGGGACGAAAACTGAGGCCAATAAGCTGTGAAGCCGCGGGCGGCAAACGGCGGGAAGCGGCCGCCCGTGATTAGGTGGCGGGCCCCCCCTTGGCGGCGGAGAACGGCCGGAGCGGAGGGCCAGAGGCCTCATTACAAGACACCAGGACCGGGAGCGGCGCAGCGGCACCTACCAGACTTTGCCTTGCAGTGCCACAATTGGGAACTCGTCTCGGCGGTGACAATCCTGGTGAGTTGGGCCCCCAGCGTGTTGCCGCTGCTGTGGAGTGTGGGTGGCCACTGTGCAGCGAACCGGGCCCCTGCGGGGTGAGCCTGAGATGTCGTGGAGACACTGAGTAGCCTGGCGACCGCGCGGCAGTGGTTGGAGCCGCCCTGCTCTGGAGCAACCCGGTGAGTGCAGACAGTTAGAAAAAGCTGCTACGGAAGGGAAAACGAACTGCGTACTAGTGAGGCTGCAATGGGAGAAGTGATGGCAGACGCACGGCGCTTGCCGCGGGGGGCCTCGGTGGGGCTGCGCTGGTGCTAGTGAGCGGAGGCGGCCTGCGGGAACACTGTCTGGCCCTGGGTGTGTGGCCTAGTGAAGTCAAGCGGGTGAACACAGGGAACAACCCCCAAGCTGGGGCCTGGGAGACAAGCGAACATTGTACCGGCGAAGTAAGCAGCAGGCTCCGGAGATGGGAAGCTGAGGTGGCCTGCCCCGTCAAAGGCAGAGAGAGGAGGTGCGGGCAGAGGTCCGCACGAGGGAGTCTTATTGCTGTATGTCAAGAAACAAAGGTTCTTATGGAAACAATGGTATACTATATTGATAATGCAACGCACAATGGCAATAGCAATGGGTCGTATGAATTTCAGACAGGAAGGAGGCCGAGTACAATATGATTGAGTATTTACAGTTTATATCAATTTTCATGAAATTTTGCAAATATATACAACAAAATAGTGCTTAGTGTCCCCAGTGTGCAGTGGAACCAAAAAAACGGACTAGTGAAAAAATGTGACATTTACAACTTGGTTTCCCACAATCAGAAAACGATCATTTACAATTATTAAATATTTTCAGACACTGTCTATATTAACAGTGTCGATACAATGATTCGTTTTTTATATATATATCTCGACGGTGTTTCGACCCTTCCAGTGATGCAGGGTCTCTTCAGGACCTACTAGTATAGGGACATCTGAAAAAGTTATAGCAATACGTGCAGCCTCTGGTAATAAGTGAAGAACACCGGTCAAGTGGGGAAAAAAATAAGAAAATACTCACACTGGACCCAGCCGGGTACTCAGTGTGGGGAGGGGGGTGGAGGGGGAGGCTGGCGGTAGAGGATAAGACAGGGCGGATGCCACTGTCTGTAGTTCAGAGCTCTGGAGGTACTGTCTTCTGATTCATTCAATGAACGACGCGTGCGGTTGCTACGCGTCTCCTCGCAAGCGTCTGTCTTGGTACGATGCCCTATTCGGCCTAGGGGTGCTGATCCTCAATAAGCAATCGCGCTGTATTAACCGCTGATGAGCGCTGAGGAGGAGAACGGAGGTAGCGCTGAAAGTGAGCAGAAGCTGCGGATCCTCATTCTCATGCACAAAAGAGACCACGGCCCGCAGAGACAGGGCCCACACAGATAGCCGCTTTTGGGGACACCCGTAACAACTACATCGTCCTGCAGCTGCGAGGATCCGCAACGTCGCACCCCGCTACACACACTTTGATGTAACCAGACGTTCTGCCGCTGAGGGTTGCTGCCGGCTGTCATCCTGCTGGAAATCCGGGAGCCCTACCCCACTGGAAGACTATTAAAGAGGAGGCTGTACATGGGACCCACAGGCCAGAGCATGCGACCTCGCGCATAGACGGTGGCAAGTGGTGCAGCTGCCACTGGCGGCCCCGCCTGGTCGCATCTCTTAAGTGGCTCATGCAGGTGCGGAAACCAGGCGCCTACCCGGAATCTTCAAAGTGACAGTACTACCAGTGTGACAACCCCTCTAGTAGCGAATGCCCACGACGCAACAGCTTGTGATGGGCCGGATGTGAGCCAAGATGCAGCAGGGACCCCTACGCACGGGCAGCTCGGACCCCATATGCATGGGTGCTGGGGGGGGGGGGAGATGGAGCCAACGACCACGGCCCTGGCGGCCAAAATGGGCTCAGTACTCGCAGCAGTGGAGAAAATCGGTGCCGCATTAGAACACGCCAGAACCTCTCTGGAAACCCGGATAGATCAGGTTACCTCTGACTTCACACTACTCCATGCAGATCATCGTAAACTGGCCGAAAAAGTCACTGCACAGGGCCAAACGCTCAGGGAACTCCAGCCTGTTACTCAAAACCATACAGCTGCGCTACAGGATATGATAGACCGCATTCACACCCTGGAAGATAGAGCAGAAGATGCGGAGGGACGCTCCCGCCGCAACAACATTCGCGTGGTGGGCCTGCCAGAGGGTGAGGAAGGAAGGAACCCAGAGCAATACACGGAGCGTTGGCTGCGAGATCTCCTGCCCCAGGGAACATTGTCAATGCAGTTTGCAGTGGAAAGAGCCCACCGCGTGCCGGCACAGAAACCCCAACCAGGAGCCAGGCCACGACCGTTCATTTTTAAACTGCTCAACTACAGGGACAGAGATGCGGTACTACGTGAAACACGCAAGATGGAAAGCCTCCAGGTGAGCGGTAGTCAAGTTATGCTCTTCCCAGACTACACCGCCCTCAGGCAGCGTCATAGAAGCAACTACGCGGAGGTGAAGCGCCAGCTCAGAGTTCTGGAGCTACCGTACTCGCTGTTATTCCCGGCCCGGCTGCGAGTGGTTACGAAAGAAGGGACCCGCTTCTTTGACTCTCCTGCGGAGGCCTGGGATTGGCTGGAAGAGTCAGGGGTGTGGACAGGCACAAGACCTTCGGACCCGGATGGAGACCACCTAACGGGCAGGAGAACCAGACGACACGGGCGGCGAGGGACAATGCGAAGTGCGAAATCAGGGACTGCGGCCTCGAGTCTGGAGAAAATAAGACTGGAAAGACAAGACGCCCTGGAAGCGGTTACAACCCTCTGATCTCCACATCCTAAAGAACGATCGGACTCCTACACACGAGACACGTTGGTGGTCAGCGGCTCTTCGTCACCATCAACTGAAATTTCTGACGACCTCTGCCTGCCGGAGGTAACCCCACAAACTGCTGATGGTATCGTAGGATGAAGTACTGGCGTGATGAACTCTGACGCAGGCAGCTCACGCAAGTAGAACATTGATTGTTAACATTTGTGTTCTTACACTGCACTGGGTGGAGGGGTGGGTCTACTGGGTAAATAACCACACACCCCACGCGGAGAAGACACAGAAGCACTGTGCCCGCAACTGGCCGCATTTTGCATATTACCAGAGGTAACCCATACGCCTGAGACGGCATTTAGAACTGTACACTGCTGGTCTCGCACACTTACATAGGTGATTATCTGGATGGCATACTACATACACAGGAATGGGGGGGGGAATGGCCATAGCAAAACATTATCAGTGCGCGTACCCCATCAGGCAACACACTGACCTAGTTTGTACTACTTAGTTGTTAGAGGTTTGGACGGACATTTCGCAATGTTCGCCCCAGATGTTATGTTGTTCTTAGTTCATCTATTCCTTTTGTTGCAGCAAGCCGACACACTTATACATGTCCCCGACCCCCGAGGCATGTCCCGGCCTTGACACCCCTGTCGATTAAACCCACCAGAAATGGCGCGTGCTAACATAATCACATGGAACATACGCGGTATGCACACACCCAGGCGACGCTATTCCATATTCGCTTACCTCCAGAGACACTCGGTTGGGATTGCCCTATTGCAGGAAACACACATGACACAGCTGGAACTGGACAGATTGCGTAGGCGCTGGAGGGGACAGGTGTATGGCACGGTATACTCGGCGCATGCGGGGGGCACATTAATCTGGGTGAGAGCGGGCACACCGTTCATTTGTGCAGACGCGGTGACAGACCCTGAAGGCAGATACACCTTAGCGCGGGGGACACTTAACGGTCAATCGATATTGCTGGGCTCAATATATGCCCCAAACGTAGACCAGCCCTCGTTCCTAACACAGTTGTCTACAGTGCTGACCCCTTACGCTGGGCTCCCCTGGTTACTGGGTGGGGACTTCAATTCGGTGCTCTATGTCCGCATGGACAGATCCTTTCCACCCCTCCGGAAGACGCCAGCTGTGTCAAATGTGCAGGCGCTCACAGACTGGCTCTCACATTGGGCATTGCTAGACATGTGGCATGCCCTTCACCCTAACAAACGTACCTATTCCTATTACTCTGCAGTACATGACCTGCATGTGCGACTGGATAGGGTGGTGGGCTTCCAATCCCTAATCCCGCTAGTTGAGGCATCAGAATACCTAGGGCGGACACACTCTGATCACAACCCTATGAGACTCCAGCTCAGTTGGGAAGCCGATCGTCCTCCCATACCCACATGGCGCCTCCAACCACCCGCACTAGAAGACCCCGAATTCCGTTCATCATTGGAGACGAAGGTCCTCGAGTATTTCGAACTCAACGAAGGGACAGCAAGTTCTGCACTAGTGGAATGGGTTCCACAAAATTGCTGTTAGGGGTCATTGCCTCGGAGCCACATGGAACATACGTAAACAACTAACATTATCGCTCACCCACCTAGAATCGCAATTACTCCAATATGAACGCGAGGGAGAGGGCGGAGGCAGACATTCAGGCCATCTGGAGAGTCTTGGGACACAACATGCGGAACTCATGGAGCGATTGCGGTGCCACAATTATATGGCCCATACAGCTCGTACACATGCTACAGCGGACAGGGCGGGCTGCCTGCTGGCCTGGCTGCTGAAGCAAGAGAGTAGTCGCGCCCCAATCGGAGCCATACGCACACCGGAGGGGGCCCTGGTGTACACACAGCGTGAGATTCACAGGGTGATGTCAGAACATTACACGCAACTATACCAATCCAAGGGATGCTGCTCCGGCCCCGATCTGGAGAGATTTCTCGAGCCTGTCCAGCTGCCCACAGCCTCAGAAGCACACCAGGAGGTGCTCAATGGTCCCCTCACTTTAGAGGATCTTGGGGAGGCGATTGGGTCCATGGCGTCTGGGAAGGCGCCGGGACTGGACGGCCTACCTGCCGAATATTACAGGGCCTACCGGGAGACTCTGGTGCAGCGACTACACACCCTTTACACCACAGCTCTGGAGGAACGCACACTGCCCCCATCGATGCGCGAGGCCTACCTGGTGTCCCTGCTCAAACCAGATAGGGACCCCACAAACCTAGGATCGTACAGACCCCTGGCGCTCCTCAACGCGGACTACAAGATACTTGCTAAAGTGTTAGCGGAGCGATTGGTGCTGGTGGTCCCCGAATTGGTTCATGGCGACCAAAATGGATTTGTTCCCAAGCGTAGCACATCACTGAATTTGCGAAGGTTTTTTAGGGTGGCGTCGGATAGTGTGCGGATGTGGCCCAGAGCGGGATTCCTTGTGCTGGACCTGGAGAAGGCCTTTGATTGTTTAGAATGGAGCCATCTAGCGGCAGTGCTGTTGCGATATGAGCTGGGCCTGAGGTTTCTCCAGATGGTTGACCTATTATACAAAAATCCCACAGTCCGGGTGCGGCTGGGTCCGTACATTTCTGACGCCATACCAATACGCAGGGGCACCAGGCAGGGGTGCCCGTTATCACCCCTCCTGTTCGCGCTGGCAATCGCACCCCTGGCGGCGGCGTTGCGAGCATCGCTGGGAGATGGAATACCCCTGGGAGATGCGGTGCACCAAGTGTCGTTGTACGCAGACGACCTCCTGGTCTTTGTGAGAGACGTACAAAATATACCAGATCAGCTGACACACACACTGCGTGACTTTGCCGCCCTCTCGGGACTCCGAGTAAACGCTAACAAGTCCTGTCTTTATGCATTCGGGGAGGTAACCCAAGACCCGGGTTACACTCTAAAGGGTGCATTGGAAAGCTGACACCTTCCGTTATCTAGGAATTCAGATATACCGCATGCCGACAGACCTCTTTGCGGCAACCTGGGAAGGACCTTGACAGCCATCAAGTCACAGGTACACTTCTGGAAAACGCTTCCGCTAATGGTCACTGGCAGGGTAGCACTATCCAAGATGGTGATCCTTCCCCGTCTCCTAGATTACTTTGTTAATCTGCCTATATATGTTCCGGCGTCCTTCTTTGCCACACTCACTAAACTACTGAGGGACTTCCTCTGGGGAAACGCCCGACACAGGATGGCATTGGCAAAGCTGTACCTGCCTACTGATCAAGGAGGTCTTGCTGCGCCTTGTTTTGAGCACTACTATTTAGCTGCACAATTGCAGTGGGTAGCCCGCTGGCTTGCAGATAGAGGTCGTGAAGACACTGCGACCACATTACCTCCCCGCTCTCTGGATCATATAACCAAACTTTCATCCTGCCACCAAAGCCGCAACGCCGACACCGCTCCTCCTAGCGGTGGCGTATAAGTGCTACCGCCGCAGTCTGTATCTCACCAGAGCGCTAGTCCCCTACGCACCGGCCATACCATTGGAAGGTTCCCCTAGCGGGCCTGGGGTGCTTACACCTCTTGAATTTACGGAGTGGAGCGAAGCCGATATACAGACCCTGGGAGATTTGTATCGGGATGGCACACTTATACCATATGAATCCCTGGTTGAGGAGGCGGGACTGCCACCGGGGCAATTCCTGAGGCACCGCTCGCTGATTGCGACACTCATCTAGATGGGGGGGACATGAACACGGAGCAGACCCAACACCTCACTATACAGTACCTCCACGTTTTGGGGCGTGGCAGACACTTGGTTCGCTGGTTTGCGGCGTCCCTCCGCACACATGCAGCGATAAGTCTGGATCCACTCCGCCGCAAATGGGAAGCAGACCTAGAGCGACAACTGGAGGACAGGGAATGGGAAAAGATAATAAAGAGCCCAGTGCGAATACCCAGAAACATGAGGTTCAGACAAATGCAACTGTTCATAGAGCATACCTCACACCCGAGACGATTAATAGGTACTTCCACCGCACGGACACAGTATGTCCTTGCTGCACCGAACCAGGGGCTGGACTGGTACACATGCTGTGGAGCTGTCACAAACTACATACATATTGGCGGGCCGTCAGTGGGCTACTACACACATGTACAGGTCGCGACATACCCTTTGAGTGGCCTGTTTACTTGTTACACCATTTCCGCAGAACCCCGGCCACAAAAGTCTCATCTCGGTTCCTTGACCTGGGATTGGTGGTCGCTAAGCGGCTTCTAACTAAGAGGTGGAAGGCACAGGACCCGCCACATATAAGGGCATGGAGGTACTCGTTCCTGGCATGGGCCAAAGCAGAGGGAATTGCCATCCTGCGGGAGGAAACGTTTGGGCTGCGGAAGGAGCCTATAGCGGCGCAGTGGGAGGGACTACTCCGGACCTTAAAGCAAATAGAAGGGGACAGCCCGAGAACAAGGGATGCGTGCCTGCAGGGAGTGACGGGTATCCCGCCAGTAGATAACCGTAATACCATGTACACGCACATACACCATCTGACACCTGGGTGGGCATCGCGGCAGTCAATGAGAGGAGACGGCTGTCTGGCTGGTGCCACGGGACGAGATGATGTGGGTGTGTGTGGGGGGACCAACGTGAGAGATGATTAAGCACACATCGGTCAATGCTGCTGTTATTGGTTTTGAGTTATCTTTGTTCTTGCCAATTGCCCAGGCTGAATGTTCTGAAAGGACTCTGTACGACATGCTAATGGAACCGCGCCACTATTGTACTGTACCCTTTACCCTTGATGAAATGGACTAACCGTTGAGGTTCAACTTGTTTCTGAGACAACAATGTCATTGACATGCATGTTATGTTTAATACCTGCTCAACTGGAATGTCTCTTTAATATTGATTGATGGATGGTTCGGTGTATGGTTGGCTTTCCACAATGTAAGTTGCCTTTCATGGAGACGTAAAATCAATAAAAACAGATTTAAACAAAAAAAAAAAATAAGGCTAAGAGATGGGACATTGCCAGAACGATTGGGCAAAACAGAGGAAAAAAAGATTAATTTTGAGGTGCTTAAGTAACTGAATGAGGCTAGGACACGTACATGCCATTTTTCCATAATAAACAAGCATTGGCAAAGCCAACAGGTTGTGCATTGGCTGCCAGCCTCTTGGGTTTGTCAATGCCCCTTTTGGTTTGTCATGATTTTTGGAAAAAATGTATTGTTGGGAAAGCTGCAGAGCATTTGTCAATCTAAATGAAAAAAAAAACACCTAAAAGCATAAATATTTTTTATTTCAAAAAGCATAGATTGCAATAGTGGACGTTAAGACTAAAGGGAACTACTTTGTATTTAGATATGCTCTTCGTGAAATGGAAAATGCCATCACTCACTGTCAAGTCAACCAATGGCTGAAGTGGGCTGACCCATTACATGACCCATTTCCCCATGCTGTAGGTTGTGGGTGGAAAAAATGTGAACAGACCAATGGATGAAGAGGGCTCAGTGAAAGTACTTAAAGCTAAGTATATTATATAACTTTAGTAAAATCAGAAAATCTAGACTAAGGCAGGCCTATAAAAGGATCCAAAAGCGCCTTCCTGCTGTGGGCTGCAAAACCTGTACTGGCTGAAATGTCCCTCTTGACATGGCACCATTTGACAGCTATGCATTTCATAGAAGAAAATTCAGATTTAAATCTTTCTGCTATGGAGCACTATGGAAATGTTTTTTTTACAAAGTGAAAACTGTTTTATTTGGTTCTGTATTTTAGGTCTGGTTTTAAGTAAGAGCTTACATATACTTACCAGCGGTGGCTCCTCCATTATGGCAGAGGAGCAGCGCCCCCACTGCCTCAGTCAGCAGATAAAAACAAAATAAAATGGCAAAGCAGTTTTATTATCATTTTATTTTTCATGACGAAGCCGGATTTGAATCTTAGTGGGCGGGGCCACCCTCTGACCGCAGCATGAAGGTGTGGTGGGCATTGCAAGTACGCATGACAGCTTGGCCGACTGTCTTAGGATGGCCAAACCCTCATGCGCACTTAAGTATCTCCAGGTTATTGCATGGAGAACAGCAGGCACAGCCTCCTAGTCCCTCTGGGAGGATAAAATCAGCCCCCTCCGCCCAGTCCCATCACTTCTCTCATGCTGGGTAATAGTATTACAAGCACAAGAGCAGCGTATGGATTGGCAAAGGGGAGTCTGGGAGCATGTGATCAGGAGCAGAAGAGCGACGAGGAGGCAGGTAAGTTTTCATTTTAATGTATTTATTATTGTCCCCCACGCTACCCCACCACTTTTCCGTGCTGGTAGCCACCACTGATACTTCCTTATGGGGGCTTTAAGCCAGCCCTCTTCATCCGTTCTATTTTTGTATCATTCACATTTGTTGTATGCCAGGGAACACATTTGGCAAGGCAAGATTCCTTCAGTGCCATGGACTGCTATGGCAAAGTGTGCTCTTTGAGACCAAAGAAATATTTTTCCTTTTTTTCCTATTGCTTTTTGAAAATATTGGCAAGGGTCCAGCAGCTCCCACAACAATATCATTTTACAAAAACCATCAGAAAGAAATCATTCACAAAGCCAAAAGGCTGGTAGTCAACACCATGCTATTTAGCTTTGCCACTACTTGTTTCTTTTCATATCAGTTGCTTCTTCGTTTATTGTGACTGGGTCAAATGATAATTTCCTGCAATGTCCATACCTTCTTTAAACTTCCCTACTCTTCCTTCTATTTCCTTTGCTTTATTGTGCCTGCACCATATCCAACAGTTCTACTAATCCACCAACCCTGCAGAGATGTGAAAGGGAGAGCCCAAACAAGTTGTCGCCTTTTTCAGGCTGGAGCTTCTGCTGCCCTCCCCCCACCCAAACTTTCCTTAGATCTATTATTTCTCTTTGCTTAGGAAGTAGACATATATTTAATCTCAAAAGGCACGGTGTGACAGCAGCTGTTGGACACCATGGACTTCCTGTATGAGGTATGGGATGCTTTGAGAGGGTGTTTATCAGCAAGTCAACCAAGATCTATTACCATCACTGAAGTATCAAATTAAATGTATATATGGCTTCGTCCACCAATCTCCTGTGTCTTGCACTTCATATTCAGGTGTCCTTAAGTCCTTTTTTCCTTTCAGGAAGTCCTCATTGTAAAGAGCTCATTTTGGAGCGCAGCAGAGGTGATTGCTTGTCAATATCCTACACAAACCAGCATTGGCATAGCCAATAGGTCTCGCCTTTGGGACCTTATAAGTATTTAGTTATGCAGCACAATATCATTGGTGCAACAACATTAACTGTTGCATGGGTAAACACTTATAAGGTCCCAAAGGCGAGACCTATTTGCTATGCCAATGCTTGTTCTGACATGTTTGTTTTATGACTCTGGGCACTTTACCACTGCTGATCGGTGCTAAAGTGCATATGCTCTCTGTTATAAATTGATGTATGGATTAGTGACTCCATGATTGGCTGGATTGGTTTACTTGTCAGACCCTAGTACAGTGCACTGAGTGCCCAGGACTTGTAAACCAAATGCTGCTGGTGGGCTTGCAGCACTGGTTGTGCCACCCACAGAAGCCGCCTGTAAAAGTGTCTCAGGTCTGCCATTGCAGAGCCTGTGTGCAGTCTGGTACTGCCATGTTGACTGGGCAAGTGCACCCACTTGCCAGTCCCTAAACATTCCCTTTTCTTCATATCAGACACCCCTATGGTAGGCCCAAGGGCAGGGTGCATTGTAAGTATAAGGTAGGACATGCCCTGGTGTGTGTGGCATGTCCTAATAGTGAATTACAGCCATTTTCGTTTTTCACTATTGCAAGGCTACCTGTTCCCCATAGGCCAGAATGGGCAGTTTGATTATTACATCTTATAATCCTAACTGACCCAGGGAACATGGTAGAAAAACGAATTTAGTATGCCTGAACTCAGAATGATAAAATACATCTTTTAGTGAAGTTGGTTTTAACATTGTGTTTGAAAATACCACTTTTAGAAAGTAGGTATTTTCTTGCCTAACTATCCAAGCCTACCTCTGCTAGGTTGTGTATTCCATGTCTGGTTGTGAGTGACCGGGGCTGGGGGATTCCAGGAGACAGGGTGAGGCGGCACAGGGCTGAATAGAGAGATCTGCATGTAGATGGGTGGGAGGAGTTGCACCTGGGACCTGAATAGGGCTGTGCCTTCCCTCCACAATGCTGGCTCCACCTCCTGTGGTGCGTCTGATGTCCCTGGCCTACACTGTGAAAGGAAAGAAGGAGTCTTGTCAACAAAGTGCTCCAGGACTGACCAGAACTGGTTTGGACTAGGCAAAGGCCTCTCTGCCTTCAGAGAACAAAGGGAAAATGAGTATAAAAGAGGGGACCCAAACCCCAGAACTTTAGATCACTTTGGGAAACAAGAAGAACCTTTGCTGAGGAGAGGAACCAGAGAGAGAGATTGCAGGAGGAGACTATCCCTATGCTGAGTGCTGTTTGGGGGATTGGCCTGCAGTGGTTGCCTGACTGCCAAAGAAAGGAGAAAGGACTTTGTGCTACTTTTCATTCAACTTGTAAAGGATCTCCAAGGGCTTGAGAGAGAGCTTGCCTCCTGCTGAAGTCTCAGGGACAACAGACTTCACCCACCAGCTCCCCAAGAGTTCTTTTGAAGTGCCTGCTGTTGTGTTAGGCCTTCGGAGGGTTTGCGTGTCGCAAGGAGCTGGAAGCGCGACTCACGAAGAAGCGTGTCGCCGCTGTCGTCGCATCGCTGAAGAAGGGTGTCGCCGCTGTCGCTTTGCAACACAGAAGCGCCTCGCATCGCCGGAGAAGAGGATCGACGTCGCATCAGAGAAGCGTGTCGCCGCCGCAGCAGCTGTCGTCTCATCGCTGAAGAAGGGTGTCGCCGCTGCAGCTGTCGCATCGCATCGCCGAAGCGCCTCGCATCGCCGGAGAAGAGGATCGACGTCACATCAGACGCCGCCGCATCACCGGGAAGCGTGTCGCAGGGCCTGTCGCGGCTCAGAAGAATCGTTGAGTCGCCGTCGGGCGTGCACGCATTGTGTCGCATCAAAGAAGACGCCATCTTTGTTTCATTGCACCGGATCTTCATCGCATCACGGCGTTGCTGGTTGCATCGCCCCGGAAGCGCAGTAAGAAACCGACGCATCACTCCCCACGCCGAGAAGAACCGACGCATCCCCTACGCATCAGTAGGGACCCGACGAATCACCGTTCTTGCGTGTAAGGACCCGACGCTTCACCTTCCCTGCAACACTTTCGTTGTATAGCGTTACGCATCCAAAGGTACATTGAACTCGGTGTCGCATTTACCATCTAAAGAGAACTGAGCTAATTCTACCATTTTTAAGTACAGTATTGTGGATTGTTGTCGTTTGTGGTCTTGTGTTAAATCTATATAAAAGATACTTATTTTTAATATACAACTGGTGTGGTGTCCATCTGTAGTGTTGTCACTTGATTACTGTATGTGTTCACAAATGCTTTACACACTGCCTCTGAGATAAGCCTGTCTGCTCGTGCCAAGCTACCAAGCGGGTGAGCAGGGGTTATTTTAGGAGTGTACCCCCTTACCCTGACTAGACGCAAGGGTCCCTATTTGGTCAAAGGTACCTACCTCTGCCAACTAGAGACCCCCAAATCTAACACTGTGGAAAAGTAATATGAAGAAAGTTATTTACCTTTCGATAACAATATTTTTGGTAGATACATAATATCCCTGCAGGTTCCTCAATTTAGGAATACTTTTAGGCTGGTCCGGAAACATTCCTGCTTCCCCCCCCCCCCCACCCCCTGACTCTCCAGCACCTCGGGTGGTACCACCCAGCTCTAACTAAGAGTCTAGTTCCAGTGTGACATCACTGCGGTATATGCGGTGGGAGCAAGTGTCCTGATGTCAATTCCTAAAATCTTTTCTGCTCTTCATTGAGGTGTGCGAGAGGAACTGAGAGAGCCACAACGGCGACCAATACTGCACACAAGTTTGCATACTTTGGGATCTTAAGTACAACACAAACTCATCAGGGAGTAGGGATCTACGGGAAGATTCCTCAGAAGTATCATTACTGTAGGTAAGAAACTCTTCTTTTTTTTTTTTTTTTTTTTAAATGGATACAACTTCATGTAGATTCCTCAGCTTGTGAATTAGTCCCAAAGCAGTATCTTCCCGGGAGGTGGGGACAGAGAAGTGGCGGTTAACCAAGGAAATCATTTAACACAGCTCAGGCATAGTACTCATCACTGCATACCTGAGATGTACGGTAGTAATGCTTTGGCAAAGCATGGAAGGACAACCACATAGCCACCCGGCAGATGTCAGGAACTGGGATGCCACCTGAAAGAGCTGAGGAAGCGGCCAAATGGCCCTGGTGGAATGAGCACAAATACCTTCAGTTGGGCCTTTCTTAGCGAGCGCATAGCAGATTTTGATAGTGGATGAGCCAGCATGAAGTGGTGGATTTGGTCACTCCCTTCTTAGCTCCAGCAAAGCCCTCAAAAGGCTGATTTGTTCACTCGGTCCTGTCGACTGCAGTAAATGTTGTAGGATTCGATATGCCTGGGGTCCAGTTTAGATAGTCGTTCCTTATTCTTAGTTGGATGAGTAGGAGGGACAAAAGTTGGAAGAGTGATAGACTAGGACTTACGAAAGGACAAACCCACCTTGAGTAAGAAGCATGGGCAGGTGCAAGGAACCTATTTATCCAGATAGCACACAGTGAAGGTTTGGCTAACTGAAAGCCCAGAAATTCTCTAGTCATGTAAGCAGAAACAAATGCAGCTAACAGACCTGGTCCCAAATTAGAAGCTGAATCAGGAAACATTGCATCGGCTCAAATGGAGATGCATCAAAGTCAGAACAAGGTTCAAATCCAACTGAAGCACAATACATAGAGTGGGAGGGAATAAGCAAAGCAAACCTTTCAGAAACCACACTAGTAGTGATGAATTAAACTGGCAAGCGTGATCAGAAAGGCACATAAACCCAGACAGACCTTCTGAGTAGCCTTAACAGTAGCCACCACCAGACCTTGCAGTGCAATGGACAATACAAATCTCAAGACATAGGGCAGGGGAAATTTAAAAGAATCAATGCCTTCTGACTCGCACACTGCACACATTTGTTCCAGTGGCTTAAAAAATGGATTTGGTGGCAGGATTTCAGGAGACTAGGATAACACCAGCAACCTCCTCAGAAAGGCAAAAAGATTCTAGGTGACACTTCAATTTTCAAGGGTGCAGCCACAGTGTCGCAGGACCATAGTGGAGGACCTGACCAGCCTATTGCAAGAGCAGGTCCACTCAGTGCAGGAGATGCCCTTAAACCGGCCCCAGGATGCTTGTTTCAGGTTCAGAGAGGACCTGGCCTGGCAGTTCGGGCTGGACTGTTCCCATGTGGAGCAGGGTCAAGACTGATTTGCATATGGCTGGGTCCAAACTGGGGTGGCATAGTGAGCAAAAGAATGATGGATTCAACCCAGATCTTTTGACTGGGGTGAGTGGCTGAAAAGGTTCAGCACTCCGTCCACCATCTTGCAGTGTTTGCTAGCACCTTGTAAAGACGCACAGTGCAAATATCTTTCCAAACAAGACAGCAAACTGAAACTATTGGGACCCCACCATGAACCTCATGGATGGCCTCGGGGTAGGACAGACTGGAAGATGAAAACAGGCCTCTTGGAGATCCAGGGATACCAACCATTCTCCCAGGCTCAAAACCAATAGGACCTGGGTCAGGACAGCATTTTAAACTTGTCTGCTAGATGGACAGGTCTGAAGGTGGAGGTACTGAATAGGCCTCAGGCCTCTGTCCCTCCTGGAGACCAGGGAGAAAATGGAATGCATTCCTATAACCTTTCATTGTCTATAACCTCATTATCAATAAGGCATTATACTTTGTGTTGGATAAAAGAAGGCAAGTGGTAGTGCCTAATTTTCTAACCTGCAAGAATAAGAACTGTTTTGTGGGATTGGTTGGGAGGTTTTTAAACAGTACTAGGAACTAGCCAGCTAGGAGATGGATAACTCGCACCTACAGAGAGCTGAAACAAATCTATGCATCTCAGGAGGGTAGAAACATGGCTCTGGACAAAATAAGAAACATACCGACATTTAATATAAAAAGAACAGTGACCATGTTACTGGGTTTACAAGAGTGATAACTTTGAAAATGGAACCTATGCATGTATATGGTATTTCTTTAGTGCAAATCTAGTCAAAAGGCAGCATAGTGCTGTATATAGTCAAAGGCAAACATAAGGTCAACGAGTACCAGGAAAGGAAACTGGATTGAAGATGGTTAATCCTTTGTGATGTAATGTTGTTCAACTCATTCCTAAATTAAGCACTGGGGTGGTCCTAATGGATACAGGGATGTTCGTCCAGATTCTAGGTGCATAGATGGAAAAGGCCTGCTGCCTTGTTTTTACTTGTTAAAAGCTTTTATTCTGTCTGATGGTGTTCTGGCTGCAGGTGTGCCGAGAACCACCAGACATGGTGAGCTTGTCTGCAAGATAAGCCAAGTTGCTGGTCATGTCCCTTTGTAAATGACAGTTGGTTTTAAAGACTGGGTGGGCCATCAAGAGCAGCCAATGGAGTTCCATCAGGATGAAGGTGATCTAATCGTATTCTTCAGGCCCTGAATGAGAGATGCTGCTCCGTGTAGGATTCCCCTATGGGGTGCCAATGTGGAGTCTGAGAAGCCATGAAGTAGGGTATTACTACCATCCAGATGCAAGAGTACAAGGGCGTTAACCGCAGTTCTTAAGTCACTTTCTGGAAGAAATGTTTGGAGTTTCTTTAGAAAAGAAAGCTGATACCAGGCCATCCTTGTTGTGCATAGGTGAGGGTTTTTTTTTTTGCAATGTGCTCCTCTAAGGAGGGTTTAGTGTCCAATGTGAATCCAAGTGATTTGGCATTCAGTGAGAGTTGGGGTGTGAAGACTTCTAGGTTCTTGCCATTGAGTAGTTTTGTACTGCATCCTTTTTTTTTTTTTTTTTCTTTTCTTAGCAATAATAGGAATTGTCTTGGTTGGGTTGAACTTCAGGTTGACACTGGACATCCAGGCCTGAATGATGTATAAGCAGTGTTTGAGACATTGAGTGTCTGAGGCAGAGGAGACTTTGAGGTAGAGATGTGTATAATTAGCATATTCGTGAATCTTGATGTTGTCAGTGAGCAGAGCACCAAGCGGCCCCATGTAAAGGTTGAAGATGATAGACTGTATGGAACCCTGGGGGACTCCACAAGATATCGAACTTCTGTGACTTGGAGGTGTTCAAGTTAACAAACTGTTCGGTTGGAAAAGTAAGACTAGCACGTATCCATTCTAGGTCAGTGGGCCCTTTAAGAAAATTAGGTCACACAGTAGTTCTGGGTCACTCTGGGCAGTACTAGTGATGTAAAGGTAAGGTACGACATAAGGCCCAACTCCATTTTAAGTAGGCCGAGGCTCCATTTTCTGTATTTTTACAGAACAGTCAACATGTCTGCCTTTGACGCAGATGTTGTCTGTCCTTGTCTTTCAAAGAACCTGTGAACATGTCAAGTCATTTAGATATAGTATTGAACAAGACACCTGATGCGACATCAGTTGAGAACAAGTGCCTTATCTCAATTTCAAAGTCCAACAAGAACAATAGACTAAACAGTGTAGTCTGAATTGTCATATTTTTACCTTATTTGTTTAAAATAATATGCCTTAGACTTGCAACTTGAAGTTCATTGGTTATATGAAAAATTCCTACGGTGATGTTGGAAATTCCATCGTAGATATTGTTAAAAATGGGGTCCCTAATAGATGCGTCAAAGATCAAAGACTGTGCAAGGCTAGATACGGTGGGGGCAGTTGTACGTGGATGTACCCTCAAGTCGTTTATGGATCTCCAAGCCGAATACGATATGCTCCGCACACAATTTTACCGCTACCTCCAGTTCTGTAATACCTTCACCCCATACATATCTCAGTTAACAAAGATTCCTGAATTTAATCCCATCGAGGCAAAGGTCTTCATGGGAGACCTGGGGGATCGTAAAATCACCAAAATCTATTGAACACTTATTAACAACACTCCCACTACACTCCATAAAACTAGGGAGGTGTGGCAACAAGATCTGGGTCCCTTGGAGGAGGATGACCTGGTGGAGGCCCTGGAGTCCCCTCGCGGCGCAGCAGTCGCTGCTCGCCCACGCTTTATCCAGTTTAAATATTTACACAGAGCCTACTATACCAGGCATAGGTTATGGCGCGCTGGACTCATAGCATCCCCACACTGCTTGCGCTGCAAATTTATGGAGGGTACTTTTTTACATACGGTGTGGGCTTGCCCAGCACTATTGAAATTCTGGAAGGGGGTGTTCACGTGCCTATCGGAGGTTCTGCGATGGGTTGTTGCTACTTCACCGAGACTGGCTATGTTACACATTACGGAGGACATAGGTGGGAATAGATACAAGCGACATCTTCTCTTTCTGGGTCTAACACTGGCCAAGAGATATCGCTCTGGCCTGGAAGGATGAATCCTCGCCGTCGCTTGGGGTGTGGAAGAGGGGCCTAGATTTTTGTATGGGCCTGGAGCTCCCGGTCTTCGAGGCAAGGGGATGCCCCCGTAAACATTACAAAATTTGGAAGCGGTGGGCTGACTATAGGGGAATATATCTGGAGCCTCCTCCCCCCCCTCCCATGATTATAGTGAACATATCTAATGACCTTGGCTATGTGGCATGTATGTAGTACTTGTAATCGATTTGATTGCGGATGGCAGCACCTTTCTCGCTATTCAGGACTAGTATATTTGTTAAAGGGAAGAAATGTGGCACAGTTGACTTTTCCTCTTTCTTTTGGCCTTTTGCTTTTTCAGTTTATATTGCAATGTATTTTTTGTGGAACCAATCCTTTATTGTTGCTGAAAATGTTGACCCATATTTTTGCTTTCATGTATATTTCTATTGGGTGCTCACTGAGGTACCTATATTGTCCTGGCTGTCAACAATAAAATTGTTTTCAATAAAAAAAAAAAAAGACTATGCAAGGCGCAGGGTAGGTGAAGCATTGAAAAAGCAGGTGATGCACCAGTTCTTTACTGCTAGGCAGTGGAGGGGATACATAGTTTGCGGGCACAATACCTCGGTTCATTACTGCTGTGCGGTGTCGATGAAATCTGTGCCCAGTAACGATGCGTCGAAAGTAAAGCCGCACTGCTTCGATTCCAGTGTTAAAGCAGCCACTGCTTCGGAGTCGGGGTGATGTATCACAGACTTTGGTGATGTGGTGCTCGAGACTCTCGCAGCAGCAGTTCTTCGGACGCATTGCAACGAAAAGCTGGGCCCTGTCTTGTAAGCTGTGGTTGTTGCATCAAGTGGAGACCAAGCTCTGGTGCAGGCAGCAGCTATGCGTCATGTCTTGGCAATGATGCGCCAGTTCTGAACGACTCGGAGTTGATGCATGGATTTTCTTCTTTGTATCACTATAACTCCCTTCCAAGGGCCCAGGAACTGGATTTGTCACCACTTGGCAGAGTAGGACTCACAGCAGCAGAGTCCAGGTGATTGGAGGTGAAGTCTTTGATGGCCCTGAGACTTCTTAACAGGAGGAAGGCTCAACTCAAACCCTTGGTGAACCTTGGAAGCAGGATGTAGAAATCAAAGCCCAATCCTTTCCCTCCCAGGCCAGAAGCAAAAAGCAGCACGCCAACACAGCAAAGCACACAGCAGAGTATATGGTGTCACCGGTCCAGTACTTCTATCCATTTCCGCCTTTGAAGTTGGCAATTTATAAAGAAAAGTCTTTGTAATACACACAACCCTACCCTTCCTTTCCCTAGCCCCAGACACACCACAGGGGGTGAAGACCTCTGTGTGAGGACAGGCACAGCCCTATTTGGGTGTCAGTGTCAACTCCACCCACCACTCCAGCTCAGGAAGGCCCATCAGCCTGGTGATGGGCCATCAGGATATGCAGGGCACACCTCAGCTCCCTTTGTGTGACTGTCTAGAGTGAATGCACAAACAGCCCAACTGTCATCCTGACTCAGACGTGTATTCAGAGACCGGCAGAGGCACAGAATGGTTAAAGTATGACAATGCAAACTTTCTAAAAGTGCCATTTTCAGACCTGCAATTTAAAAACCAACTTCACTAAAATATGTATTCTTAAATTGTGAGTCCAGAGACCCCAAACTCAAATTTTCTATCCCTTTCAATTGGAAGATACACTTGTAAGATGTTACAAGGCAGCTCCAATGCTAACCTATGAGAGAGATAGGCCTTGCTGTAGTGAAAAAAAAATTAGCAGTATATCACTACCAGGACATGTAAAACACAACAGTACATGTCCTACCTTATAAATACACTGCACCCTGCCCATTGGACTACCTTGGGCCTACCTTAAGGGTGCCTTACATGTAAAAAGAGAAGATTTGAGCCTGCAAGTGGGTGCACTTGCATGGTCAAAATGGTAGTTTAAAACTGCACACACACTGCAGTGGCAGGTCAGTTTGTTAAAATAGTACCTTCCATCAAACTAAAATTTTGTCCCGTCCTGGAAGTGGTCTTTTTTGTGGCTGGGACTTCCGGGCCCCTGAGGGTCTGCCCAGAATGTGACATCACAACCAGGTCACATGACTGTGGGTAATGTGACCTGTGGGGTAGTCACGAGGGGTGTGACATCACGTGACCTGCGGGGTAGTCAAGTGGGGTGTGACATCAACTTAAGTCATGTGACTTGTGGGGTGTCGCGAGTGAACCCTGACCTGGAAGAGCATGTGACCTTGGTTGTGACATCACTTTAGTCAGCTCACCCCCCCCCCCCCCTGAAGAGCATGTGGCTAAGATGTGATGTAGGGGCAGACAACCTCCTTTTGCTGTGTAAATAAGCCTGGGCATGTTCAGCCTTTTGTACACCCAGTTATTATGCATGGTCTTGGTAGGTGATATTTCTTTTTCCAGGCTTAGACAAACTGTGCCTGATACTCGTAATATACATGCACACGTTGCGGGCTCAGCTTGCTTGGGGCTCAGAGACAGAAAGAGAGACCGAGGGAAAGGGGAGGAGATACGGAGGAAGAGAAGGAGAATGAGCGGGAGAGAAAGCGAGCAGCAGTGAGGTAAAGGGAGGTGGAAAGAGGAGAGGGAAAGAGGGAGAGAGAGAGACAGATCCAGAGGGAGAGGAAGAGATTGATCGAGAAAGAAGCAGAAAGGTAGAGGGAGTTGGAAAGAGAGGTAGAAAGAGGGGCAGAGAGAGATAGAGACACTCGGGGAGAGAGGAAAGTGTGCAAAGCAGCCAGGCCAATCTTCAGTGGCTTTATAAGACAAGCCAGGGGGACTCTGAACTCAGCTCTCCCCCCACTCTCTCCCCAAGCCTGCAGGGTCTCATTATGTATGCAGCAAGTTTTAGTGTATTGTAATCCCTATATTATGAAAAAAGATGCATAAATTAAGCATTGCCCCCTTCAAGGGAACTCCCCTATTGTTGGAAAACTGTGCATAATTTTGTCTATTCTTAAAAGAATACAAATGAATTCATCCTTTGTGTGTTCGAGGAATCCCTATTAAACAAGCATTTGCAATGCAATAGGTCTCGCATTTGCAAGGGTTTCAGCTATTGGCATTGTAAATGATAATGCCTTTTTATGTGTTTTTTTAAAACCGATAAACTAAAGGCATTGTCATTTACAATGCCAATAGCTTACAACTCTCGCAATTGCGAGACCTATTGCTTTGCAAATGCTGGATCTGTGCCCCATGCAGCCTGCAGGTTACGATGTTGTCACGACCATGGGCTATAATTTTATTTCCCTGGTTATTC
Organism: Calotriton arnoldi; assembly: GCA_963921515.1. Classification (NCBI taxonomy): domain Eukaryota; kingdom Metazoa; phylum Chordata; class Amphibia; order Caudata; family Salamandridae; genus Calotriton; species Calotriton arnoldi. Next base: position 221,285 of record CAWUFW010013683.1, read on the forward strand.
CAGTGTTTCTCCTGTTTCCGATGTATAGAACTTTTATTTTAAATTGTTATTTGTTTACCCTTTTCACTTCATGGACGATTTTGATCATTCTTTTCTGTATTTTTGTTAATAAAGTTTTCTATTTATAAATAACCCTTGTTTGGACCAAAAGTTTCCAGGGTGGCCGCTGGAAACCAAAATACCTATGTGAATACTCTACTCCCAGGTTGTAGCCCACCCACAGGGCTCTACGTTTCTGCAAACGACAGGATGAGCTATGGGAGAGAGGGACAGACAAGCAGACGGGCTGATATAGAAAATATTTGAACCAACAGACACGCTGAGCTATGCGAGAGCGCGACCGTCACCGACAGGCTGACTGTAGGAGACAGGAGCAGGCAGACATGCTGGGATTATGGGACAGGGGGATGGACAGACAGACTGGTATTTGAAAGAGGAACAGGCAGGTCGACTTAGATACTGAACGTAGAAGAAACAGACAGGGTGAACTATATTAAAGAGGGACAGACAGACCGACACATGAGAGGGGTAGGAGCTAACAGACTGGCCGAGGTATGGGAGAGAGAGGTACAAACACACAGACTGATGTATGAGAGAGAGATGGGAGCCAACAGACAAGATGAGCTATGGGAGAGAGGGACAGACAGACCGATTTAAGAAACAGGTTGGTACAGACATACACCCCCGCCGAGATAATGTGTGTGGGGGGGCAGATAGACAGACAGCTCTGGGGGAGAGGCACATACATACTGACTGGATTAAGAAACCGAGAGCGGCTGCATCAACTATAGGGGAGAGGGAATCTGGAATCTAAGAACAATGTGTAGACCGGCCAGCGGATTGTACATGGGCCATGTTGGTGGATTAACCTTCCCTGAGAAGACAACAGAGTAAGATCTGTCCGATGTAGACGTGGCTGAATCCGCCAGAGTGGATGAACCCGCCGTCGGAACAGCCGTTCTGCGAGGGAACCATCCTCGCAAAATCCTGTACCCGTCCTATGTGGCTTTTCACAGAGGTGACTCCGCAGGTCAGTTTGGACCAGCCACTAAAGGTCCGGAGGGAGATGAGGCAGCCTCAGAAGTGAAACAGAGCGGACGGTGGAGCCGGCGGCCCTTCCATCAGCGGAGCTGTCCGCCTCACTCACAATAAAGAGGATATCCTGATATACACGTGCAATCCGCATCCTGCACTACCCCTCGTTAAATCAAGACCCAAATATCCAATTGGGACACAGGTTACAATTGTAGCCAATGACGCTCACTGATAAATCAAAGGCACAAAGTTTCAAAATCAACCCACGGTAAAGTCAGCCCTTGGTGCTGAAATGGTATCCTATGGCCGTTCGTTACAATTTACAATCCGTACTCCGTCACAGCGCCTTTGGAGTCCCCGCCTACGCTGCTGCATGTTTCATTGCGATTTTTAACAAAGACCACAAAAACAGCACAACCTCGAACGTGCCTATGCTTGCTGCATGACGCTGTGCTGATGCAGCTTGAGGCCAGCCACCCCCGCGCCCTAAGGAGTGTGCCCAGGACTCGGCAGAATGCAATGCAACAAAAAACAAATAGCGCCTTTCCTCGATCCCATGGACTCTCAGCACCATCGTTCAAGCCTCGTCGAGCTAAAGGTGCCTCGTTTTGACTCTGGACTTCACAGCACATCCCCATAGCTGCCAAGGTTTCAGATTGCTATGTGGGAAATTTTCAGATTTTTTTTATGTAATTATGCGAGCGCGGACAGGAGATGTGCGTACGCGTGCACAACTCCTGTCCTCTGCACGCACGCGTGCACATGTCCTGTCCCCCTTCCACTGACAAACCGACAACAATAGGTCTCGTTAAGGCGAGCAGCGCATGCGCTGCGTAGCTAGGCGAGACCTAATCAAGCGCACGGTGGGAGCGTGTGAGGCAGAGAGGAGACGCCATGCGCGTGCACATCGCCTGTCCGGGCGCGCACATGTCCTGTCCCACTTCGTGCACCAAACCGACAACAATAGTCTCGCCAAGGCGAGCAGCGCATGCGCTGCGTCGCTAGGAGAGACCTAAAAAGCAAGCATAAATGAGGAATTACTGTCACACACGGACTCCCAGCACCTTTGTTGAAAAAAGTGCACATAATTAAGACCTTGTAGTATAACACACCCCTGTAGGAGACCCCCAGGTTGTCCTGCTTGCAGCTGGAGAAAACACATTCTTGGAGACAACTGACCCCTGGACCCCCTGAGAGGATGGCAGAGTCCGGCCCCGGCATCATAGCTACACAGCCTCAAGATGCAGACACCTAATCAAATTTTCTGGAGGTAAAAAAAAACTTATATATTATATCTTTATGACCTGTTCAAAGGTCATCTGCATTGAGCTGAAAAGGCTTTTTTTTTGTAAGCAGAACAGCTTTGAAAAGCTACTAGACCTTTGAATTAATCTGTTAAGTAGAAGGTGTGTGTTATATTCACTAATGTTAAAAGAATGTGTATTTGTTTTACATTTGCATGCGAATGAAAGCAAAAAAAGTTATCGGCTGAGCATGACAAATTGTAGAATAAATTGCTTTTTTTACGGGAGTTTACTGCATTTATAACAATGAGCTGGGTATCGCTGGATCAGCGGTAAAATGTAATCTAAGTATGGGGTGTTTGTTTAAATTGGTTCACGGGCCTTCGGCTGCGTGGGTTCTGAAAGATCGGCTGTGATTGTTGTCTGACTATTTAGATGTTACAGGGCCTTCTGTTTAAAGATTAGTTTGTTGGTACAAGTGTCAGTGTGATTTAAACGCAGTTTAGAGGACAAGGGTTCTGTTAAGTTTTCAAACAGATAAATGCTATGTAAGCCGTGTTTCAAAAGCCCTCATGGTCTTGAAAGGCCTACGTTGATAAACAAAGGGGTTTGGCTGCAATCTTTACAAAGGGCTTGTTAAGGATATTCGTGCAGGATCATCTATCGGGGATGCCTCGGGGTTTGTGCAGGAATTTGGAAGGGTGGGGGTAGGGGATCTGTGGCTGAAGCTACTGCAGTTGACTGTTGATCATTTATGTTAAACATGGTAAATTGAATGTAGTGCAATCCTGATCTTGTGTTCTTTGGGGTGATGTTAAAGCAAATTGAATGTTGTGCAATCCTAATATTGTGTTGTATGCTGCGAAGAGGCTGTCGGACTCAGGCTTGTTTCTAGAAGTCTGATCGTGCAGGGGCCTGGGAGCTTGAACTAACAGTTCTAGGTTTAAAATTCCAGCGGGCCTAGCAAACCTTCAGTACTTCCCACCACGATAACAGGTTTCTGATGTGTCACCTTTTGAAAGGGTGTCTTAAGAAAATAAAAAAGTGTTGTAAGTGTAGATTATTGCTGTAGAATCTTTTAATCAAATCTATTTTGTGGTGCAGCCTGTACAACCCTCAGAGTGAGACACCGAGGAACTGCTTGCCTACACAACAGGTACAGATATGTTTAGGTTGGCGTAGTTCTTATTCTATTCCAAGCGTTATTTTTACATCATCCTGCACACCCCGTCCTGTATCTAGCTCTTGCATGCTAACTTTCAAGCTTTATTCTTGGGCCATCCAGTTCGACCCCACTATCTGTCTAGCTCCTGCCTTCTATCTTTCAACCCTTCAGTGTCCAGCACAGACACCATTTTCCTTCATCCTACGGTGACACCTTGTGTATTAGAGTGTGTGCATGCAGCGTGTTTTAAATTAAAATGAATGACTATATAGGTCTAGAAAAGTGAAATGGATTTCAGATTCTAAAAAGCGCTCTTTTGTTCTTGAGTTTTTACAGGCAACAATCTACATGTTGATTCACAGATTGAGGAGCTTTTTGAAATCCTTACCTCCGCGAAGGAGGAACACGCGCCTCCTAGTTTAAACGGCATTCAGTGTAACCCTCCGCTTACAGGTACATAACACGGGTCTTGTTACCTAAGTTGTGTAAAGGCGTGCATGTGTATCCTTAACTGCTTACACAACATCCTCTAACCCCCAAAGGAGTCTCACTAAACTACAGCCTAATAGTGGGAATGTAATGTTGATGCCTTTCTTCACAGCCACCTGGCTTGCTCTGGAATCCCACAACTATGCTGCGCCTTTTCACAACACAGCCCCAAGCGTCAGTAATATGACCCCGAAGAGCTGTTCAGAATTGAGACTATTCAAAAGAAACCTGAGTATCCTGTAGCTGGCCCCTCTACAAAGAAGGTGGTTCCTCAAAAGGGCAAATCAGGTGTGTATTATGAACTATAGCATACTAAACATCCTAATATATGTATTGTTTTCTTATGCAGCACATTACCCCATCAGCTGAAGGGGTCTTCTGACCATGTAAATAGTTATTTAGTCTGCTTGTTATAACGGCACGGCTACAAAGGCATTAATTGTCTTTTACTAATGTGTATTTTCTGGTCTTTCAATCCCTATATCGATTGCACAAGACCTACAGGGATGAAACGCTACATAAACATGGTCAGCAGCCAGCAGTTCAGCTAAAGGAAAGAACAGCGCTTCAGCCCCAGGAATCAAAACTGTTGCAGTTTTACTCAAACAGGGTCCAAGGACTGCGTAATCACAAAAGGCCCGAACGTCCACACACACCCCAGAGGTACAACCGGTGAGAGACGCCCAGGGCATCAAAATAGTTGAGGTACTGACTTAACAGAATCTGTTAGACATAAGATGCTTGACCCCATGCACTGTCTCCCCTGGTACAGCTATGGAACTGCTCCTCTGGCTAGGGTTGTAGCCCCCCTAGCTAGCCACGATCCAGACCAAAACACGCCATAGGACATTTCCATAAAAAGGAAACCCCAATGCCTTCCTCCACAACCCGAGCCCTAAACTGTAACCCCATAGACCAGGCCCCCATAAATAATAGCATAAATAATACTCCAGCCCCTGAGAGCCCGAATGGAGTTGTAAACCATGTAGAGTCTCCAGAATAACCCCTAAATGTCTTCAACAACCTAGGGGTTGAAGCACATGAGGCGTCAGACAACTGCTGCAGTCTCAGGGCTCGTCAGATCTTAGCTAAGTGCAACAGCTTTCTGAGATGCTCCACTCGGCATCAAACCTAGGCAGTTTGTCTTTTAACGCCACACAGGAGGATTGTCGGGCTGTTGCTCACAATCCCGGAGATGCCCAAGATGGTGTAGAGCTTATCTACTGGGAGCAGAATCTACATCTTCAGCCTATTTTGCCCCCAGTTACACCCCCACATGCATATTCCCCAATTAGTCCGGCATCAGTTGTAAACCCCGCCACTCCCACCTCATCAATTCATGACACTAGTGCAGAATGGTCTTGGGGTCTTAATCAAAGCTTCGAACCAGAGAACCTCCCGGCGTCATCCTTGGGAACAGGGGCAGATTCTCACGAGCAGTGTCCAGAGGGTGGGTGGAATATTCTTGAGCAGCGGGTGGCAGGACAACAGGAAGGTACTAGGGGTGGTGAGAAGAGAACAGTACTCCAGGAGATTCAGGGTAATATATATGTCAACCCTGCTAACAGTAAATCCCCACACTATGGGGTTTTGGACCTCAGAAATGAGTTTGGGTCCTGTATTAAAGCAATGCACAAGTGTTTAAGAAAACTAAAATCAGCCTATAACGCTATAGCCACTAAACTGTGGAAGAAGCAGGCCTGTGGGGTAAATGAAAACTATACAGATAGTAATAGACTTCATGAGAATATCCGTATAGTCCAACGGTGTACAAGTGAGGTTCTAAATGCCAGCAAAATAGCGGTGTCAGACTTGATCAATATTTCATGCTGATGCCAGAGATGCAGTGCTCCAGGGCACTATTTTAACAGGTCGAGACAAACGGCACAATATAAAAGAAGGTGCAGGAGATGGTTTCTAAAGCTCTGAGGTTCCTAGGCACTGTCTTGTCCAAAAAAGACTGTACCACGAGCTAGAGCTCGTCTAATATGCACAAGTACCTTGACCCCGCCCCCTAAAATGCAACGGCAAAGAACAGAGGACTAAACACTAATTTAGGAGGGGTCTACAGATGCTCCAAAAGTTTCAAGAGCTCGCTAAGCAAGGAAAGACACAAACGCCCAAAACACTGGGGGCTACCAGGTAAAGGATGGTGACGAGGCAATAGCGGGGCCTTCAAGGAGTACTCCTGACACAGGACAAACCAGTATGGGGACAGAGTCTAAAAAAGGGTGGGGTGGCAAAAAACAAAAGTGGGCTACTAGCTTTGGCCGAGATTGGCGTCTCCCATCCAGATACCCAATCACAGGATCCTAAGCTGGTGTTTTTAGAGTGTCATAAGGTACCATAGGAATGTAAAGAGATTTTGAGCAAGGGAGCATTATGAAGAGTTCTGCTTTGTTAACTTGGAGCACATAAGATCTGCGGATCATGGTTTTTAAGCTATTCACCAAGCCATACAAGCTCTTTTAGAGCATTTGTTGCAAGGCATGGGGCCAAATGATTTTTATCCAGCTCCGCTTCCACGGTCAGGGTATTGACAGTCCTCTGTTTACAAGGCATTCCTTGCAGGACTTATTTGACGCTGTGGAATTTTTAGAAAACCTTGCTAAACTTTTACAAAGTAAATCCGAAATAACAGCTTTCAGTACCTTCAGAATAGTCACTCTTGTCCGGAGGCGAGAGGGGTGTGTACAGAACCTTAAAAAGTACCCTTTACAGCAAAGTCATTGGAAAAAAACAGTGGTGGTTACCCAACTTTAACCGCGGTGAGAGCAACATGTGTCTAGCGGCAAGCATTGCAAGGCTACTCGCAGATCGCAACATGACCGACGCCGTCGTATTGTCCAGAGCAGCGCAAGCACACGCCGATCTTGAAAAATCTCCTGATAGACTGGTTGTTTTTGGCGAATTGGGTCCGTTTGAAAATTACTTTGTGACCGTAAAAGTTCTGTACCACAGAAGCATTTCACATCCGGAGAGCAGGTCAGAACCAAGACTGTTTACATTCTACATCATGAAAATAATTTTTACGATATCTTAAATCTGAAGAGTTTTTAAGGCATTAACTAAGTTTGTGCACATTGCGCCCACATCAACAGCAACAAGTCCGCTCCTCAATGTGAAATGCATTGTAAAATGTGTCGGAGGGATGTGTGCATCTCAGACCAGGGGGCAAAAGTGAGATTCTTGCATTGTAATCTATTCTCACTCACAACTGTCTGATTATACACCGAAAACTGGCGAGCACCCCAAAAGCTGTCCGCTCAGGATGCGGCCGATACATTGCCGTTGCCCATGACTGCGACGGTATGAAATGCCCCCGTTGTAAGGAGCATTTTGCTCTGGGAAAAGAACACGCTACATGATTAAAAGCCAGCCTAAGACCAAAACCGAAAATGATATTTTTTTCGATATAGAATGCACTCACAAAATGTTGGACACAAACCCAACTACATATTCGCCCAGCATCTAACTTCAGATGATGTCTGGGAGTTTGCAGGGCTTTCATGCATGAACGATTTCCTTAACACTTTAATGCAGACAGAATTCAAGGGTTATACACTGATGGCTCATAACTCTAAAGCTTATGAGTCATTCTTCATTTTACAACATATGATTTTTGAAAAAGTTCCTGTAGATCTCATCACGCAGGGCTCCAAACTGATGTTCACAGAGGTTCCTTTACATATAAGGTTCAGAGATGCATTGAATTTTCTGCGGATGAAATGGGGTACTTTGCCAAAAGCCTTTGATTTTCCAGGCTCTAAAGGTTATTTCTTACACTTTTTTAACACCTGGGCAAAACAAAATTGTGTGACCCATGCCTCCGCCTGATAGTGTTATGTCCCGTATAGAGGCCCTAATGTAGACCCGTTCATACATGCCCTAAAATGGACGTATTCGTATTTCCCCAATACGGTCTTATTCGTACTTGCCCTATTATGGTCAAAACAGCATATGCCCTATTACGGTCATAACTGTACATGTCCTATTATAGTCATGATTCCTTATATAGGCATGATCTTTCACCTACATTGGTCCTCGCTAGTACACAACAAGCTCAGAGGGCTGAACGTTATCTAGTCTGTGGTTTTGAATACAGCAGGGTTTTCCCCAAACACAGGCCCACACTGTACTCATCAATTATGCATGGCTCTCTAGGAATACACCACCTGCATAATATGTATGTACAAAGTTCACCCCTGATGTCTTCCTCAAGTCTAACAAGGGCCAATACAAACCATACGAAGCAACTAGAGTCTTCAGGGTATAAATACACCACATCTTACCCCGGTAAGACAGAGGGAACTGAGACTTCCATGCTGACACACTGACCAGAGACGCTGAGGCTCCTGCATGCAGTCGCTCCAGCTGACAGCGGTCTAACACAGCCCTTGCGGGGTGTCCAACTCGAGACCAGGACGGGGTCCCACACTCTCTATTCAGGTATGGTGGTTCGACTAAATCCTAGAAGGATTCTTGGCTCTTAGGCTTTTAGACCTACAGCTGGACTTGGCCCTTTCTGGCAGGTTCACCCCTGAACTTTTTGCCTTAAGCTCTGACATAGTGGTAGTGATTTTTGGCCTCTGCGCACTTTAGCACTGTGGTCCAGTGCGCGCTGAGTGCGTGTGGTGAGATTGGCCTGCCCTCCCATAGGAATGCATGGGGGATATGTGTGTCCATGGTAATTCCTGGTATGAGGGGAGTGCAGGGTCGAGTTTAGTATGTGCGAACTCGTGAGAATAAATGCTGCGCAATGGTGTGCGCAGACTTATTATAACTAGTGTAGAAATGCCACTTCTAGAAGTTGGCATTTCTGTGTGCTCTGTCTGCCTGCCTGATGTGAATTGCATGTCTGGCTTATGAGTGACAGGGGCTGGGAGGTGTGTGTGGCTCCAGGAGGGGCAGGGTGAGTCAGCGCAGGGCTGAATGGAGAGATCTCCATGTAGATGGGTGGGAGGAGTTGCACCTGGGACCTGAATAGGGCTGTGCCTTCCCTCTACAATGCTGGCTCCACCTCCTGTGGTGCGTCTGATGTCCCTGGCCTGTCTTGTCAAAGGGGAGAGGAGCTTGCCAAAACAAAGTGCTCCAAATCCCCCTGATACCAGTTCTGACTGGTATCTCCAAGCCCTGTGCTGTGACACAAAGGGGATTTTGTGTATAAAAGAAGGGGCTGTGACCCCAGAAAAATGTGCAGTTCTGGTGTGCTAATCCTGCAGGGCATGCTGCTGCTGAGGGCCCAGTGGGGGCTGCCAGGAGGGCTTGCCTCCCTGGGCCCTGCATGCCCCTTTACTTTTCCAGGACTTGCTCTCCCTTAGGGGAGGACTGCTGCTGCATCCTTTTGGCGCCCTGGGAAGCGCTCTGCTTTAATTTACTCTTCCCCTGAAGAGTGCGTGGGCTGCGCAGCGCCGAGCTGCAAACCTTGCTTTGGAGGGAATCCCCGTCGTAGGGAATTCCCCTGCCTTGCCGGAGAGGAGCGGGTGCCCACCCCGCATTGTGGTGCCCTTTAGCGGGTGCCCACCCCGCTTTATATTTTAAATCTCGAGGGAGCCTACCCCTCTTGCCGCCGAGGAGAAATCACCGCCGCGACCGAGCCGAGGAACAGGAAGTTAGGCCGCCGCGCCTGACTATGGGCGGGGCCTGACGAGGGAAGTGCGGCCGGAAGCAGACGGAAGTGGGGCTACTGGTGTAGAGGAGGACGGGAGCCTACCCCGGATCCCCGAGCTCCGAGATGAAGTCCCGGGTCCCAGGAGGGGGCCCGGGTGAAGTGAGCAGAGCCCCGCGGGCTTCCCATTGAAGTCCCGGTCCCAGGAGGGGGACCGGGTGAAGAGCAGAGTTCCCCCGTGTCTGAAGCCAGGAGAGGAGAAGACTTCCGCCTGCGCCACGCCGAGAAGAGCCCCGCATTCTGAGAGGGCCCGGGTGAAGAGAGCCTCGCACCCTGCCCGGAGAGCAGCAACGGAACTCCGGTGAGTGGGGTCTCCAGTTGTGTGGTGCCGATCGAGGCACGGGGACATACCCGCATTTTGAGCAGCCCTGTCTGGCAGCGGGTCGCTCCAATGCTTGGGGCATTTCTGGGCATAGTTTGTTGGTGCCAGTGAAGGCACCATGTTAGTTCTCCATGAGCGGCCCCGTCTGGCAGCGGGCCGCTCCAACGTGTGGCATAGTGGTTCTTAGAGCCTGCGTGGATCCAACGAGGGGGCAGTTTTTCAGTCAATTCTAGGCCCCGAGGGCCCCAGTGACTTGGGGGCATATCGAGGCACATTGTCGGTGCCTGGGCGGTCCCGCAAGAGAGCGGGCCGCCCCAACGATGGGGGCATGTGATTTAATGCCACTAGGAGGGTCCAGAGGGCACAGAGGGGCCGGGCCCCCCTCCTTTATGCAAAGTGCCACGAACTGGGCACAATTGAGAGCGAGTCCCTGAGAGGGACCAGAGGCACAGTGAGTTTCCCAGCTGCCCAGCAATTAGTGGGGAGCTGCCACGTTTAGTTTTGTGCAGTGGCGCACTGTGGATTCAGCTGCTAGGCAGCAGCCCTGACATTCTGGACACGGGGCATTTGAGCCCCTTTTGAGATGGCCAGTTGGCCAGGGGGACTGGTGGGTTTATAGGGCGCCAGGCCCTAAATGTGATTTATGCCTCTAATATGGTTCTTACTGTGAGGTACTGTGCTCATGTGATCAGGTGGTGTTAGGAAATGTGATGCATGTAGTATGGTTCACGCACCCTGATTTATGCCTCTAGATGTGGCTTTATGCTAATGAGATTATTGCATACTGCGTGTATGCTGGTGAGGACTAATGCATAATATGTTTCTGCTAATGAGATTATTGCATACTGCGTGTATGCTGGTGAGGACTAATGCGTAATATGTTTATGCTGGTGAGGTTATGGTCTAATGCGTTTAGGCTTATGAGGTTGGCGCAGAATGTATTTCGCGCCTAATGTGATACTGTGCATACTGTGGTTTGTTACAGGATGATGCTGAGTACAGTGGTTACCAGTGATTACTGGTTGTACGTTTATATGTCTTACTTTTACTAAGTTCGCTTTGTGCTGGTTCTGACAGTGGTCCAGTTGGCCCTGTCAGGTGTAAATAATCCCTTGTAAATATGACCCCGTGCCAGGTGGCACGATGTATATTATGTGAGTACTATTCTAATGTGTTTTATGATAATACAAAGGCTATTTTTGATATAACCTTGTGTGGAGATCTTTTTGTAGTGTGCCTGGTATGTTGCTGTGTGCGTGCGTAAACGCTTTACACATTGCCTCCGGGATAAGCCTGACTGCTCGTGCCAAGCTACCAAGGGGGTGAGCAGGGGTTATCTTTGGCATGTAACTCACTCGCCCTGACTAGGCATGTAACTCTCTGCCTGGCTTTGGCGCAAGCCTTAGCCAACCAGAGATCCCATTTCTAACACCTACACATATGCTAGGTACACTGAGGTACATCTAGTTAGGCATCGTAGGAGTACGCGCACTTTTCATAATGCTTTTTATATTCATGTATGTATTCATGATTATTGCAATATGGTAGAACTGTTCTATCCCTTTGCTTTTATCGTACTGCTGATAATATATCTCTGCTATTGTTTGCTGGTTACTGCAGCACATATATTTTACACTAGAATAACAACTGTTCAATAAATACTTATTGAAACGCCCAGACTGTTTATTCTGTGTAACTCTGAGACAAACCGAATAAGTAAGCACGAGTGACTGAGTGAAAGGTAGTACATTGTTGTCACGATTCTGAGGAATTTGGGTTGTCATGATCTAAGGTTGCCAGAAACTAATCTCTCCCCGATAAAAGGAGATTCTAGTGGCACTGTGAGCTAGCTAATGCAAATCAGGCTAACATACGCGGTGGGGGTGCACAGAGCCAGTCAGTCACCAAGCCCACAGTTTTTTTTTTAATCCAAATGCGCAGGTCCTGCATGGGTACTATAGGAACTACACGACAATAGTTATGGCGTAGAATATATGATGCCTGATAAGGGAGTTTTTTAAACTGGTCTCATGAAAACGGAGACAAGACCTTCCATTTTCAAGCTGAGTTGAAAGCTTACTGTTAGGAAGATGTATTCATCTTGAGGAAAGTTGCAACCTCTTCAGAGATGGGATTGTGAAGATGATGCAAGAAACTGTTTTGAACCCAGACGCCCCTGAGATGACCAAGTGCGTAGAGTATTTCGACCCTTTTCAGCATATGACGCTTGCATGTACATGGCTTTCTACAAACGCGTGTTTATACAGCCTGAAACATAGCGCTGGTACCCACATACCTCTATAACAGTAAACAAAAGCGTTCTTCTACACCCTCTATTCGGTGGCTCTGAAAAGGAAAACCTATTTATCCAACATGCTTTGCATGGCGGTGAATACCGCGTGGGGCCGTATTTCCCAGACAGTTACGCTGTAATTAACGTAATTCCGACAGCCTTTGAATACAACGGCTGTTTTTACCACGGTTGTCCACAATTCTACAAATCCCATGAGTTTAACTCCCTCTTGGGCACACATTTTGAGCACCTGCACAGGTGTACTCTGTTAAAGGTGCAATCTGTTGAATGGCTGATTTGTTCTGAGATCCCTTTGGGAGCATTAGTGGCTAGATATGTTAAAATCTGATGCAGAATTGTGCTCCTTCATTAAGTGCAGGGAATTACCAGAACCTCTCGAACCCTGCGATGCCTTATGTGGGGGGCGTACGAACGCTATACAGCTGTACAAGCGAGTGGGCAAGGGTGAGAAAATCCATTAATGCGGTTTTACCAGTCTGTGTCCGTACATTAACAAGATAAAGCTGTACCACCTAGGGCACCCGCACATCATATATAGGGACTTTAAAGACCTTAACCAGTACTTTGGGGTGACTAAATGGCAAGTCTACCCTCCCAGGAGTCTTTATTTCCCCGTTCTGCCACACAGAGTTGAGGGTATTTCACAAAAAATAGACTGAAGCAAAAGATTCGCTCCTGTCACTTCTAGGGAATCATTACATGACAGATTCTGATGCCGACATAGAGTGGGACAGCATATATGCAAATAATGACTATACAGTCTGGATTATAAGAAAACAATGGGAAATACGAGATACAGTAAGAACTGTTATTGTGGTGATCACTGATCTAAATTGTTTTCAATAACCACAAAGTGTAACAGTTTGATTTTTTTTTTTGTTGAAGATATCCTATATTGATTCTGAATATAAATTTTCCCCATTCTGAATGTGATACTGAGTTCTTCATGAGAACTTATGATGACTTGAATATGAACTTGCATAGCCTCAGGTTTAGGATAACTCGTAAACCGTAAAGTCTATTGAATGTGTTATAGTTTTAGCTTTGAAATATACATGATAAATGGCGATGTGTAGAAGGGATTCTTTTAGTAAATTGATTTTAATATGTATGCATTATTTGTATTCCTGGAGCCCTGAAGAAGCCTTTTTTAAGAGATGAAACGCATTGGTTACTCTGGCAAAAAAGTTTTTATTGAAAAAGAAGATATAAATAAAGGAATTTAAAAAAACCTGGATGGAGTCTGTGTACTATGTAAAATGGATTAATGTGCAATTTATATAATCAATGGTGTGTGCTGATCATTCTTGTATAGAGTTGAGGGTAAACTAATGTTTCTCCTGTGTCGAACGTGCGCAGAAAATAGACATTAGTGTGTGCAAACACTTTGATGAAGAAAGGGCAATCACGGGTACCTGGTGTAGCACTGAGGTGCAAGCTGCCCTGGAGAAAGGTTATAGACTTACAAAAATACACAAAATATGGCACTTGGAACAGACTACAACCAAGCTCTTTTCTGAGTATATTAACTTTTATCAAAGATGAGCAAGAAGCGGCTGGCTTTCCAGAATAGTGTGTTGATGAGGCCACAAAGCAAAAACATATAGACTATTACTATGCTCACAAGGGTATACAGGTAAAACCAGAACACATTGAGGTCACTCCTTTCAGAAGGCAGCGGACAAACTTGTCAAACGATACAATCATCACCGTTCCTGATGAACTGTACAAATATCTTTTTGGCTAATGTTCAGGGGTGTCCAGCTGTGAGTTTATTGACGATGAAACCGCATCTTTGTGCTGTATATACACAGAAGAGTGTCCAACAACTTGTAACAATATAAAACATCTTGATAGTGTTTCACAACCGTGCACGCTCGCTTGGAGCTTTACAGTGTCCTGGATAAGCTTCAAGGTAGATGTCTGTATCACAATACATAATCTGTTATTTTTTGTGAGTGATGGAGTGAGGTTTGTAAAATGCATCCTCATGAAATTAAGTAACCCCATAATAATGTATTGACTGCATGGACTAACCAACTCTGAATGCACACATTTACACGAGGGGCAAACGCATTTTACATAATATACTAAACCATGTTTGCATGATGACGTATTAACCGTTTGCGCTTTGAAAAACCGTACTAATGCATGTTTATGCTATGTTGTACATTGCACATTTTGCATGTTGTGCACAAATAACGAAAAGGTTGCTTTAAATTAATAGCTTTCGCTAGGATTTAATTAACACAGGGTATTAGTATGGTGGGAGGTAACCATAATGGGTTTTATTTCATGAATTAATATTCTTTTGTGTTTATTTTACTTTAGTACGAGATTGGGCCTGCATGAAAATGGCCTCTTGTTTGAACCAGCATGTGGTTCTCTTGGTCGGTATGGAGAGCGCATGCGCCAAGATGGGTTGCCTGCTTGCAGAGTGTACCAGCTGATGTAATCCGTGTGAAGGCCATGTTGACCTGTGTCCTATTGTTTGTGCCAAGACGCGACAGCGACTGTGGGAGCAGCCATCACTACGTGCAATTTGAATGTGAAGCGGATATCATAATGTACAATTGTTGCAAAATGTATAACTATGAATGTCAGTGGTATACGAATGCATTAGTCTTAAATCCTTCCTTTGTTAAAACCAGTATAGAATGGATTTGTGAGGAGAACTGGATGAGGCGACCCTAGTATGATTTATGACAACCAATCACAGACCGAGTTTCTACTGATACTGCAACATTGTAAGATAGTAAGTTAGTCATGAGGGTATAATTGATATCTCAATTGGGGTGTGGCAAGGCAGTGCGGTCCGGAATAGCAGTGCAGTCCGGTGTGGCAGATCAGAGAGAAGAGACGATCAGAACGCACAGAGAAGCGCACCAAGACAGAGAGAGCAGACCAGCACTAAGCCAGAGAACGCTTTAGGTACGAGAACGTTGCAGGAGTGCTTGGGAGGAGACTGCGTCCAAGGTGAACTAGATCAAGGTAGATTGATTGGGATATTAATTTTAGTTGTTAGTCTATGGCAAACTTGGCTATACCTATCCTGTTAACTTTGTCCTCTGAGCCTATCTCTGGGGACCTCTTTCCACAACCTATGCCAAGGAAGTGGTTTTCCTGATTCTTTGGTGGGTATCACCCTCCTTGATTGCTTTAATTTTGCAATATATTTCTGCAAGTATTTATGCTGTACCTTCTCTTCCCCATTCCTAGGCACGCTTTGATGTCGATGCAAATGATTCATTTTGATTACATTGCTTGATAATTTGTTCTCTTGTATCTAATCTTGTGTGTGCACTGACAATCTGAATTATGAGCATTTAATAAGATAAAATCATTAACTGAAGAAATGACTCTGTGGTTATTTAGTTTATGATTAACTAAACAGTTTAATATTTGTCACCATCAACTCTTCAACTAATGGTCCATCGACCAAAGGAAGAAGACAGTTCAGATTACGAATAGTTGGAATTATATACAAATGTTATTAATGTGAAGTGTAGTATTGTACTTAATAAAACTGACACATTAAACCCCCCAAATCCAGCGCCTGTCCTCAGGGATCATTTATGGGTAATGTGTGATGGGCCCCGTTGTTTGGTAAAGCAATTTGTGTGATGAGATTTCCCTTGGTCCCTGATTCATGAATTAGGGGTTGCGCTGGATCAGTTTTTCTGGTAGCAGAATGATGGTTATTATTGATTAGTTTGGTGATTTATTGATTAAATGTTTAACATTCTATGTAAAGTGAGTTAGTATCGCGTTTCTATGTAGTCTTTGGAACACCGGTACAGAAGGGTATCTGGGAAGCCGGCAAAGTAAAAGTTAGCCTGAAATAAGGCAGAAGAAAAGTGTGAGAAGTGAAATCACACGGGAATAGGTGCATTGTCTGGTTAAATTAGTGGTAACACTTATGTGTTATTTTGGGGACTATTTAGCGTGTATGTAGAAAAAGAGTGAGATAGCGAAGGGTCCACCTGTGAAACTTTGGCCTTATCCCCGGAAGAGTAGCGAGACCTCCTTTTCAACAAAAGGTCCTCTTGTGAAATTTTGGCCTTATCCCTAAAGAAGTAACGGGTCCTCTCCTAGCTTGGATGAAGGGAAGGATAGGGGAATTGTTATACTTGCCCGTATTGAAAGGAACGTTATTGAGAGTGAAAAACTATCTCTCTATTTAGTAAACAGACAGTGTGGTATTGTTTTATGTTGTGACTAATAAGTTATTGTAAAGAAAAAGGACTTAGTAAAGTGCTGCTAATTTTTGTAAAGGGAGGGTCAGCAGCAGGAGGAGAGGCTGACGTCACAAAAAGCAGCGCTGGCATTGGTCAGACTGTGAAGACAGAGTAAACTCAGATTGGCTGGTTGGTGTGAGCCGCGCTGGTATTGGACAGGATAGCGGAGACGTAGAAAGCTCCAATTGGAAGAGTTGGTGTCGCGCTGACATTGGTCAGGAGTTTAGGGAAGCAAAGGAGTTTGATTGGTGAATTATAGTGGATTGCATTGACAAAGTATTTGGATCGAGTAAAGCTGTTGACAAGTAACAACAATGTATTTTGAACAACCAAAACAGGAGAAATTGACTTTGTTTGGCAAAATTAAAAGATTCTTTAAAAAGGACAAACCAGTAATAACGAGAGAAGGAGTTCCTATCCCTCCACCAAAGACACCAGCGTCTTATATGATGTTAAAATATGGTTATCACACATGTATTTTGCTAGAAAATTGGGTAGGATATACGAAGAATGATGGTGTGCTAGCTTTTCCAGAGCATGGTTCTTTTAATTTGGCAGTATTGCGTAATTTGAGAGAAAAGATGATGGCATCAGACCCAAGACCTAGACCTACACAGTTTGAAGCATTAGTAGAATGGGAAGATGAAATGTATGAAAGAGAAAGACATAGAGGTGGTAGAGTTCATAGATTTATGTTTGGAAGATTTCATGATGAAAGACCTGAAGACAGAATGAAGAAATGGAGAGATAACTGAAGGATTGTATCCAGTTTTAATGGTAGGAGAGACTGCAGGAAGCAAATGTAAGGAGAAAAGGAGACATTTAGAGCAATTTGGTTATGGATATAACCCGAATGAATCTGATGATGAGCTGCTGGATGATCTATTAGTTAAACTACCACCACCTTATCAGGAGAATTTAGCGATGGTGACGCCAAATGCACCGTCAATGGAAACACCAATGACACCAGTTCCAACTGTAAGCGATGTAGAGCAGGAAGGAGAAGCAGAATTTGCCATACAAACCAAAGAATTAGTTAAATTTAATCAGATGAATATGAAAATAGACGCAATAACTGTGCCAGTAACTATAGGTCCAGCAATACCTGTATTCGAAAATAGACTTATCCATGAACCTTCCTTGACTGTCCCATTAAATTCTGCTATAACATCAGCTAGTAGTAGAATTAACGCCGTAAGTGTACAAAGTGAACAGCCCACTACAGTTACTAGGTCAACACCTCCGACTAATCTAACAATAATTGAAACACCTAGGGAGATAATGCAGTTACAGCCCAAAAGAATAGAGTTGGAAGAGATCCCCAGCAGTGAAGTTTCAATAGGTCCAACCACTGAAGAATTAGATGATTGGGTGAAAGGGTTACAAAGGAGAAAAACACAGCCACAGCCTATAGATGTGTGTAAGTTGAGAGTAGATCTGGAAGAAATGATCATTGGGACCATAAGTCCAGACAGGCTAAAGACGTATCAGGATGATGAATTGATGCATCTGTGTAAGAGTATTACTTGGAAAGCGAAAAATCTGCATGAAAGGTTAATGGAAGCTGCAGAGGAGTTGGGAATAGACATAGGAAGATCAAAGGTGTTGCAGAAGACGTATAGAGTGGATTTTACTGAAAAGGATATAGAAAATATGAATGCGTCTGGTAGACGATTGCAGATAAAAGAGTTAATGGTTGTTTTGAGAAAATGGAGAGACGTGGAAAGATGGAAGGGTAGATGGATGAGGAAGAAAGAAGAATTGGCTGCTAAAGAAATACATTTACGTCCAGTAAGAGAAGTAGAAAATGTAGCTCTGGAATGTCCCATGAGAGAAGTTCCAGGAGGAGGTTATGTGCATGTTCCGTGGACTAGACAGGATATATTGTCTTTCACCAATGAGTTTCCCAGGTTGAGAGAAAAGCCAGTGGAATGGTACAAACAAGTTGAGAGGTTTGTGAAAGTCTCGAAGGTATTGTTAAAGGATTTAGATGGATTATTTGAAATTGTTGTCCCTGCAGATTTATGGACTGAATGTAAGATTACAGTTGATTGGCCAAAAGATGAATATCCTAGGGATACCAAAACGGGAGCACCTTCTGATGAGGTGATGAAAAAGTACCATCAGGTGATTACTTTCTTGAAAAGCAAAATTTCCCTAAAGAAACTGATTGGGTAAAAATTGATAGAACAACCCAAGAGCCGAAAGAATCTGTGCATGCATATTATGAGAGGTTATTACAAGTTTTTAGCAGTCTAGTGGTTTTGAGAATATTGGAGACAAAGATATGGGTCATTTTGTGTATGGATTAAGACCTGAGATTAGTCAGATGATACAGCAACACATGTTGTGTTGGCAGGCCAAAACGATTGAGATTTTGAGGTATGCAAAATACTGCAGCGATGACATTGAGTCTCGCCATCGCAAATTAAAAGAAAAGATGATGTGGGCGCAAGTAAAGGTAGCAGAGCAGCAAGCAACTCAGTTGAATAATCAGTCTATAAACCAAATGGGAGGAGTTAGTCAGAATGCTCAAAGACCCAGTGGAGGCAGAGGACAAATGAGCAGAGAAGAGGCGAAAAAGAAATTCCCTTGTCATGGGTGCAGAAAGTATGGACACTGGAAGAATGAGTGTAGATCAGTGAAGAGGACTAATGGAGGAAATCAAATTTTAACCCCACAGGTGCAGAGTGAGATGGGTGTGCAACAGACACCGCAGCAGCAGGTAGTTACTACCCAATATCCGGTCCCACAACCACCGTTGCCACAATGTAAATGCTCAAAGATACAGTGCGGTTATGGGGTTCCACGGAGGAGACCAGGTTGGTAAAAATACTAACACGAATGTGATTCCCCAATTTTGGATGCAATGTGATGGAAGTGATGTTGAGTCGAATCAATGACTGTGCCTGAGGGGGGAGGAAGAGTGCGTGCTTGGCGCTACTCTAGAGGGAGATCAGTCGGGTCCATTTGTTGATGGAAAAGTGGAAGGTAATGATATCACCTTTCTTGTGGACACTGGTGCTACCCGTTCTACTGTGAGAGCAGCAGAAATTCCAAACCTACCCCTCTCTGGAGAAACTATCCAGGTAGTAGGAGTCTCAAATAAACGGATAAATACTCCAATTACTAAACTAATTGAAGTGCATATTGGCCCCTTTAAAGACCTGCATTGGTTTGTAGTGTGTGACTCGAGTCCAGTGAATTTGTTAGGAAGAGATTTGTTGTGCAAGATGAATTGCACAATTTACTGAACACCGGATAGTATTGCATTTCAGACACCTGATGAGGATGTCGCTTTTAAAATGGTGCTAGCAAAACAAGAAACAGAAGTGAATGAGTTATTTTCGCTTCTTGCAGACAAAGGTGTGCCTGAAGAATTGATGAAGGTAGTGAATTCAGAGGTGTGGGATTTCACAGGACAGGAGATTGGGTTAATGAAGAAAGTGGATCTGATTAGAATTACAGTGAAAGATGGTGTTGACTATCCAAATACACCACAGTATAAAATGAAGCCCGAAGTAATAGCAGGAATAACTCCTGTAATTGATCAAATGATTGAACAAGGAATTTTAAAAGAAATAATTAGTCCTTGTAATTCACCTATTATGGGATTGAAAAAGCCAAACGGAACCTATAGAATAGTACAAGATTTGAGAATGGTAAACCAAATTGTTGTGCCAAACCCAGCAGTGATTCTCTACCAAATCCCACATGATGCGGAGTGGTATACCGTGATAGATTTGTGTCATGCATTATTTTCAATTCCCCTGCATCCGGATAGCCAGTATTTATTTGCTTTCCGGTTTGGAGATCGTGTTTTGGCATGGGGCCGAGTTCCTCAAGGCTATACTGAGAGTCCTTCAATTTTTAACCAGATATTGAAAAAGTGTCTGGAAGATTTGAGAATGTCTGAAGAGTCTCTGTTCTGGTTCAGTATATTGATGACCTACTGGTGGCATCAAAGACTCGAGAAGCCTGTGTTGCAGACACAGTTGCTTTACTGAACCATTTGGCAGACGGTGGACATAGTGTCCCCTGCAAAGTTACAATTCTGTCAGCGGGAAGTCCAATACTTGGGTCATAAGATTGAGAAGGGAGTCAGAAAAGTAACAGAGCGTATTCGAGTGATTAAGGACATGAAACCACCAACAACACAAAGAGAAGTGCGAATGTTTTTGGGAGTGTTTGGATATTGCAGACAGTGGATTTTCACTGATGGCAAAACCTCTACAGAGGTTGACGAGGAATGATGTGAAAGACCCAGTTAGATTGGATGAAGAAAGTATGGATGCTTTTGTTAAACTGAAAGACAGTCTGTGTCGGGCTACGGCATTGGGAATGCCTGATTATTCAAAGGATTTTGCATTGTATTGCAGTGAAAGAGATGGGTGTGCACTTGCAGTTTTAACTCCGAGGCATGGAATGGCAAGACGACCTGGGGCATATTTTTCTGCTACTCTAGATTCAGTAGCTGCCGCCTTACCTGGATGTTTGAAAGCAGTAGCTGCTACTTGTGTGAGTCTGGAACAGAGTGAAGGGATCATAATGGATCATCCTGTGAGAGTGTATGTGCCACATTCAGTTGAGATCCTTTTAACAAGAACACGGACTCAGCACCTCACCTATAGTCGGCTGACTAGGTATGAGAGAGTGATTCTGGGTACAGAAAATGTGACAATAGTGAGATGTACAAATGTGAATCCTTCTACTCTATTGCCAGATGTTTGGGATGAAGAAGTAAAGGATGAAGCCGAACATGATTGTTTGGATGTGACAATTTTGTACCAAGCCCCGTCCTGATATTAAAGATGTTCCTCTTGAGGAATCTGATCGTGTGATGTTTGTTGATGGTTCTTGTTTGCGAACTAGAACAGGTGTGTTGAGTTCTGCTTATGCCGTCTGTACTGTAGCGGCAATCCTGGAAGCATCTTGTCTAAAAGGGGTAAAATCTGCACAAGTTGCTGAATTGATAGCTCTAATTCGAGCCTGTAAATTGGGAAAAAGTCAGAAAGTGACTATAATTACTGATAGCCAATATGGCTTTGGCATTGTGCATGATTTTGGAGAACTATGGATGCAGAGGGGATTCCTTACTCTTCGGGGTCCCCCATCAGGAATAGTCAATTTGTAAAGGAATTGCTGGAAGCATTGCAATAGCCAAAACGAATTGCAGTGGTCAAGTGTGCCGCACATAAGTCAGGAGATGATTGTGACTCAAGGCAACAGATTTGCTGACCAAGTAGCACAATATTGTGCAAAGAATCAGACTTCCATAAATCGGGGAAAAACAAAAGAACATACGGTTTGTCAACTTATGTTTACTAACACCATTGAAACATGGGATGAAGTGAGACAATTGCAGGAAGAGGCAGGTGATGAAGAGAGACAGGAATGGGAAAAGGCAGGATGTAGTAGACGAGAAGATGATGTATGGGTATACATTGATAGGAGACCAGTCATGCCAGATAGTTTACTTTCTCATATTGCAAGGATGTACCATGGAATGACACATATTGGCTGAGATGCCATAGTCCGATCATTCGAACAAACGTGGTTTAATACCAAGTTCAGGACTATTGCAGAGAGTCTTTGTCAGAGATGCTTGACGTGCCAACAGCAAAACCCAGGAAGAAAGACAATAGTTAGTCTGGGAACAATAGGGAGGGCAGGAGGTCCTTTTACCAGACTACAACTCGATTTTATCGAGTTGCCTCCATGTAACAGGCTCAAATATGTGTTAATAATTGTGTTTGTTTTCCCGTTGGGTAGAAGCTTATCCCACAAGGAGGAATGATAGCTTGACGGTGGCAAAACTTTTGCTGAGAGAATACATTCCTAGATATGGTTTTCCAGTCACTATGGAAACAGATGGAGGAACACACTTTACTAGTGAAACAATCAAATTGATTTGTGAGGCATTGAGCATTCAACCAAAACTTCATTGTGCTTATCGTCCAGAGGCTTCTGGAATAGTAGAGCAGATAAATGGCACAATCAAGAACAGGTTAGGGAAAGTGTGTAAATCCACAGCACTGAATTGGCCTGACGCTTTACCCCTAGTTTTGATGAGTTTCAGAAGCATTCCTGACAAAAAGACAGGATTGAGTCCACATGAGATCTTGATGGGAAGAGCAATGAGACAAGCATTTGTACCTGCCAACAAATTGATAAATATATCTGATGATCTCTGTTAGACCTGGCATATCTGGGCGTGATTACTCCCTGACTTTTTGCCTCCATCTCCTTTGTTTTTAGATGCTTTGGGTACTTTGCCTCTGCTGATCAGTGTCAAAGTACATGGGTTCCCTATGTAAAGTGCAATGGTAATTGGTTGGCCATGATTGGTATGTTTGCCTTACTAGTAAAAGTCCCTAGTGATGTGCACTGTGTGTGCAAGGGCTAGTAATGCAAGGGTGCGCAGAGAAGGGAACTCAGGCCTTCAGTGTAGGGCCTGCGCGCAGTTTGCTAAGTTAGCATGTTGCCTGACAAGTGCAACCACTTGTCAGGCCTTACTTTCCCTTTTGCGTACACTGTGGGCACCCCTGTGGTAGGTCCCTAGTAACCCCTGGGCAGGGTGCAGTGTAGGTAACAGGCAGGACATATACTGAGGCGTGTGCTATGTCCTAACAGTGAAAAAACACTCCATTTCGTTTTCACTGGTGAAAGGCCATTCTGCCCATAGGACACAATGAGGGAGGCTGGGTTTGGTGTTTTGTTGGCCTAGTTTCCTATAAGTTTATAATGGAGAGGTGAAGTTTAGAATGTATGAACTCAGTGTCATAACACATCTTTCTATGAAAGTGGTTTTGTCACTGTGTTCAGAAACCACTCTTTAGAAAGTGGCTGAGTTTTGTGCTTTAAGCATTTCTGTGTGTCTCTGCTGATTGTGGATTAACTGTCTGGATCGGAGATGGGAGGGGGTGAGATGGCACCTGGCTGACCTGCATCTGGAGAGTATGCCAGGAGAATCCCCAGGAGGTGAGGAGGCCTGGGTTGCAGCTATAAAACAATTGACCCATCTCCTGAGTGATTAAGGGTCCAGACCCCCAGTATCAAAGGGAGAAAGGTGACACTGGGAGGGAGTCACCCAGAACTGATTTAGGCAGGGGTCAGGGACCCCTGAGCACAACGAACTTCAAAGACATGAAGGGGTATAACTAAGAGAACTGAAACCCCTAGAATTTGGTGTAATTTTGAATGGTGAAATGGACAGGTCGAGTCTGTAAAGGCTTTGACCTCTTTTGTGGTCAAGAAGAACCTCTGCCAAGGAAGAAGTTGCTGAAGAGACTCCTGGATAGGACTGACCCTTGCTTCGTGATCTGGGGTTGGCCTGCAGTTTGTAGCTTTTACTAAGGAAGAGACTGAAGGGACATTGCAGTGAGTGGTGTTCCCCCCCCCCCTTCTTGAACAGGACTGTGCTTTGTCCTGAACCCCAAGGGCCCGAGGTGAGCTGGCTCCCTGTTTGGAAACACAGAAACATAAAAGTTTCCGGAGAAGTCCCAAGCAACGCGGTGTGCGCGTGCTTTTGCAGCTTGAGACCCTCAGAAGTTGTGCCTTGTGATCGTGGGCACGCAGGAGTAAACTGAGTCTCGGACACGCAGGGTGCGTGTTGTGGTGCAAGCCAAGGCATTGGTGAGGGGCGCCTGGTCGTTGAGTGCACCGGGAAAAGAAGTGAGACTCGGACGCGCAGGGTGCGTGTCGAGGTGCAACCAGAGGCGCTGGTGAGGAGTGCCCGGGTAGCGTGTGCACCGAAATCGAAGTAAGTCTCCACGTGCTGAGGGCGGTTCTCGGTGTCCACTGAGACCGCAGGAAGGAGGGCCAGGTCATTGGGCCCTCGGAGTGCAACAGTAGCAGCCCGGACCGGGAGTCCCGGAGGAGTGGAGTCGCCGGCCCAAGCTCGCCATGCCCATTGACGGAGTTCTGGATCAAGGCCCAAGTCGCTGAAGGAGGGGAGGAGAGTGGGGTCGCGCGCCCCCCCAGGTAACGTGGATCACCACCTGGGGTGGGGTGCGGGCTCGGAGGGACACTCTCTCGGCCTCTCGCTCCTGGCAGCTGCGTGAGCCTGTTGCTTCGGCTCGAGGCCCGTGCTGGCCCAAAGAGGGGCAGTACTGGGGCCGGAGTGAGAAGCGGTACTTTTGTGTCATCATTGATCCATGTCGGGGGCAACTGTTAACGGAGCACCTAGACTGTCGTATTACACTTTGCATTATTGCTGCTATCGAACTGTCATATGACGCCTGACTCTATTTGTGCCTGACGAACTACATGCTGGGTGCGCTACGCACTGCGTTATTTTCCCTTGCAGAGTACATGATTGTAAGCGTGGCGCATTGCATTATTTCTTCATCACACAGTACCTGATTATAACGTGGCGTATTGCATTATTTCTTCAGTGCACAGTACATGATTGTAGCGTGACGCATTGCTTTGTTTCTTCCTTGCACAGGGCATGCTGGTGGTGATACGCATTGCATTATACCTTCTATTGCAAAGTACATGACTGTGGCGCTACGTGTGGCATTGTTTCTCTATTGCACAGTTCAGGAGTATATCGTTACGCATTGCAGTATTTCGTTTCTTTTGCAACGTGTGTGATTCTAGCAATATGACCTACCTAACCTTTTGGAAATGGTTGGAAGTCAGCTTAACTGTTGGTTAGAAGTGGTGGTTGGGATTAGAACCTACCAATCCACCAGAAGAAATACTACCCGTTATTATATGTTGGTTTTGTATCCTGTGGTCATATCGTATATCTTCTTGTATAAAGATTATACTCGTTTTATAAAAACTCGTGTGGAGTCTATTTGTGGTGACATCGGGTTGCTGTGAGTGTGGTTGCACATACTGTACACTCGTGTCTTGGAGATAAGCCTGGCTGCTCGTGCCAAGCTACTAAGGGGGTGAGCAGGGCTATCTCAGACCGTGTCCTTACTTAGCCTAACTTTGAAACGAGGGGTCCGGATCTCGCACCCGGCAACAGCGGTGTGGGACAGGGACTCCCGCCTCCAGCATTTGGTAGAGGCGGTGAGGGATAAGGACCCCCACTTCCAACATTTGGCGGCAGAGCGGTGAGATTCGACCCTAATGTAAATTAAACATGTATGTGCAAATTCACTCAGTGTTCATCATAAATTGATCGCAGACCACGATGCAACCACATATTGTGTTTTGGGAATTTTTGGTTCTATTGTTGAGTAACCTTTAAACCACACATGTCTCGGGGAGAGAGCCAGATAGCCGGTGAGGCTGCGGCTGCAGAATTAGAGTTCAACATGGAGGCACTGTTTTCCTACAAGGTTGATCAGTTGAGGAAATTCTGCAGAGCTTTGGGATGTCCCATGAAGGGTAGCGCCAAGAAGGAGGATCTGCAAATGGCCTTGAGGGAAGCCAAAGAGGCTCCGGAGACTGGGGATGTTGAGGTGGATGAGGATGACCCAGGGAATGGATTTGGTCCACAGGATTTGCCAGTGGAAAGACCAGCCACAGGGGCTGGTAGTAGCCATTCAGGGAGGAGTTTTTCACCAGAGGAGTTGGAGGAAAACCAAAGGGTCAGACTGCATGAGTTGGAGGTGTTAAAACTTAAAACTCAAGCAGAGGAGAGCAGGAACGCTCTCGCGTTGGAAGAGAAACGGATTCTCTTCGCTCATGAGTTAAGCATGAGGGAACTGGACATTAAGGGTATACAAACAGAGTCCAGTTTGAATGGTGGCAGCGCACCACCAGTCCCAGGAGGGAAGGTGTACATTCCCAAGGATTTAGTGCGAGATTACCAGAGGGGTGATGACATTTATGCGTGGTTCACGGCATATGAGATCGCACTGAGAATGAATGAAATGCCTGAAAAGCATTGGGGGGTGGGCCTATGGAAACACTTTGAGGCATCGGGGAGGGACGTTCTATCACCCTTAGAGAGGGCGGGGAACCCTGACCTACGCCAACATGAGGGAGGCTTTATGCCTCCAGTATGGGCTCACTCCAGAACAAATACCGGCAGAAGTTCAGGACCTCCAAGAAACTAGAATCCCGTACTTGGGTAGAATGTGTGAATGAGTACACCTGGGCACTGGATGGTTGGATGC
Source organism: Calotriton arnoldi (assembly GCA_963921515.1). Classification (NCBI taxonomy): domain Eukaryota; kingdom Metazoa; phylum Chordata; class Amphibia; order Caudata; family Salamandridae; genus Calotriton; species Calotriton arnoldi. The sequence continues at coordinate 247,842 of CAWUFW010013683.1, forward strand.
TGGGCAGCAAGGTCAATGATTTTAAGGGCTTATGCGATTTAATCAGTTGGGAGCACTTGAGTAGTCTGTGTGTTCCAGAGCTGCACCAGCATCTATTGGATAGTAAGCTGACTGATCCCAGTAAGCTTGCTGAGGAGGCGGACTGCTGGACTAGTACCCGGGTCCACAAGGGGATTGGGAGTACCTCTGGTAAGGGTGTGCAGGGTCCCCTGCCGAGGGTGGGGGGGGAGGACAAGGGTAACCACAAGGAGTCCCCAAAAGGGCCCCAAGGTAGTTCCCCCAAGAAAGGGTCCCAGTCTCCCAAGGCCAAGAGGGCCTGGGCCTCCAAGGGAAAGAAGGAACCCCGAGGTCTTCCTACGTGTTACTTCTGTAAAGAAGTGGGTCATATTTCCCCCTAATGCCCCAAAAAGTCATCTGCACCCACTGGTGCTCCAACACCTGGTTTAGTGAGTGTAGCGTTGGGGGAGGAATTGAGTCCTTGGAATGGGGAGGAGCAAGCAATTATGACCCTGGTCTCCTTAGGAGACCGAGAGATGGTTCAGGAAATCCCTCTGCCTGAGAACACTAGAAAATACAGGCAGTGGGTGACCATCAATGGACGGAGGGTGGAGGCTCTGAGGGACACCAGAGCCAGTTTGACATCTGTCAGGTGTCAGTGGGTGTCTGAAGAGCAAGTAATTCCCGATGTGCTTCACCCTGTAATGTCAGCAGACAATTCAGTGCTCCTCTGCAAGGTGGCGCTGGTTCCCTTTGAATGGGGAGGGGTCTCAGGTTCTTTGAAGGTGGTTGTAAGTCCGTCCATGCCTGTAGACTGTCTGCTAGGGAATGACCTGGAGAGTTCCCCCTGGAAGGAGGTGGAGCGCCAGGCGCATTTGGAGATGTTGGGTCTACCTGAGTGGGCTTGTGTGACCACTCGGTCTATGGTAGCCAGTAAAGGTAATCATGGGAACCTGGAGCCTGAAACAGTGGCCCAGGTGCCTGCCAGTAAGAGAAGAGGCAGGGGGCACGGGAAACCGGTCCCCACAGTTCCCACGGACCAGGAGGAGGCACCCTTTGAGGGGGGATGCCCTGGAGCCTACGGGGGAATAAGTGGCTGAACTGGGGGACCTACCCGGGCTGACCGAATGGCAGCAGGAAGGGGGGCCCCTCCAGGGAGGAATTCTGTGAGGAGCAAATGAAGTGCCCTTCTCTTGTGGGTTTGCGGCAGCAGGCAGCAAACCAAGCAGCAGGTGATCCGCCGGGATCACACTTGATTTACTGGGAAAACGATCTCCTGTATAGTGAGCCAAAGGTGGCGGAGTCTGGGTCAGCCTGGGCGCTAGTGGTACCCCAGCGCTTCAGAGCCTTCCTATTGGGGTTGGCGCATGATGTACCTTTGGCGGGACATTTGGGGCAGGACAAGACCTTTGAGCGGCTTGTCACCCACTTCTACTGGCCCCAGATGTGCAAGAGTTCTGATACTCATTGCAGGACCCGTCGGACTTGTCAGGCAAGTGGTAAGAGTGGAAGGAAGCGAAAGGCTCCCCTCCAACCTTTCCCTGTGGTCAGCGCACCCTTTGAGAGGGTGGGCATTGACATTGTGGGGCCTCTGGATCCCAAGACAGCCATGGGCAACAGGTTCATCCTGGTCTTGGTGGACCATGCCACCCGGAAGCCATCCCCCTCTGGACGGTGACTGCCCCCGTGGTGGGCTGTGCACTGATGGGGATTTTCTCCCGTGTGGGGTTCCCCAGAGAGGTGGTGTCCGACAGGGGTACTAATTTCATATCGTGGTATGTGAAATCTCTGTGGAAGGAGTGTGGGGTAACTTACAAGTTCACCACCCCTTACCACCCCCAGGGTAATGGTTTGGTTGAGAGGTTTAACCGGACCTTGAAGGGCATGATTATGGGTCTGGAGGCACCCATGAGGCGTAAGTGGGACATACTCTTGCCATGCCGGCTGTTTGCCTATAGGGAGGTGCCACAGAAGTCATTTGGGTTCAGTCCCTTTGAGCTCCTGTACGGGCACCCGGTCAGAGGACCCTTGAGTTTGGTGAAGGAGGGCTGGGAGAAGGCTCCTAGTAAACCCCCCCCAGGATGTATACAGTTACATGCTGGCCTTCAGGAACCAAACTAGGTGTTTCAGGCAGCTTGCTCAGGCGAACCTGGAAGCCAGCCAGGAGGATATGAAACGATGGTACGACCAGAATGCCACTCTGGTTGAGTTTCAACCTGGGCAGAAATTGTGGGTAATGGTGCCAGTGAAGCCTTGTGCGCTCCAGGACAAGTGGACTGGGCCTTATGAGGTGGTGGAGCACCGGAGCGAAGTGACCTACCTGGTGGACTTAGTCTCCTAGGAATCCCTCGAGGGTTCTCCATGTGAACCGCCTCAAACCACACTTTGAGAGGTCTGAGGAGACCATGCTCTTGGCTACAGATGACTGGGCGGAAGAGGAGAGTGAACCCCTTCCGGACCTCCTGTCAGCCAAGGAGAAGGATGGATCAGTGAATGGGGTGTACCTCTCGCCTACCCTGACCCCGGAACAGCGGAGGGACTGTCGCCAGGTACTGGGTCAGTTCGCCTCCCTGTTTTCCCTGACCCCAGGAGTCACCAAATGGTGCATCCATGATGTGGACACTGGAGACAGTCTGCCTGTATAACAGAAATTTTACAGGGTAGCTGATAAGGTCAGGGCCAGCATCAAGGAGGAGGTTTGCAAGATGCTGGCGCTAGGGGTGATTGAGCCATCCAGCAGCCCCAGGGCCAGTCCAGTGGTCCTTGTGCCAAAAGCTTCTGCGCCGGGTTCCACTCCTGAACTTCGGTTCTGTGTGGATTACCGTGGGCTCAATGTGGTCACGAAGACGGACGCACACCCCATCCCCAAAGCTGATGAGCTCGTGGATCGGCTGGGCGCTGCCCGGTACCTCAGTACATTTGATTTGACATCGGGGTACTGGCAGATTGCCTTGACCGAGGGGGCCAAGGAGAGGTCAGCGTTCTCAACACCAGAGGGGCACTACCAGTTCAGGGTTATGCCCTTTGGGTTGAACGCCCCTGCCACCTTCCAGAGACTGGTTAACCAGGTGCTGAGTGGGCTGGAGGAATTCTGCGCCGCTTACCTGGACGACATTGCAGTGTTCAGCTCCAGTTGGGAGGAACATTTGCAACATCTCTGAAGTATTAAAGGCCTTGCAGAGGGCGGGCCTAACTATCAAGGCAAGTAAGTGCCAGATAGGGCAGGGTTCCATGGTGTACTTGGGACACCTGGTGGGGAGCGGCCAGGTGGCGCCCCTACAGGCAAAAATGTATACCATCCTGGCTTGGGAACCCCCCAAGACCCAGACAGGAGTGAGGGCCTTTCTAGGACTCACTGGGTATTACAGACGGTTCGTGAAGGGGTATGGCACCCTCGTTGCCCCCTTGACGGAACTGACGTCCAAGAAACAGCCCAGAAATGTGGTCTGGACTGATGCCTGCCAGACCGCCTTTGATGCCCTGAAGACTGCCATGTGCACAGCACCCGTGTTACGGGCGCCGGATTTCTCCAGAGAGTTTATAGTGCAGACAGATGCTTCCGAGCATGGGGTGGGAGCAGTACTCTCAACTGAACAACGAGGGCTTGGACCAACCCTTAGCTTTCATTAGCAGAAGGCTACTTCCCAGGGAACAGAGGTGGAGTGCAATTGAACGGGAAGCTTTTGCTGTGGTCTGGGCATTGAAGAAGTTGAGGCCCTACTTGTTTGGGACTCACTTCATGGTTCAGACCGACCACAGGCCCCTCAGATGGTTCTTGCAGATGAGGGGTGAGAACCCAAAACTGTTGAGGTGGTCCATCTCCCTAGAGGGGATGGACTTCACGGTGGAACACCGTCCGGAAACAGAACACGCCAATGCTGATGGTCAGTCCAGATTTTTCCTCCTTAGTGATGAGAACTCCCATGAGGGTGGGTAGTTCCCCCCCCCCTTTTCTGCTGGAGGGGACGCCTGTTAGACCTGGCATATCTGGGCGTGATTACCCCTGACTTTGTGCCTCTATCTCCTTTGTTTTTAGATGCTTTGGGTACTTTGCCACTGCTGATCAGTGTCAAAGTACAAGGGTTCCCTATGTAAAGTACAATGGTAATTGGTTGGCCATGATTGGTATGTTTGCCTTACTAGTAAAAGTCCCTAGTGATGTGCACTGTGTGCAAGGGCTAGTAATGCAAGGGCGCGCAGAGAAGGGAACTCCGGCCTTCAGTGTAGGGCCTGCGCGCAGTTTGCTAAGTTAACATGTTGTCCTGACAAGTGCAACCACTTGTCAGGCCTTACTTTCCCTTTTGCGTACACTGTGGGCACCCCTGTGGTAGGTCCCGGGTAACCCTGGGCACAGTGTAGGTAAAAGGCAGGACATAGCACACACCTCAGTATATGTCCTGACAGTGAAAAAACACTCCATTTCGTTTTCACTGGTGAAAGGCCATTCTGCCCATAGGACAGAAGGGGGGAGGCTGGGTATGGTGTGTTGTTGGCCTAGTTTCCTATAAGTTTATAATGGAGAGGTGAAGTTTAGCATGTATGAACTCAGTGTCATAACACATCTTTCTATGAAAGTGGTTTTGTCACTGTGTGTTCAGAAGCCACTCTTTTTTAGAAAGTGGCTGAGTTTTGTGCTTTAAGCATTTCTGTGTGTCTCTGCTGAATGTTGATTGACTGTCTGGATCTGAGATGGGAGGGGGTGAGATGGCACCTGGCTGACCTGCATCTGGAGAGTATGCGAGGAGAAACCCCGGGAGGTGAAGAGGCCTGGGTTGCAGCTAGAAAACAATAGACCCATCTCCTGCTGAGTGATTAAGGGTCCAGACCCCCCAGTATCAAAGGGAGAAAGGTGACACTGGGAGGGGACACCCAGAACTGATTTAGGCAGGGGTCAGGGACCCCTGAGCACAACGAACTTCAAAGACATGAAGGGGTATAACTAAGAGAACTGAAACCCCTAGAATTTGGTGTAATTTTGAATGGCGAAATGGACAGGTCGAGTCTGCAAAGGCTTTGACCTCTTTCGTGGTCAAGAAGAACCTCTGCCAAGGAAGAAGTTGCTGAAGAGACTGCTGGATAGGACTGACCCTTGCTTGGTGATCTGGGGCTGGCCTGCAGTTTGTAGCTTTTACTAAGGAAGAGACTGAAGGGACATTGCAGTGAGTGGTGTTTCCCCCCCCCCCCCTTCTTGAACAGGACTGTGCTTTGTCCTGAACCCCAAGGGCCCGAGGTGAGCTGGCTCCCTGTCTCGCACCCGGCAACAGCGGTGTGGGACAGGGACGCCCGCCTCCAGCATTTGGTGGCGGCAGTGGTGAGTGATAAGGACCCCCACTTCCAACAATCTCATCCTTGACTATTGCAAAGGGTTGGCTGATGTAGTACGTTCTGTGTTTCATCAGGTTGGAGCAGACGTGACCACAACACAGCAGACTCAAGCGCATGATCGGAGCCCTGGTGAGTGGGTTCACGTGAAAAGGCATAGAAGAAAAACTTGCCTAGAGCCCCGCTGGGAAGGACCCTATCGGGTCATATTGGTGACGATTACAGCAGTAAAGTGTGCTGGCTTACCAAATTGGATCCATGCCAGCCACACTCAGCGAGTCCCAAATCCACTTGAACCACGAGTAGAGTGGCATCTGGAGATCTCAAGTCCGAGCTCTGAATCAGAGGCTGAAGTACAAGAAATTGGTGAGGCTAGAGCAATAGACTCTGAAACTGGTGAACATGAACCAAAGGACTCTGAAGAGCGGCTTGATGAGGAATTGCTTAGCACAAGTCAAGTAAAGTGGGCACCAGCTACTGGGACTGAAGAAACTGCTGTTGAACAAGAGACAACTCCTCGATAGAAAGGGAAAGAATAGAAAAGAAATGGGTGAAAGAAATACAGAAGAAGAGGAAGAAGAAAGCAAACTCAAAGTAGGTGTAAAGAAACGAAGGTACGAATTGAACAAGGAAGAAGAAGTACAACCAAAAAGGGCAAAGAGAGATGACCAATGGCCAAGTGGAGTTAAAAGACTGAAATACAGGATGGTGAAAGGAAGACCCGAGAGCAGAACAGATAAAGGAAGTTTCAGGTGAAATAGAACAAGGAGAGTCTGATGACGAATCAGTGCTGTGACCAAAGAGAGTGAGAAAACCAAACCAAAAATTCAAGTCACCTGACTGGATTTACATAGTGTTGGAAGAGATTGAAGAAGATTTAAACAAAGAAAGAAACCGCACTGACAACGAGCAAGAAGAAAAGAGTGATTTAAATCCCCCTTAAGAGACTGTAAACAAATTAAGGTGTCACGTTAACACCTGAAGAAAAAGTTTCTGAAGACGTCCTGGAAATTTGGATTAGTTAAAATAAAAGAAGGGGTAAAGAAGAAAGCTTTTGAAGTGTGGGATCACACTACATTTTTATTTTTTAAATTTTTTCGTAGAATATATTTGAGATAGATTTAGAAAATCCATTTAGAATTTTATAAGGATTAATATTACTATGGCAGATACACAAGTAACAAGACCTAGATGTAGTTTTATGCGTAGGTGTTATAAAGCTTGTTTATGTTTATTTTGTATACTGATAGTATTCTGGATAATATTAACAATTATAATACCTTTACATTTGATTAAAGAAGATGCACCTCGTCCTAACCATTTGACAGGTCCAAGGGTAGACACTGACATTAAGCAAATTCCTATTACTGACTTGAAACAGATAGATGCTAGTAGTTTGCATCATGATAGATTAGTTACTCATTTTTCCTTGAATGTTTTCACTAAATTACTTTACGAATATGTGGAAACAATGGATGTGAGTGACTTGTGTGTATACAGTTACCATTGTCTGTTTCAGAAGGTGTGACCTATCATCACCTTCCTTTGACTTATAGTGTAACCTGTAGTGTCTTATCAAGTTTGTTGTATAGAACAGGTAAACTAGATTATTATTATTCCAATGTAGATACAATCTTTTCTAAAGTCCCTGTAATACCGGAGTTGAATAAGATAGCACATGCAAATGTCATGGGAGATTTTTTCCTGACAACAAAGCCTTTAGATATAGAATACGCTAATAAAAATAATTTAACATGTAAATTGAAAAAGGAAGAGAATCTTTTTGGAGATGGTAGAAGAGAGAAGGGATAAGTTTCAGAGAAAAGCTGTTGAAGAGAAACTGAAAACACCACCTTGGGTTTTCAGAGAAGGCAACTATGACAAAGGCGAGACTTATGCTGCAATGGCTCTGGATTGGTCGCAGAAGGGAAAATTATGCTTACGTAGGGAAAAGACTAACTACAACAATTATTTCATCGGTTCCAGTGAATGTGAAGATACCTATAAAATTATTGGGGGTTGGGGATTAAAGGGAGGAACTGACCCCGTCTTGCCAGGCATATATTATGTCTGTGGGAGGAAACCCTATTATCGGCTGCCAGATCACTGGTATGGAACTTGTTATCTTGGGATTGTCTTTCCAAAAGTCTACCATGTAGACAAAAGTACAAATGGGATCGATGAAGTAAAGCAAGGACTAAAACGTGTAAAAAGAGTTTTTCAGAAATTGTAGGCGATATATTTGGAGCATTGATACCTAGAGTTGGGGTTACACTGAATGCATACAAAATTCGACAATTGTCCACAGTGGTTGATCGTTTATCAACGGATACTGCTGGAAGATTCTTGATGATTGACACTGAAATGATTGCCATGAGATCTATGGTTATGCAAAATCGACTTGCCCTTGATATATTGTTGGCAAAAGAGGGTGGAGTCTGTGGAATGCTGAAAGTTCAACATTGTTGCACTTACATTCCAGATAAAAGTAAGAATCTGGAAGGATGCATTCAGAATATCACTGATTTGCATAAAAAAGTAACCCAACTAGAGGGTGATGGTGTCTGGGAGAGACTAAGTAAGAGTTTCTCTACTATAAGCAATTGGTTTTCTTCTATAGGTAGTTCCTTAGTAGGAAAAATAATAGTACCAATAGTTTCTGTAGCGGTTATGATACTCGTGATACGAATGACCTATGTTTGTGTGAAGAAAAGTCGAAAAGGAAATTAAGTAAGGAACGTAAAGAAAGGGAAAGAGATAGATGAGATAGAATTGGAAGGTTTTAAAGAAAAATTGTACGAAAAATGTAAGGAGCAAGGGCCAAAAGACAAAATAACAGCTATATGACTTGGTAAACCGTATGTTTAGGGATTTTATGATGGTAAACCATCAAAGGGGGATTGATGGAGTGAGGTTTGTAAAATACATCCTCATGAAATTAAGTAACCCCATAATGTATTGACTGCATGGACTAACCAACTCTGAATGCACACATTTACACGAGGGGCAAACGCATTTTACATAATATACTAAACCATGTTGGCATGAGTACGTATTAACCATTAGCACTTTGAAAAACTGTACTAATGCATGTTTATGCTATGTTGTACATTGCACATTTTGCATGTTGTGCACAAATAACGAAAAGGTTGCTTTAAATTAATAGCTTTCGCTAGGATTTAATTACCACAGGGTATTAGTGTGGTGGGAGGTAACCATAATGGGTTTTATTTCATGAATTAATATTCTTTTGTGTTTATTTTACTTTAGTACGAGATTGGGCCTGCATGAAAATGGCCTCTTGTTTGAACCAGCATGTGGTTCTCTTGGTCGGTATGGAGAGCGCATGCGCCAAGATGGGTTGCCTGCTTGCAGACTGCAGAGTGTACCAGCTGATGTAATCCGTGTGAAGGCCATGTTGACCTGTGTCTTATTGTTTATGTGCCAAGACGCGACAGCGGGAACAGCCATCACTACGTGCAATTTGAATGTGAAGTGGATATCATAATGTACAATTGTTGCAAAATGTATAACTATGAATGTTAGTGGTATATGAATGTATTGGTCTTAAATCCTTCCTTTGTTAAAACCGGTATAGGATGGATTTGTGAGGAGAACTGGATGAGGCGACCCTAGTATGATTTATGACAACCAATCACAGACCGAGTTTCTACTGATACTGCAACATTGTAAGATAGTAAGTTAGTCATGAGGGTATAATTGATTTCTCAATTTGAGTGTGGCAAGGCAGTGCGGTCTGGAATAGCAGTGCAGTCCGGTGTGGCAGATCAGAGAGAAGAGACGATCAGAACGCACAGAGAAGCGCACCAAGACAGAGAGAGCAGACCAGCACTAAGCCAGAGAACGCTTTAGGTACGAGAACGTTGTGGGAGTGCTTGGGAGGAGACTGCGTCCGAGGAGAACTAGATCAAGGTAGATTGATTGGGAGATTAATTTTAGTTGTTAGTCTATGGCAAACTTGGCTATACCTATCCTGTTAACTTTGTCCTCTGAGCCTATCTCTGGGGACCTCTTGCCACAACCTCGGCCAAGGAAGTGGTTTTCCTGATTCTTTGGTGGGTAGCACCCTCCTTGATTGCTTTAATTTTGCAATATATTTCTGCAAGTATTTATGCTGTACCTTCTCTTCCCCATTCCTATGCACGCTTTGATGTCGATGCAAATGATTCATTTTGATTACATTGCTTGATAATTTGTTCTCTTATATGTAATCTTGTGTGTGCACTGACAATCTGAATTATGAGCATTTAATAAGATAAAATCATTAACTGAAGAAATTACTCTGTGGTTTATTTAGTTAAATATTAAACTGTTTAGTTAATCCTAGCATGGAATATTGCAGGGATTAGTAAAATCCGTGAAAACGAAAATTTAAAGCAGTTCCTGGAAACCGGAGACCTACTCTGCTTTCAAGAGACTTGGGCACTGGCTAGCACCCTATTGGCGGGGTACCATGAGCATTGCGTGCCAGCAACAAAAAGGAATCTCTTTGGCCGTCCGTCTGGTGGTCTATCAGTTTTTATAAAACATGCAAGTGCCCTCGCTGTAACAGACATTAATCTGAACTCACCAGGGTTGCAAGCTTTACAGATCGGTGGCCTGAACTTCAACGCACATCCACTGCGCCTTTTGATAATAAACTGCTATATCAACCCAGCGCAGACCACCATGAACGACCAGGTGGAGGCACTGTCATGGAAACTAGATGACCTCTTAAATAAATACAAATCATATCAAGTTATCCTAGCTGGAGACTTCAACCTGAAGGATCTTGATAAAGCCGAATCCCCCTATCGGGGTCCGGGCAGCGCTGCTCCCCTTTATGACCTCCTCGCCAATCTTGAGCTGACCACAACCCACGCATGGAAAGAAGCACGCTCGAAGGCCTGGCGTCCCCAACAGACCTTCCGGGACATCTCAAGAATCGATTACATCATGGTCAGTGAAGCAATGGCAGCTAGTCTGAAAGACTTTGTTGTTGTGGATAGGACTGAAAGCGACCACAGGCCATTAAGTGCGGTGTTTCAGCTGGAAATACCCTCAGCCACCATCCTCCAAGTCATCGGAGAGTCAAGAGGGGACGAAAAACAGTGTCCTGAGGAGGATTAAATGGTCAGATAAGATAGGCAAGAAGCTCCAAACCTGGTTGGATCAGAACCAGGAAGGGAGCTCATCAACGTCGATCTCACCCATAATGAACTGGGAGAACACAGTAGAAGACCTACAAGAGAAGATCGGTCAACATCAAGCCCCCAGGTCCAAAGTCCAACCAACTGGTTGAAGCATTTGCGTAACCAAAGATATACGTGAAAGTAAACGGCTCCTGCGCAAGGCACTCATAATAAAGAATAAAGGGGGCGGACAAACGGAGGGTCCATCGGTCGCATCACTGAGGGCAGCCCTAAGGAAGAAACTGGAGTCAAGCTATCCTGGCTGATGAAGGCTGATAGCCTGAAACCGGTCCTAGGATGCTTGATTCCGGTCCAGGGAAGACATGGCTTGGCAGTTCGGTCTGGACTGTACCCATGAGGCACAGGGTCAAGACTGATTTGCATATGGCTATGTCTGAACTGGGGTGGCGTGGTGAAGCAAAATAACGATGGATTAAACCCAGATCTGTGACTGGGGGTGAGTGTTTGCCAATGTGCAGCATTCCGTCCATCATCTTGTGTGTTTTGCATTTCGCCCTAAGTGGGAAGGGTATGCCCAGACGTGGGTCCCGTGCTCACTACGCCACTGGAGTCAAGCTATCCTGGCTGATGAAGGCTGATAGCCTGAAACCGGTCCTAGGATGCTTGATTCCGGTCCATGGAAGACATGGCTTGGCAGTTCGGTCTGGACTGTTCCCATGAGGCACAGGGTCAAGACTGATTTGCATATGGCTATGTCTGAACTGGGGTGGCGTGGTGAAGCAAAATAACGATGGATTAAACCCAGATCTGTGACTGGGGGTGAGTGTTTGCCAATGTGCAGCATTCCGTCCATCATCTTGTGTGTTTTGCAACACAAAAAAGCCCACATAGAGAGGGAATGGCTCAAAGCCTTCTCCCTGCTTAAGCAGAAGAATCCAGCAGGATTATGGAGACATATAAATCAGCTGAGCAGTAGAGGAGTCCTAAGAGAAAACGGAGTAGCAGAGCAAGACTGGCTGACCCACGTGAAGCAATTGTATTCAATAGCCCCTTCACATAGAGCCAGCTCTGAAGAGACCCCCCGCGGAGCAGGACAACCGCAACACTCCAGTGCAAAGCCAGGAGTAACGACTCCTAGCCCGGGCACCACCTCCATGGGCCAGGAAGCACAGGCCGAGGTGCATCGCACACCGCCAGCCCAGATAAACCCTCAAATGATCATTAAGATCCTTAAGATGAAGAATGACGGGGCCCTCGGGCCCAATGGGCTACTAGCACCGGTCTTCAAAAAGGCTCCCGACTTTTGGGCAACAACATTAACCCCTCTCTACAACTACATTTTCTCGACTGCCAAAACCCCTGATTCTTGGAGGGGCTCTATACTTGTCCCTATTTTTAAAAACGGAGACTGCCTGAAGCCATCAAATTATAGGTTCATCGCCCTGCTTGATCTGGAAACCAAGGCCTATGCCCGCCTCCTACTGAAGGATCTTGAGACCTGGGTGGAGGAAAAAAACATCATCCCCTTCCACCAGACCGGCTTCAGGTCACAATCATCGATCATGGATAATGTACTGGCGCTAGCGCACCTATCAGCCCAGGCAGCAAGGAAGAAAAAGCCCCCACTTTTCTGCTGCTTCATCGACTACAGCACAGCCTTCGACAAACTTGTACGCAGAAGACTATGGTGGAAACTAGAAAAATGGGGCATCCCACCAAACCTCTTGAAGGCAATCAGATCGCTATACGAGGATACTTGGGTGCGGGTCAAAACAAGTGCCAGCACAGTGTCCCCCAAAATAACAACGACTAATGGACTGAAACAAGGATGCGTGTTGGCCCCCATCCTTTTTAACTTGTATACTGCGGACTTGGGGGACGCCCTGAAAGGAGCCAGCCTGGTAGCACCAAGGCTAGGAAGCGTGAGGCTGCCGGTGCTACAATATGCCGATGATACCGCCATAATGGATCACACGAAGGTGGGCCTCCAAAGAGCACTAAACACACTGAACAGTTATAATAACGACAACAACCTGACAGTTAACCAGGGGAAGACCAAGGTTGTCATCTTCGGGAGTTATCATCAGAAAAAGAAAGCACAGTGGCAAATGGGAAATCTGCTAATCAACACAGCGGCGTCATATAATTACCTAGGGGTTTTGCTTACGGAGCGAGCCAAGGCGAACGCCCATCTGAAACAGCTATCTAAGGCCAAAAAGATCACACACCTGCTAAAGCAACAGCCTACACCTGGTAAGCCCTTCGGCCGGACCAATATTGTCCGTTTTAAAGGCGAAATTGCTGCCAGCTATTAGCTTTGGCCACCTGGCTTTCCCTGGCTCACAGGACGCCCTCCTCAACTCCGCCAAAGCATACAAATCTGTGCTCCTCATTCCGAGGTCAGCGAGGATCTCAAGGGTAAGATTTGAGCTAGGCTTGGCGAGGCCAGACCTGACGTGCCAGGGGGAGATCATAAAGCTATATCTAAGGATTTTAAGGGCCCCAGCAAATTCTCTAAGACAACAATTGAGATCCATCTTCGAGGGGCCTCTCTCGGCCTGGCACACCAGCCATGGCAAAGCTCTCACCATGCTGAAGATTGAGGAAGAGAGCATCCAGTGGCTGGAAATTCCATTGAACGCTTGGAAAAAAGCCATAAACAGACAAGTGCGCAACATATCTTTTGATCTCGACTACGAATTTCTCCGCTCGAGCACCCTTTTAGACCCACTGAACAACTCCTACATGGTAGGCAAAGCACAACCCTACCTAAGTGAGGCCATCACACCACAACCCCGAAGTAAGATTCTTTTTATGAGACTAAGCACACTAGGAATTGCCGATTTTAACCCCTCATGGGCCCTCAGGGGAGAAACCACAAATTGCAGACTGTGCTCCTACAGGAGGGAATCTTGGTTGCACCTCTTATGCTGCTGTCCCGAACTTAACAACGAACGCCGGCGACTCCTGCGCCCAATTTGTATCACCAACAGCATAAAGTCTTGCAGTGAAGCGTCCGCCTTGTGTTTTTCCTCAGCAACCACGATGACACAAGCAAGACTGGGGAAATTCATGCAACAGATTAGGATCGCTCTAAAGGCTGCCAATGAACCCAATCAAACCCAGGAACCAATCACATAAAATCCAGGGGAAGAAGGCAGCCAGGCCCCCAAAAAGCACTGAGGCGCTTACCCCTCTTCATCCACCCAATCAAGACTGCACCATTTAATGTATTTTAACTGAAGTGCCTTGGCGAACGGCTGATAGACTCGATTGGCAAACTGTTTTTAGCGACTACTGAGGGCCGCCGGCTGATCGGGGTGGGGGGGGGGAGGGAGTGGCGTCACATCGCCCAAACACAATCTGAAGTTTTTACTAATTTTAGTCTTGTTGACTGTTTTTTACTGTAAAGATTTTAATTAATTGTACAGTTAATAATAAATAAAATACAAATTCTAATCATAGTCACCATCAACTCTTCAACTAATGGTCCATCGACCAAAGGAAGAAGACACTTGAGATTACGAATAGTTAGAATTATATACAAATGTTATTAATGTGAAGTGTAGTATTGTACTTAAACTGACAAATTAAACCCCCCAAATCCAGCGCCTGTCCTCGGGGATCATTTATGGGTAATGTGTGATGGGCCCCGTTGTTTGGTAAAGCAATTTATGTGTGATGAGATTTCCCTTGGTCCCTGATTCATGAATTAGGGGTTGCGCTGGATCATAAGCAAGCCCGGGGATGAAGATCCTCAGCTTGGGGATTATTTGGGAGATTGGACCAGCAAACTAGAACCTAATGAACACATATTAGAGTGTTTCTTCCAGACCAAAGACTTAAGCTTTTCCCAGCTCTAAAAATGTCGTGTATGAAAGTCAAAGGTATCACCCTAAATGTTAACAATACCATCAAAATCGACAGTCTAAAGGATCTAGTGAATGAATATTCTGCTGGGGGTGACGGCCAAAATGATAAAACTATTATGATCCAACCTAGCGTCGTCCAGTCCAAAAAACAGTTGGAAATTACAACTGCTCCTTTGCATAAAACCTTGCACATTGTGTTCGATAACAGGGTGCTGACTGACCACTACAAAATCCTGCCCTACGGGTAATGAGAGGCATTACCTCCTAGATCCGGCTACGGACACCTGGCTGCAGCACCCGTTCTCATCCGTATTAGCAGGCCCTTCAAATTGCAATAAAAGCTATTTTATAAAGAAGCTTTTAGAAAATGCTCCCAGTGTTTTAACCCATACCCCGACCAACATTGTATGGCTGTATTTGTGCTGGCAAGATCTTTATACAGAACTATCCCGAACGTTCCCACACTAAATTTTATAGAAGGCATACCGGATAATCTCAACGATGACACTTTGCTACCCCGACCGCATCAACATGGTAATTGTAGACTATCTCATGAGCGAAGGCAGGGCCCACCCTTAGATGGGGAAAACCTTCACGCAATATTCTCACCATCGTAATCTCAGCATATGTTACATAGTGCAGAATTTGTTTTACAAAGGTATGAGTAGCCGTTCTATAGCTCTCAATGCCTCTTATCTGGAGTTATTTAAAAACCCAAAGACCAACAGATATCCATTATAGCTAAACAAGTGTTCCCCGGAAACAGTTTTTCTTGAAAGCCTTTAACGACACTACTCAAAAGCTCCACGATTGCCTGCTGGTAGATTTATAAAAACAAACACTCTAGAAGAATACCAACTGCATAGTGGTATTTTTCCACACAATTTCCCAATTGCTTATAAGCTCAAAACCAAACCTATAAAAAAGAATCGCTAAAGAGACCCCCTAAGGTTTCCATTCTAGACCTTACAGTAAAATGTGTCAAACATGTTGGCGTGTCTATGTCAAAATCTGGCCTTTCTAAAAATGCTAGTCACAGCAAGCCCCCAACAAAGCGAGGCCATCCTGTTTGGCTTCAGATGATTTAGTGGCTATAATTTCAGCGATCGTGCTAAACACCCTAAAAGGCAACATCTCTATATTGGAGCATCAGTTCCAAGTATTAAAAAAAGAATAGAAGCCTCATCAAGAAGCTCAGTAATAAATGCCCGTCCCTAATTTCTAAAAAGAAATTGGCGAGACAGTCAGAAGGGTTTATAGGCTCTTTGCTGGGCATTGCAATTCCTTTAATCACCAGTCTATTCAAATCAAACTAACGGATGGAGTTTGCCAAAAAGATGTACTTGGTACCACAGCACCAGCTAGAACAGTTGAGGGCACCCGCGAACGGCACACGGGACATTAGGAAAAATGAAACAAATTGCCTTGATGCCAAGATTAAAGACGTTTTGAATCACACTGACTTAAAACCTCACGACAAAGCCAACCTGTAATCAAATGATCTTCAAAACTTCTTAAAATATTACCAGCAAGGTTGGGCTGAAAGAAACACATTGACTCTATACACCCCAAACTGAAAAACCCTCAGCTGCCAAAGCCTCAAGAACTACGCCCAACCATAGACCCATTTGTTGAAGATCTTTAAAAACAATATGTCAAAAGTACAGAGGCGCTGCCCAAATATTGCTAAGTAAAATGACCGCCGTTAAAGATATTGCCTCCTGGAACAAGAGAGGCAAATTTCTCTATAGAGGTCGCCCTGTTGTGGGGTCCCACATGTACGACCTAGTCAAAGATCTCACTCACCCCAAAACTCTAAAGGCAGAAAGCACCTCGAGGATGGGAGCAGTTTCTGCATGCCTCTGCAGAACTCAATAGTCCTTCTCCGCTTGTGGTAATGTTGAACACTGGCAATAGCTTGAAAGCTTAAAAGACCTGGCTTATACACGTCCAGGGACCCTGGTACCAGTCGTTTTTCACCCCCGCACAAAGACGCCCACGTTGCCTTTCTTTTCCCAGCTGTCTCCTGAAAGGAGCACTGAGGCTCTACTTCTGGAACCTCAAAAGACTTTATTCAGAATGAAGATGTGGCTACCTGTCTATTGCTGCTTTGAAATCTGTCTTGCACATCAGTTTATTTAGCATCTATGTATATGTTTGTATAGATATGTTACTTAACATTTACTACAGAAATAAAAAATGGAAAATGGGAAGTGCCCCTGCAGTATGAAAACTGGTTTGTAAATAAAACCCTTTTTAACTTCTCACCATTTCTTTAACCTCTTCGCTGCTAGGCCTCGTAACCCCTAAGTGCGTGCTAAGCCTTTTTTTGGCTATTTGGGGTAGTTCGCACTTAGGCCCATGTAACGTTTTGTCTACATAAGGTGCATCCTTTTCTTCCAACATCCTGAGGATTCTAAAGGTACCCAGGGTTTATGGATTACCCTGGAGGAGACCGAGAAATTAGCCAAAATACAGCTAAATTTTGTTTTTTATGAGAAAAATTAGAAAAAAGTGCTGCAGAAGAAAGCATCTGTTTTTCCCCCCTGCAAATGGCATCAACAAAAGGGTTTGTGGTGCTAAAATCCCCCTATTCCCATCTTTCAGGAACATGCAGGCTTTTGTCAGAAAACAAACATTTTCTACAGTTTTGGCATTTTACTGGGACATAGGCTATTTTTCCTATTTTTTGGGCTTTCAACCTCCTAGTTCGTGGTAGAAATGGGTGTGAAAGCAATAATGGATCTCGGAAAGCTATTCATTTCTGAAAAGTAGACAAAAGTCTGTATTCAGCAAATGGTCATTTATGTAGATCCTTCAAGGTTTTCCTATAGAAACAAACAGTTGAAATAAAAATAAATATTGAAATTGAGTTGGAAAAAAACAGCTAATTGTGTAAACCGTTTCACCTGTAACCACTTGTAAGTATAGCAGATTTTTTAAATCAATATACTGTTGCTTCTGCTGGACCCTTCTGGTTGCAGGGATATATAGGACTTGTAGGTTCAACAAGAACCCGAGTTGCCCAGAGCCAATGACTGAGCTGCGCCTTGCAATGGTTTTTCATTAGTATACCGGGTATATAGCAATTCATTGGGTAACATATAAAGAGTGAAATATAGGTATCAAGGAAACCTATGTATTTCCTAAATGGGAACAAAATATAGCGTTGATAAGCAGTGGTTATTTGCATATCTCCGAAATTGTGGGTACCCGTACTAGCATGTGAATTAGAAGACATTTTTCAAAATGACTTTCTTTTTTTACACATTGTCTTACATTTGGAAGGCAGAAATGCATAGAATGTCAATTGGTAATAACACTTGTTCTACTGTTCTGTGTTCCTCCAAGTCTCCCGATAAAAATGGCACCTCACTTGTGTGGGTAGGCCTAGTGCCTGCGACCGGAAGTGGCCCAAAACGCAATGTGGGCACCACATTGTTCAAGTGAAAACAGACCCTTTTTTCGCAATGTGCCTAGCTGTGGATTTTTGACCCTATGTCAGATGTCACCTAGAGAACTAGCAAACCTGTACATTTTTAAAAACTAGACACCCAGGGGAATCCAGGATAGGGTGACTTGTGTGGCTCTCAGCAGGTTCTGTTACCCAGAATACCTTGCAAACCTCAAACTTTGTCAACAAAACACATTTTCCTCACATTTCTGTGATTGAAAGTTCTGGAATCTGTGGGGAGCCGCAAACTTCCACACTCCCAGCGTTCCCCCAAGTCTCCTGATAAAAATGGCACCTCACTTGTGTGGGCAGGCCTAGTGCCCGTGACCGGAAACGCCCCAAAACACACTGTGTAGACTTTATTATCGATCACAAAAAGACTTGGTTTTGCGAGGGAGACACCTGCGTTTTTGGTCCCGGGCTTCGCAGGCATCTACGGAAACATACCAAAACCAGATATTTCTGACAACTCGACACCCAGGGGAGTCCAGGGAGGTGTGGCGTACGTGGCTCCCACCACAGTTTCCTACCCAGAATCCCCTTCAAATCTCAAATTTAGCTAAAAAAAATAAATCACGTTTTCCTCTTTTTTTCTGTGTGGGAAAGTTGTGGGATCACCGGGCTGCCACATTTCCAACCACCCAGCGTTTCCCCAGGTCTCTCGATAAAAATGGTACCTCACTTGTGTGGGGAGACATAGTGCCTATGACAGGAAATGGCCCAAAACATACTATGGAGACTTCAAATTTATCAATTGCAAAACTATCTGGTTTAGCGAGGGAGTTGCCTGCGTTTTTGGTCCCGGACTAGGTGGCCATCTAGGGAAACCCACCAAATCAAGGGAGTTCTGAAAACTAGACACCCAGGGAATTCCAGGGAGGTGTGGCTTGCATGGATCCCCCAATGTTTTCTCACCCAGAATCCCCTGCAAATCTCATTCAGCTAAAAAAAATCAAATTTTTCTCACAATCTTGTGTGGGATCACCACGCCAGCACAAATTTCCTACCACCCAGCTTTCCCCTCGGACTCCTGATAAAAAATGATACCTCACTTGTGTGGGTGTCCAATGCAGAGCCAGCCTAAAACATATATAAAAAAAAATAGTGCTTGAAGCGCGCTGTGATATCCCCTCAATCTCTACATCTTTGGCCCTTCTCAGTCGCAGGCTCTTGGGAGACTGAGGGGAACGCTGGGTGGTAGGAAAGTTGTGCCGGCACGGTGATCCCACACAGAAAGGTGAAGTTTTTTTTTGTGTTTTTGTTTTAGTGAAATTTAGGGTTTGCAAGGGATTCTGGCTAAAAACGTTGGGGTACCACACAAGCCACACCTCCCCGTGCGGGGTAGGTGATCGTCGCCACTTTAGCATCAATGCCTATGTTGGTCCTGTTCGCTTTTGTGATTTTGCAGACCAGATGTAGTAGAGTATCATTCAGATACATGTCCGTTGACCCTGACAAAACTCTATCGGAGCGAGTGGTGTTAAAGCGGCTAGAGGCGAGACTACCATGAAAAAGCTACTTTCAATGCTGGTCTGCATTGGCTTGAGCAAAAATAGGTCTAGATCACATTTGGCGCATTCTCCGGAGGCGCAATGCACGAAGGACATGGCTGCTGTTGAGTTTTAGAAAAATATTTATTCAGGCTGTTTTCTTGTTGTTTGAGGCTCTCTTCCGGCTTGCAGACCTTCTTTTGTGAGGGACTTTTGGAGCGGCTTGTTGCTTTTTGCTTCCTTTTAGCACGGGTGTGGTCTGTACACATGCACAGCTCCTTCTTGGGGTTGTTTGTTCATTCGCTCAGCTACCACCGACGTCACAGACCTCACTACATCCTGGGCAATGTTTGTGGCAGTTGCTTTAACGTGAGGTTTTGCAATTTCATAACCTCTTTTCAAGAAAGCCATTGCTCTTCTCAATTCAATTCAAAACTTTATTCGGGAGCATTGTGGCAGCCAGAAAAGTTAGTCATGAACAGAAAATGCTAAAAACGTTTCACATCATAACATTTTAAATTAAGATTTAACCAATAATTAAAATGCCTCAGCCAGAAGGATAAAATATCTCCTATGGTACCAAATTTCAACAGCATATCTCATCAGTACATTGAAGTTCGTGCCCGCCTTTAAAAATGCACCCACATTAAAAGACACTTCATCATAATGCAAAAGTAATAAGCATGTAAGAGCCGGTCTGCGTTGACTTGGGCCGTAACAGTACTTCTTAAAAATGGGGGTTGAAAACAACTTGGAATATTGCGAGTAAAATTTGCATAAAAAATAAAATTAAGCTTAGTCTGTTTAGAAACATCGTCACACGGGCAAGATGAAGAATCAAGATGCTGTGTATCGTCCAAGGGAAAGCATAGCAGGTACTTAACAGTGCCTGATCTAAAACAAAGTAAGAGTGAACGTTCCCATCTGCTGCGAGCGGGCCATAGATAATTAGTGATGTTATCAGTGTCGTACAAGTCCAAATACCTTATGACAGTTGGACATGTCTGGAGACTCCTGAGCTGCTGGGACTCTCCGAGCTGGAAAAAAGCCTCCATCACACTCATTTTACTTAATGAAATGCAGGTCAAGGGAGCCTGGAAAAAAGATTCTATCCTTATACGACTATAAACTGTCTTAACATAACAAATCCAGAGGATTTGCACTCCTTTATCCAGGGAGTGGCAGTCCAGTATTGTCTCTTGTTAGGGCAGACTCCGGGTTTTTCCATATTGATAACCAGAGCAGGGCCGGATGGACATGGATCAAGTCTTCCAGGTCTCGCAGCCCCAATTCTTTATGATTGATGTAATTAGCAGCAGAGATGGGAAGTGCCAGCATTCTCTTAGAAATCTGTTGTTCTTGCTGGATTACCTTACAGTTTGAAATACCCAAGAACTCTGCACCGTACATAGCAATTGGATGGCACTGGGATTTTTACATTTTTAACAATGTCTAGAAGTCCACCACCCAGGGACCTTGTCACCCGAGCTCTGATGGATTGCAGCCTTGACCTCTGGCAGAGTTGTGTAAAAACTTGGTACTAACATTTGGTCAACTTGAAAAGTGCCTCCTAAATGAGGGGCAGCGTAGAATCCCTTGAAATGTTACTCCCAAACTGGTGATATGGCAAGAAATCGTGGTAGAGGACATGAAACTGGATTTGAGTTCAGTAACAGTAGACCAAAATGTCTTACTGTAGCCCTTTTTGGATGTTTGTAAAAGTGTATCCCAGCAATAGCGTACAACTTCCTGACTGTGTTTTTATGGCTTTTTTGTATTGCTTACGCAGATTACTCACCAAATAATGATTCCTGGGTTTGGTAGTTCGTGCAAGGTGAAGATCTCTATTAGCTTTTGAGCAGGCGGTGTTATACCACCTCGAAATTTCAGGGGATGGTTGAACTGGTTTTAATAAACCTCTCAATTTTGTGGCATAAATTAACGAAAGCCTCCACCCCCTGTGAGCCGTGGGCCTCCTCAGACAGGCAGGCGAGCACCACCTCACCCTTGGCCCGGATTATGGAGTTGAAGTATTGTGCAGGGTTTTGTATTTTCCAGGCAACTCTTCGTTTATCTGATGAGGATTGGAAATTGCAGAGCTGTGTCCCTCCCAGGTTCCTCGTTGTGGTGGGACATTCATTGGATTTCTATTGGGTTATGGTCACTGAAGGTTGTGGGGACTACTATGCCGTTTAGAAGCTGTCTCTACCTTTATATGTGGGGGTCTCACTGTAGTTTGAGGTTACAATGGCCAATGTGTTTTCCATGTTTAGTGAAGCGAGCTGGATAAGCAGGTTGCTGCCACGGGGGTCAGTGCGTGAATTAATGGTAGAGTGAGATGATTTGGGGTGGGTTGCCAATAAACTGGAGATGTGAACATTAAAATCACCAGCCAGGCAAAGATAGAATGGGCTTCCTCTTGAAGTTGTGTCCTCCCTTAGTCTATGTATGAAGGTAAATAAAGGTGGAAACCTGGTGTTTGGGATACTTGAGAAATCGTTATTGTAAAAGTTGATTACTTGCAAGCAAATAGAGGACCTGACAACTATTACTTGAAAGCCATCTGCATGTGCTTCGTTGGCTTTAACAGTACCCCTCATAGTAGTTTTGATCCAGATAGCCAGCCCCCTGAGGCACGCCCCTTATATGAAGGCTTTGCTAAATTTGAGAAGCACTGGTACCCATCAAATTGTGTAGGTTGCGTCTCCCTGTTTCCTGTAGTAAGATAATGTCATACCTCCTCACAATTTTCTGCCACTCAGCAATGTGAATCTTGGATTTGAGGCCCACCACATTCCAGCTAAGAATTCTAACTGCAGTGTTGTGTGTTGGTAGATGGCCCTGAGGGGGTGGGAATTAGATCCCCATACTTTGGTGGGAAACTGGGAGTAAGCGCTAAAATAGGCCTACTTGAGATAGTGGTCGTTTCAGTTGGTTTAAATTTGGTCGTTTCACACTTTTCAATATCTCCTTTATGTTTGGTGGGAGTTCACAACCGTCAAGCTACACATCCAAGATCATTAAGTGCGGAGAATGTATTGTGGAACGGGTTAAAAATATGGTGCATTTGACAGGAAAGACCATGTACGGGGCAGTGGGCCTATAGAAATAGCCTAAGGGCAGTGTAGAGATAGCAGATTTGCTATGTGCGGGCTGTTCCTTGGTGGATGGAATTTTCTTAACACATGAGGGCCTTCTAAAATTAATGACCCCACAGTCCCCCTGAATATTCTTCTCAGTATGGCCCAGCCAACCCACTCTTCGCACCATTAGGATTTCACCGGGATCTTGATTTACAAAATCGTTCTGTGTGAGCAGCCAATGACTAACTTTCCGTTTCAGCTGGTCCCTCGATTCCTTTTGTCCCATCTTTAAAGCTGGGAACACAACCAAAACTAACACATATGGACAGGCTGCAGGGGGGAGATTCAAAATATCTTTGCATGGAGCAATGGTGGGGGGGGGGACTACTCATGTTTGTTACCAGATTGCTTATAGGTGATGGAGGGCTAAGGATAACTGTTTGAGCTATTCGTGTCTGTGGGGGATCAATGGCACTGCCAGATAGGGGCCCTTCAGATCGGGGAATAGTGTTGGGGCCCTGGAGACTGGCAGCAGGCTCCTACAGTATATGGGATGAGGCTGTAAAATGAACAGGAGTAGGTTTTAAATGAGGAACCGTAGTCTGTAATTCGGAAGCCCTTACTTTAGAAAGATTGTTAACCAGGGTCTCTATGCATCCAAGTCGGTCTTCCAGAGGCTTTAGCTTGGCCTCAAGGATGGCCTTGACCTTGGTACAAAATATGCCCCATGGCTTGGAGTCTGATAAGGTGGTCTCAGAGGCTTGAATAGCAATGGGAGGCAATGATATATGGGCGGGCAGACAAAGGTGCAGACGGCTGAACCCAGAGCAGTGTATCTTTGGAACCCTTGGTACCTCTGACGGGTAACTTTCTCTTGGGAGCTGTAGCTTTGACTAGTGGTCTTTTACGTTTTACAGCTGGCTGTGGTGAACTACACAAGCATGAATCACCTTGGCTTGGTACATCTACTGCAACAAAGGGGGTATGGCTGGCGATCTCAATTCCCTCTCTGGGTGGTGGCAAAATGTAGTGTAAAGTTGCGCTCCCCTGGTAGCTATCAATAGAAGTAGAAATAACACTAGGAAGGCACAACCCCATGGTCAAGGGAGAGTCTACATTCAGTTAGATTGATTTCACCCTCCCCAAGGCCGATTGTGCGCTCAAGCATACTTTCAAAGGTAATAGGTCGCACCATCAGTGTCCCCACCTACTCTGCGTTTCACCATCTTCAACCCTTTGACAGCGATTCACTTCACTTCCTTATTGGTTACAAGACCAAGTAGTACTTTGCTGCCCCAAAACTCAAACACAAGAGGGGGATGCCTGACCCAGCCTCGCACAGGCGTCCGCCCTGCGAACAACAGAAGCGTAACACCCCTTAATGATGTTTAATGATAATTGTTGGTGCTTTGAACGCCAGCTCATCTTCCTCCCGATCGGCTGGCAGCCCCTTTGGAAGCTAACAGTCCTCGTGATTCCCCAGCAGGTATCCACAAGAAGAGCCAAACACACAGCTAGGTCTATGCAGCACACCCAGAAAAACAGTGCCATGAGACACTACACATTCAAAATGATACAAAGCAGAATGGTAAGTCACCAGCAGACATCCACTTACCTCCTCCCCCTGGTCTTGCTGCCGCCGCCACCACCCGCACATGAAGGAAAAGCCACAGTAGCAGTCTGCAGGTCTGCGGGTTGTACGCTCAAGCAGATAGTTGGCAAGTGGAGTGATGGGTACTACATTGAAGCTGGAGTCTCTAGCTTCCCAGCACTCAAGCAACCAAGGCTCTCCTGGTTCACCTTAAAGGGCTGCAAACCCCCCCCTCACACCCCCGCCCCCACAGTGGTCAAAGACCTTTCACCAAGCTGTCCCTTAGAGTCAAAATTTAGTCTAGTTTATGGTGGTAACAGGCAGGCACGGCACGGGCAGCCAGCACCCGAGCATCACTGAGCCCAAGTCGGCCCATCCTGCTGTGCACCTGAATCCACCTGCCTCCGCAAGTGGAACGGGCACTGTGACGGACTGACGGCCACAGCACGGCACGACAGGAATGCAAGGAATGTTACAGCAGCGCTAAGGGCACTATACCAATGTCACAGGTCCGCGGCTGTGTCGCGGGGGGCAGAAATGGGCAGCTTTTCGGTCAGCTTTGAGAGCTGCCATGAACCGCTAACCAAAAGAAAGAGCAACAGCCTCCAACCTCTGCTCCACTCCGTTTCCGTGACTCCATGGCGTGCAACATAAACCCGTACGGGCAGGTACAAGCATGGCCGCAGGGGAAGCATTGCTCTTCTAAACAAACTATGAAAATAACCCTCCCAGCCCAGCGCCATACATAACCGGAGCACCTTGAAAGAATGGTGGTGCGCCATATCCAGCCTGGTGTCAGTAATAGTCCCCGTATAGAGCGGGCTTGCCGTATGTTTTCATGAACACCATGACAAAGTCTTTAATATACGCTCCTGCGTCGCGGCCTTAGATGAAACTTGACAATCACTTTCCCGTATTTAAAGGCCACTAGTCTTCAGACTGGTCTTCAAATATCATGATGGAGATAGTGTCAAAGTGTTTTTTAGAGATCTGCACGTAGTCTGGCTTGATATATTGAATATTTACCAGTGTGTTTTCACCCTTCACCTGTACCCACCTAAACAAGGGAGAATAACTATCTCCAACCTTGTACGGCTCTATAACATCTGTATATACGAAGAGCGTATAGAACCCACGGTTAATATTGGACACGTAGGGACTGGCTCCACCGCGCTTTTTATATGTTGTACAGTCCCTAAAACCCTGCTTCATTTACCGGTGCAAGTAAACTCTGTATTGAGTCTGGACGTTCTTATCAACACCTGCCTTATGACATTCTCCAAATATAACTGAATATCCGCATGTGCTTTGATGCTGGCTAGGGATTTGTTGATGGCCTCGACTACCACGGCGAAAGTGGGGTAGTATCTGGGAGGAAATTCTACGTTGAGATGCACACCCTTATGGTCACTCTTTATAGTAAACTTGGCCTCTTCTCTGGTAAACGTATTCCATGCTTGAGGATATTGAATTTCAGCTAGGGCTGCCTCCTAGTTCCCTTTTCGGTCTGCCAGTTTCACTATAAAATTAGAAATTTTATTACCGGGGAACATGTCTTTTGCGTTGGAAGGTAAGGTGATATAAAACGACTCAGTCTTCATAATTTTTGTTTCACCTTCCTGGTCAGGGAGCGCTATACTCCCACAACCTTTAGAGAGCTAGCCTGCACCCAACTATTAAATATCTCGGGCCATCCCCTCCATTTGACTAAGGCTTGCTTCTTAGCCCCTCTACCTTTCCATTTCAAAACTGTTTCAACCCTGTAGACCCTTTGCAGACCGGCCGGCACCTTTTGTAACACTTGGTTGTAAAAGCTGCCCATAAACTCTTCGCCGTCGTAAACTTTTATGTGGTAAATATATATACCTTCTTTATGCTCTACTTGTGCCACTATAAATATTTCATTGCTAAAAGTATGTTGGAAGCCTTTTGTAAAGACCCCTTTCAACTTAGACACCCTAACATAATAACCTTCTTTTAGAAGAGGTTTTTTTTACTTTGCCTGTGAACCGATTGCGTACACGATTCTCCACCATGCTAAAGAATTTTGCAGCGTTACCGCTATTGGCGCTGTTTTGATTGTTCTATTGTAGCTGGCATTATAAACCTCAATGAACACCTGGCATACCATTATGTGGATGTATTACAATCAATCAGGGATTTGTGGAGCGCGCTACTCACCCGTGAGGGTCTCAAGGCGCGGTGGGGGGTGTTTGTGTGCAGCTACATCTTATCCGAAGAGCCAGGTCTTGTAGCTCTTCCTGAAGGCTTGCAGTGAGGGGGGTACGTCTGATGCAGAGAGGGTGTTCGTTCCAGGTCTTGGCTGGGATGTAGGAGAAGGATCGCCCTCCCGCTCTGGCTCTGTGGATACGCGTGATTTTGGCTAGGGGCGGATCGGAGGCTTCTCTTGGGTGCGTAGAAGGAAATTCTTTCGTTGAGGTATTGGGGTCCGATGTTGTGGAGGGATTTGTAGGCATGAGTGAGGCGCTTGAAGGTCACTCTCTTTTCGACAGGGTGCCAGTGGAGTTCTGGAAGGTGTTGGGTGATGTGGTGTTGTCGTGGGATGCCGAGGACCAGACTAGCTGCGACGTTCTGGATAGTCTGGAGCTTGAGGAGTAGATTTGTTTATTCTGGTGTGGAGGGCGTTCCCGTAGTCCAGTCTGATGGTTATGAGTGTGTGGGTGACGATTCTTCTGGATTCGGGGGGGGGGATCCATTTGAAGGTCTTGCGAAGGGTGTTGAAACGTGGAGGATACTGCGTTGATCTGTTGGTGCATGGTGATGATGGAGTCAAGAATGATGCCGAGGGTGCGGGCGTGGTCTGTGAGCGTGGGCGGTTCGCTGAGGGTTGTGGGCCACCAGGTGTTGTCCCATTCTTAGGGGGTGGATCCGAGGACGAAGACTTCTGTTTTTTCAGAGTTGAGCTTTAGGCAGCTGTTGCTCATCATGTGTTGTAAGCCGTGAAATATCTTTACATCTTAGACTTTAAAGTTTTGTTAAAATGTTCTACCACTGCAGCTTTGTTCTCCCAAGTGCATTATAAAATGATGAATCGAGTGTTTTAATAAGTTCGGAAACTGTTTAGCTTAAATTATTTTCCTGCATCTGTCTGCAGTTTCTGAGGGGTTGAACCTTTGCTGAATATGGTTTTAAAGGCCACTGTGATGCTAGTTCCCGTCTTATCGTGTAGCGCTGCTGCAAAGACGTACTTGGACAATAAATCAGGGCTCTGCGCTTAGCCCCACCCTATTTAATGTGTATGTCACCCCTCTGGTCAATCTTATTAATAGTTTTGGCCTGGCCGTATTCTATGTGGATGACACACAGATAGTGGTATCTATTTTGTCACAGGTGGAAAAAGATGCAAACAATTTCTGCAGATGCATGGCCCAGGTTGCAGGCTGGATGCAGAGAAATTGTCTCAAGCTAAACTTGGACAAAACAGAGGTTCTGCTTTGTGGAAAAGGAGACCTCCTTCTGGGATGCTTCCTGGTGGCCCTCGGAGCTGGGCGCTCTTCCCGAAGTCCGTGCAGAAGGCAAGAAACTTGGGAGTCATTTTCGACACCAAATTATGTTTCTCTGCCCAAATTAATGCTGTGAGTTCAGCAGGTTTCTTTTTCCGTTTGAGTTACAGAAAACGGTAATGATGGCTCTCATTTTCTCGAAGATGGACTACTGCAATGCCCTCTATTTAGGTACCTCCAAACACTTGATAAAAAAATTACAGTCCCTGCAGAATGCTGCAGCAAGAACGCTACTGAAGGTCCCCAAGTTCAAACCAATCTCTCATTTAATGCTCGGCCTTCATTGGTTGCTGGTGGAGAACAGGATTTCCTTCAAAGCTCTGTGTTTAATACACAAGGCCCTATACAGAGCCGGTCCGTCTTTTTTTCAGGATCGGTTCACCTGGTACTCCCCAAGCAGGAACCTCAGATCGAGCTCTGCACGAATGGTCACGGTCCCAAGAATCAACAGAGCAAAATGGGGCGGAAGAACGCTCATGTACTGTGGTGGGAAGCTATGGAACTCCCTGCCTCTGGCACTACGCTCACAATCCATCTTGCTGCAATTCAGAAAACTGTTGAAGACCTGGTTATTCTCTTAATAGGTCACTGTGCAATGCCATAGGTATCCCCTTAGGCTGATCGCCGTCCTGGTTTTGATTCGTTTAGCGCTTGGACACCTTCGGGTATTGCGCGCTTTATAAAATTACTTCATTCATTCAAATCTATGACCATTAACAGTGGCGGCTGACGGGGAACGGGGTGGCAGGGGATGTGGGGGAAATGTATATTTAAAAAAAAGTACCTTTTAAATGGCCGCCATCTCGCTGTTTCTCCTCTAGGTGACGTCTGAACCAGGAAGCAGCCAGGCTCCTTATAGCGTTGTGATTGGTCTGAGTGCTGTAGCTCGGCGCTTAGGTGGGGAATGGGGGCCTTTGCATGTTCCTCATCAGGCTGTGAATTACAGCCTGGTGGGGAGCATGTAAAGTGCGCATGACTGTTTGGCCAGGCCAACACGGCCGGTCAAGCAGTTATGCGCACTTGGAGTGTGCAAATCACTCCACCTCCTGTGACCCCCGCCCCAACTAAGCCCGTAGCAAAGAAAAAGGAAATAATGAGAAGGTTATTTAATTTTTTCTGCTCTGCAGAGCAGTGGGGCAATGCTCCTCTGCCTTAGTGGAGGAGCCGCCCCTGACCGTTAATGTATTGCGCTCCGTTCTTGTGTCTGGATGGATCTTGAAGACTGATGTCTGCTTGCCATTGATAATATATTTGTGCATTAATGATGGTTGGTCTCCTCTTGAAATGCTTCCTAGCGGGCTTATGAAGCAAATATGCCTCATACCAAGACAGCCACTCCTTCACCAGCTTTCTCTTTACCGGCTCATTTTCAACACGCGCACTTCCATACAAAGTTTCTGCACTTCCAAAAATGTTGACCCCGCTTTTATCGTGATAAACTTTCCTTACGCATCATACTCCATGTTATCAGCCCCTGTAACCCGTGAAATGAAACTCGTTTTATTTTATTAAAAAGAAAGAGCCTGCTAAACACCTAGAACAAATACATAATTTACAAGTATTGAGGCTGTTATTGTAGAGAATGTTTATTCACTCCTTATACATAATGACATACATTACAGACATCACTTGGGTGAAGGGCAAAATGTTGTAGAGTCACAAGATTTGATATTTTTACAGTTACAAAGTTGACTGCTCTAAATAGGACTTCTGTCGCCTCCTCCTATAACTTTGTTCACATAGGATGCTAGCGGCACTAAAGAAATCTTACAATTCCTCATAATACAGTACATAATCTTTATTACGGAAATAATCTGTCAGAAAATTGAAGGTGCTTTGCAAACTGACAGTCTGCGGTAGTATTAAACCCTTGATATGGTACTTGTACACGTTCCAATATTCATCCGCCGCAGGTAACCACGCTTTGACACACCTGCC
The DNA here is from genome assembly GCA_963921515.1 of Calotriton arnoldi. NCBI lineage: Eukaryota > Metazoa > Chordata > Amphibia > Caudata > Salamandridae > Calotriton > Calotriton arnoldi. The sequence continues at coordinate 277,266 of CAWUFW010013683.1, forward strand.
GGCTACACATGTAGGACTATCGCATTTCGGTGCCTCTGGCGGAACACAGACCTTCAAAGAGCACAGAATTGCTGGATGTATTTCAGCTATTCTTTCTTTAAGAAACACATAATATCAACTCCGCGATGCAAATGTATCCAGGTCTTATAAAAGTGTCAGCCTGCGGACGGTCATTCTGTAATTTGTCCTAGAAGTATGTATGTTAAGTAACACAATAATGCACCGATAATGAGGTAGCAAACATTTTAAAACCGCTTTCGAGGGACTAAAGAGCTTTCCAGCTATAATATACATAATAACGCACACATGTTTTTCCACAGCTCTTTCAACCAGCTTTCTGACAAATGATGGACACTGCCTTGCATGCGCTCAAGTTTTGTGCGTGGCTCGCACAAGCATTGGATCTCTCTCAATGTACTGGACACAAAGCTGATCATATCTAGATGGACACTTTTTTTTTCACCTGTCAAATGATACAGCAGCTTTAGCAGATTATATACTTTCTGCGGGTCTAACAAACATTTATGACAGATGGGTCTTGACGTGTACGAGGCATGTAGGCACTCGTGAGCCTCCTGTTGTGGGTCATTGATTTTATGTCCGTGACAGAGCGTATAAAAGTAATGTTTGGGACCGGCATTCACAACGTAGGCGGCAAAACCTTTAACAAGCCATATGTCCTCGAAGGGTAGGGCTGGGGGTTCCTTTTCAAAATCAGCAATATTATGGATACAGGCACATTTCTTGCGCGGTTCTCAGTTTTGCCTTGTGGAACTTTGTCTGTTTTTAACAGCATTCACCGGCGGCGCACCCTCTATGCCTGCTCTTTTTGATGATGCTTTCTACGGTTCAAAAAAGAAAGAAAGACATTGTATTAACATCAAATATGCATGCACATACAGTTTAAAGACACCAAAAAAACTTTTACTCACTTCTGAGCATGCTGCTTGTTCAAAAACATCTCCGAGCTCTTGAGAGTTATTCAGATACAGCGACTCATAACCATCGGCAGAGCTTGTCCCTGGCTCTTGTATTATGACAACGTCAGACAACCGGGCCGGAGACCCCATATCTTCATACACAGGCAAGTTAGGAGCTGTTATAGATCTCCTGCTTCGTCCATCTCTGCTACATTGCTACGAGCCAGAGATAGAGTGGGCACATTGCCGTGTAGTCACACATTCATCAAGGTGCAATGTGGCCAAATATGCCACTGTGCTCCCTCTGCTGACGGAGGGAGCAAAACATGCCCACTCTATCCGCAGGTCTGTACTACGATTAATGTAACTCTGGTACGCCATTTGAAGTATGTCTAGTGTGGGCAAGTATGACCATTGACATTCTCCCTCATGTACAGTGACTGACTAGGAGGGAGTGTAAAAAAGATTTAAGGGATCTGTATCCTGAGGAAGGCCTTTGAACCTGTTGGGCAACAATGATTGGCTGAAACATGCCGGTACAGCAGACAGGGTATTAGTCGCTGGTTCTCACATATACCCATTTGTAATGAGTTTTTAATCCTGCCAAGAGGGACCCATAATAAATAGATAGGAGGGTACCCACTTAGACAGTTATAATCTTATTTGTTCTCTGCACTTGGGATCCCTAGTTTGAAATCATTAGATTTCATATTCCTTTTGCGAAAATAAAATCGCTCTACCCTGAACGTTGGCTTGCGCCAGGATGTGCTAGCATGACGAAGCATGCCACTATCTAGTGGTTGAGGGCAATTTTAAAAACCCATTGGGTTTTCCAGATTTACTCGAGGGCTGTTGAACAGCTTGGATAGTTATGGCTAGGAATTTAGTTGGCTAGGTTTTTGCTTTTCCCTCTTCTTGGCCTTCTCCCCTCTTTTTGTATGTTTAGTTCAATTTGAATTTATGTCTGTGTCCTTCTCGTTGTGTGAGCAACATGGCTAAGGTCATGTCACACCTCACGTGGCCAACCCACAGGTCACATGACTCATACAGTCATGTGACGCAGATGCGACGTTACATCCGGGGCGGGCCCCAGGGGCCTGGAAGTCCCATCCTCCAGAAGTGACATCACTTCCGGGGCAGGACAACTGTCATTTTTAGTTTGATGGAAGGTACCATTTTATCCTACTCGGGTCTGAGACATGTTTGCAAGGCTGCTCATGTTGGTGGCACAACCTGTACTGCAGGCCCACTAGTAGCATTTGATTTACAGGCCCGGGCACCCCTAGTGCACTGTACTAGGGACTTGCTAGCAAATCAAATATGCCAATCATGGAGAAACCAAACATACCATGTTTTAGAGGAGAAGGCATATGCACTGTAGCACTGATTTGCAGTGGTAAAGTGACCAGAGTCCTAACACCAACAAAAATGGTCAGAAAAATAGAAGGAAGAAGGCTAAAGGTTTGGGGAGAACCCTGCAAAAAGGTCCAGCTCCAACACAACCCCCTTCCAGCCTAAAGCCAGGGTAGACTAATCAATACCTTGATGGGCTTCACTGCTTAGAGCGATAGAACATGGACCCAGGCCCGCAACAGCAGGAGCACGTTCCAGTTCTACACCTTTCTGAACCCAGTTGAATCCCTCTGTCCATACTCTTAGGGTCCACTAAGCTAACCCATGGGGAATGCTTCTCCTCACCTGTGGATCCCATCTGTGCAGCATCTAACCTTACTTCGATCACAGATATATCCCAGTAGGCAAACAGTACCACCATGGCCAACAAAGTGGTGTGGCCCATTCCACCCCCTGGGTTTGACTTCTGTCCCCAACCCAAGGGCAACTCTGTCCACAAGGACAGCAACCCACAGTGGCCACCGAAAGCTGTCGGCGACAAGAGCCAGACTCCAGGGCTCTCTAACCTCTGTGGTTTCTCAGAGTGGGGGGGCAGTAGCACCAGGTGACTGTCACCCTTTGCCCACTGTCGCTCCCATCAGTTCAGTGGTGGTATCCCAAAAATGGTCCTCCAGCCCAGGGTCTGTACCCTTAGACTGAACATGTGCCTGGCAAGCAAGGACTTCCAGGGGAGTACAACATCCCCCGCAAGGGAAACACTAAGTGTTATGCAAGAGTCTGTCTGGCACAGGCCTCCGGACCCCTGTCCATCTGACAGAGCATGAAGTCCTTCCAGGTCAAAAGGGGCATCACCAGGGTCATTCCTGGGGTGCTCTGACCTCAGAGCTGCCAATCCCTGACCCACTGGTCCTCCCACTGGGGACTGTCTCTCCCTCTCACCCCTCCATCTGGACTTCTGTACCCTCCTCTCCAGAGTGGTACTGCCAGACACCAGAACTGGTGGGATGCTTGTGGCAGCCACCCCCCCACCCCAAGTTCTACTGACACTATGGGACTCATCAGTGGATGGTCTCCTGTACAGACCAGGTCACCTGCCTGTGCTCCCTCTGAGAACAATCCAAGCACTGGGACTGAAGATAGGGTTCTCTAGGCCTCTGCCTACTCCCACCCCTACTACACCGGGACCTGTCTGGGTCACTGCATCCTTCCCCCTCACTCTCATGGGGAAAACCTGAGCCCTCCTCCTTGGGATCACTCCCCAATGCCATCTTAGACACTCTGGCACTCACCCAGAGGTCTGCCTCCAGTGCAAGCTCCCTGGGGTCAGACATTAACACTCCACCAGGGGTTGGTGTAGCTCTTGAAAAGTGTGACTGCACATATGCTCTCCAGCAATAAAATTGTACAGCCCCTCGTGTGTTCACCATACAACCCTTCACCCAACCATCCAATCCCTTGAAAAAGTACTCCACAACATCCTCCATCTGGTGAGACAGTATCTGACTGCCCCTCAAACTACCCTCCTCTGGGGTGACTCCATACGCCCTTTCCGGGGCTTCCTCCATGGGGGTAAGCCTCTCCCTGTCACTATGTATTGCTTCGCCCTCCCAAATAATAGAAAATACCAGGCCTGGGCATAGTTTGCGGAGTTTTGCTACGTGGAACTCTGCGAAGTGCCAAAAAAACTCAGCGGAGTTCAGTGTGAACTGCTGTTCGCGCTGGTCTTCCTGCTGCTCGGGTAGAAAATCTACCCGAGCGGCAGCTCAAGCTCGCGAAGTTACCGTTCGCGAGCAGGGAAAAAACTCTGCTGCACTACGCGGAGCGGAGTTTTCTGCACTCCGAGAGCTCCGTGGAGTGCAGCAAACTCTGCGAGCGGAGTTCACTGCCCAGGCCTAGAAAATACCACACAGAGGCACACACAAGGCAAAGCAATAAAAGCACCAGGAAAGGGATTTCACTCTCATAAAATGAGGTACATCAAAAGACAGTTTTCAGAATAAAGCATGGGGTATTATTTGTGCAACACTCTAACAAAAAGGCTTTCCTAGATGTCAAATGAACAACATTCAAATGTATGTGTATAGATATATATGTGCAAGCAATAATAACACACTTATAAGTAGGCAAATGCAACTGTTAAATGATGCATGGAATAAAATACATGGAGTAAAATACAAGCAGATAATACTGGACGTCCACTGCAAGAAATCAGAAAGATATATACACTAAATACATCAGATGATTATAACCACTGGAGACTTGAATGTGCACACAGACACACTCACACATCACAATGCCAATCAAAGAAATACATCACTGATCAAGTATCCAACATTCTTCCCAACTCAACTGGAGGAGTCCTTGACATCCAGGCAGAAGTCTCGATCGGGATCCTCAAAGTTCCCTGCGGCAACACATCTGTTCCACAGCGAGCTCACGTCTGAGTGCCAAGATTTCCTGCCTTTAATACCTTTTACTCAACCTGAGGAGAAGTTTCTAGAAACCTCGCCTCCTTTCTTCTGTTACGAAAAACCGAGATGACTGTACTGGTCTCTGTCAAGGTCAAGACAGAAGCTGGCCAGGCCACTGTATTTTGACTCCGAGACAGAGCTGTACATTCCACACATTTCTCTGGCAACAACAATCTCTGCTCTGAAAGGTACCAAGCACGCATCCCACACTTTCTTAGTGAAGCTTACGAAAGTCTCCAAAAGTACAGAAAACAACCATGAACGTGAATAACCTAAACAACTTGTGTGATCTGGGGGCCTGCCTATGTGTGCAAAGCTCAAGCTAGACAGAGTCCGATTTCAAGATGGCATGAGTGCATGTCAAAGCCAATAGTAAGAACTTCATAATACTTCCCAATGTACAACACAATGCACATTTGTGCACCACTACCTATAGGATCACACACTTCACTTCCCAATGTACAACATAATGCACATTTGAGCACCACTGCATTTAACACAACACTCCGAGACCGAGAAGTACATTTCACACCTCTCTCTCTCTCATGCTTTTAAATGCACATCCCACACGTTCTGTTCCTGGCAAGGCTGTAAGAAGCGAACACTCCCCCTCTGAAACTACAAGGAGACACAAACGAAATCTTTAAAGAAAAAGGCACATGCAGGAAACTTGATGTCGTACATTCAAGAAAACACCTAAGGTCAATTAAAATAATGATAGTCAAAGGTCATCAAGTGGTCCCAATACATGGGAGTGCCTCTGGCACTACACACTCCCTTCTAAAGCAAGTAGAGTGCCCCTCCCACCACCAGGAATATGACTCCTCTGCAGGGTTCCCCAATCCTCCTCAGGGTCCCTGTGCACCTCTGGAGCTACCGCATATGCATGAGCCCACTGGTGTATGTCACCCCCTCTTTGAAGTTAGAAACCAAGTCTGAGTATGTGGACCTTTTATTCAGTACTGGTACTTTCACTGCCACCATCTGTGCTGGACTTAGCACCTCCTGGCTTCTAAATCCAGCTCCCTCAACTTCAGCTCATGAGCTAACATAATTTCTTTTTCCTTGGCAAAGGCTCTCTCCACCTCAATTCTCATCTCCTCCCCTAGAGCTTTGTAAGCCTCAGTTCTTCTCTCCTCTGCAGTCTAAGCCAGCTGCAGCTCCCTCTCAGCCTGTCTGTCCTTGAACTCCTCAGGGGGCAGGGTGTGTGAGGACACTGCTCCCAGCAGTGGATCCAGCAGGGGACTCCATCTCTGTTAGTTCCCCCCTCTCCTCTGGAGCCTCTGCAAAATCATTTCCCCCTCCTCTGCTTTCTCCTCAGGCCCAGTGCCCTCTTGGGTTTCTGATTTGGGATCCTCCAGGAGTTTCCAAGGCCTTACATCCTTTACACTTCCAGAGGGGTTCTCCCCCTCACAGTCCTCCCCAGAGTCATCTGATAGTGTTGCTACCCATCGTGTTTCCTCATAACAACACAGGGCTGCCTCAAGATCCTGACTTGTGGATCTCCTCTTCACAGCCAGCCCCCTCTCCTGGCAGAAACCCTTCAGATCCTTCATCCTGTAGATTGATAGGTGTCAGAAGTTAACTTCCATTCTGACAAGGCCTCACAGGTGTAACAACCAAACTGAGTTCCATGTGGATCAAGATGAAGCAGGAGCACGTTTAGAAAAATTGCCAATTGAAAGAACATGAGAAACAGTATATTGCTATGTAATGGTCTGAGATCCGCAAGTAGTGTACACGAATCACTGTATGTAATGCACAAACACAAGTCCTATCCTCCACACTGACCACCTTAGAAATGGAGTCTCTAGTTGGCACTGGTTTGCACCTTGTCCAATTGGGGACCCTCACTCTAGGCAAGGTAAGTAAGGTACACACCTAAGATAACCCCTGCTCACCCCCTTTGTAGCTTGGCACAGAGCAATCAGGCTTATCCCAGAGGTAATGTGTAAAGTATTTGTAAACACACAGTAACACAGTGAAAACACTACAAAATTACTCCACATCAGTTTAGAAAAATAGCCAATATTTATCTGATTTAAAACCAGACCAAAACGACAAAACTTCAACATATACAAGTCGGGATATAAATTTTCAAAGATTAAATGAAGTTGTATTCTTTGTACCACCATAACTCACTTCCAAGGGCCCAGGAACTGGATTTGGCACCACTTGGCAGAGTAGCACTCACAGCAGCAGAGTCCAGGTGATTGCAGGTGAAGTCTTTGATGGCCCTAAGACTTCTTAATAGGAGGCAAGCTCAACTCAAGCCCTTGAAAAACCTTGGAAGTAGGATGTAGAAAGCAAAGTCCAGTCCTTTCACTCCCAGGACAGAGGCACAGAATGGTTAAAGTAAGAAAATGCCAACTTTCTAAAAGTGGCATTTTCAGCTGCAATTTAAAAACCAACTTCACTAAAAGATGTATTTTTAAATTGTGAATCCAGACACCAAATTCTAATTTTCTATCAGCTCCCAATTGGAACATACACTTGTAAGATGTTACAAGGCAGCTCCAATGCCAACTTATGGGAAAGATGGGCCTTGCTTTAGTGAAAAACTAAATTAGCAGTATTTAACTCCAGGACATGTAAAACACAACAGTACATGTCATACCTTTTAAATACACTGCACCCTGCCAATGGGGCTACCTTGGGCCTACCTTAGGGGTGCCTTGCATTTAATAAAAGAAAGTTAGGGCCTGGCAAGTGGGTGCACTTGCCAGGTCGAAATGGAAGTTTAAAACTGCGCACACAGACACTGCACTGGCAGGTCTGAGATGTGTTTGCAAGGCTACTCATGTGGGTGGCCGATCAGTGCTGCAGGCCTACTAGTAGCATTTGATTTACAGGCCCTGAGCATCCCTGGTGCACTGTACTAGGTACTTACTAATAAATCAAATATGCCAATCATGGAGAAACCAATCATACCATGTTTTAGAGGAGAAAGCATATGCACTTTAGCACTGATTAGCAGTGGTGAAGCACCCATAGTCCTAACGCCAACCAAAAAGAAGGTCCAAAAAATACAAGGAAGATGGCAAAAATTATGGTGAGAACCCTGCAAAAAGGGCCAGGTCCAACAGATAAGATAATGTATAACAGGACTGCCACTTAACCACTTGTCAGGAGAGGGCCTGTGCCCAGATTATCGTGCAAGATATTGTCAGAGAAGATTCTGCCTGCACTTTCTACTGAAAGCTGATATTGAGCCCAAGTCCAGGAGGAGCTGATGCTGATGCGATGCATGTTTGCCTTTCACAGGGAATACTACCTCCCAGACTACTGATAATACAGAGTTTGGCTGCAAACATGTATGCAGTGTGCTTATTCTCCCTACGAAACTTTAGATGCAAGTTATACTACTCCATGCTCTCCTAGTGTAGCATAGAAGCAGGTTTTAGGGTGTTCTGTTTTTAGATGACATTTTAACCATGGTAGGAATGTTCATTTTATTTTCGTTGTTCACAACATACTTTTGTGTTGTTTTAATGGTATTCTATGTGGTAATCTTAGGTGTGCTGAGCAACAGGGTGCACCTGTTGAAATAAACACGCTTTTTAGTTAGGGTCTTTTTCCTAGTGCAGTTTGTGTGTGGTAGCGAAGAGCATGAAAGGTTTGTTTCTAATCACCACAGTGTCCCTGGATCCCTGTTTAGGGACTGTTAGTAACCTAAAAGCATTGACACCACTTCAACTATAAATTGGGTAGGGTTCTGCGGGGCTACAAAAACCTGTCTTTCACATTCAAGGTGCATTGAACTAAGTTCTCTCGTGTCACTCATAGGTGTAAAAATAAACCTTGTAGAGCTGAGCAAGAGACTCAGTTTACCCAACACGAGTATATTGAAAATGAGATCTTTGACCATGGTGCCTGGCAATATTGTGTTTGGGTTGTTGTGTCCCCAGCTATTCTCTTGTTCATTCACCAGCATTGCATTGCCTCACCTATTTTGGTTCCCTCCTCAATCCCTCACTTTTCTGATTTCCCAGCCTTTTCATGTTCCTTCTTACCTATGTGTTGGCTGGTTGTTTTGCACGGTTTGTTCTAATTTACAGGTGTACCCAATCAGTGCTCGGATACCAGGAGGCGTCTAGGTACTCCATGGGACTAGTCACACTTTGTCTTTAAGCACCTGCTGGTAAGTGAATACTTATAATTTATTGTATTCTTGTGTCCTTGATATTTTATGCATGTTACTGAAATCCTCTTGTCTACCCCAGGGTGAACAATTTACCAGAAGTCACATAGTCAAGCAAAGAATTTACATCACCCTGTACCAGTCCCTGATAAAATGTGACCCTCTGCCCTTGGGGTGGTCCCTCCTTGCCCTTGGGGCCTGCAGGGGCCTGATGAAGCTGCAGGGGCAACCTCTGGAAAGACAGGGTTTACGTTGAAGCTGCCTGCTGATGACCTCACATCTGATCATTGGTCTTGACAGATGACCAGGCACTTGTACAAAGGCAGATCGATTCTTAAGTGAATCCTTTGCAAGCCCTTGTCTGCACCATGACAAAGATATAAAATAATTTAGAAATCACTTCTCAAGAGTGATATTTTGATGGAGAATCTTTTTTATATTTATTTTAAGAACTGTGTCCATGAGAAAGCATCTTAGACAATAAAAGTCATATGCAGTGCCACCGGAATTATGCAATTGTGCAACAGTAGCATTCTCAACATAATACATTTCCCCCATAAGCCATCTATTGCACAAGCTGTAGATTTTAACAAAACAAATGTTTTAGCTCAAATTAAGCAAGTTACTAAAAATGTTGCAACACGTGTTGCTGCCCAGTGGAAGTTCCTTCGCAAAGATAGGCTGGTCTCCTTTCTGTTGCTTATTTCTGTATTTGGGGATTAAACTGGTACTGCGGTGAAACCTTTGTCCAGACATGTTAACCTGTGTCCACATGTCAAAATAATGAAGTAATAATGTCACACTGTGCTGCATTACACCACATAATTTGATTCTTCTTGCTGCATAATTTAGTCAGCACATTTACATAATTTGGTCCTCCCCTGCTGCATAATTCCATTGGCCCTGACTGTATGTATTACCTTTAAAATAGTCAGTGACCTGTTTCCATTGTAGCACATATCAAAAATAGTACGATACAACAATTAAGGCATAGTTGACATTAGATGTCAATATGATTGAACATCTAGGTGAATCATTCAAGTAGCATATATCATGTTAATCACTGAGCGCGGTTTAGTTAACAGTTGCTAGGTCTGGTTTATATGGGGGGGGGGGTCTAGTTGATGTCCTTGTAATTACTATTGGCGATGCAGCGCGTCCACCATCATGCTCAGGGAGGGGTAATGGATTAGTTCATCACCACTCAATGTGCTATCTGATAAATACTAAGTTTAGGAGCAACGTGTGCTCTCCCAGGGTGTGCCGGGATTTTGTATTCCTATGTTTATTGACCCACAGGGACGATCAGCTCTTTTGGTCTTGGGTGTAATAATCATTGCATCCCACATCATTATAATCACTCTTCCCTCATTGTAGTGTGTTGAGGGAGCGGAACTTCCATTACAACGCAGGCATTACATCATAAAGTCTTTACAACGAAGGCATTACATCGCATGTGCCATTACAACGCATGCTATTACAACGCAGAAGGCATTACAACGCAAACCATTACAACACAATTTTAGGTAAGGTGCATAGGTAAGTTATGTTATTTATTTACTCTTAATTTTTGCTTAGTTTTTTTAAATTTATTTAAAAATGTAATATTACCCTCATTAATAAAACCAATAATTTAAAAAAATACTCTTCAGGGTGTAACACCCACCCTCTGGGACGGTATGTGTGAGAAATAGTTTTTTTGGGGGGGGAGGGAAGTGTATTAATACCCAGGTTCACATTTTAATACCTGGGTATTAATTTTTGTAATTAATATTATTTTAATAATTTAAAAACAGTTTAAACCATATTCTTGAGGGTGTAACATCTACCCTCTGGCACGGAATGTGAGGGAAATAGGGGTTTTGGGTGGGGAGTGTATTAATATCCAGGTATTAATTTAAATGCCCGTTGTAAAATCATGCTTTGTAATGGTTGGTGCGTTGTAAAGTCCACGTTGTAAAAGGGTGCGTTGTAACGTCCTATATAGTTGAGGGTACCACCCTCTGCCACAGCCCATTTTAACTGTTCTTGTGGCCAAGAGTCCAATGAACACACCCTAAGTTGTTTTCCAGGTCATGGCCACCTGCCTCTTAGCAAGCAACCATTTCAAATATGCAAATCTAGTTTTGCTACCTTTACTCTTTTATAAAAGGCCAGTTTGTTTGCTTGTAACGTGTGGGCAGAAGTTCTGTCAGTCACTTCCTGTATCGGCTCCCGCCCCAATTCCCAGTATATAGAATGAGTTCCGGGCAGTTCCAGAACATGTGAGCAATATCCACTGTGGCTCCTTGGCACTTGGGACATTCGCTAGTGGGAATGGCTCAATGCAATTTGTGTGGCGTCCAATATGCTTTATGAAGCCATCTGAATCATGTGTTGTACGAGACCTTTGAAGGGTACTCTGGTGTCATGGCTCACACTCTAGGTGTAAGTTGTTTATTTAAATCATGTTCCCCTATTTCCCTTAGAGGAGCTATGTCCATTTCGGATTGCTGTGTTATACAATATAGCACAAATGCAAAAACAACAATTGATGGACAGAATGCAGAACAATGTCATACATTCACCCCAGTACAGAGATCTGGGCTTAAATCCATCGTTTTTTTGCTCACCATGACATTCCAGTTTGAACCCAGCCATATGCAAATCAGTCTTGACCCTGTGCCCAATGGGAACAGTCCAGCCCGAACTGCCAGGCCAGGTCCGCCCTGGACTGGAAACAAGCATCCTAGGACCGGTTTCGGGGTTTCACCCCTCTTCAGCCAGGATAGCTTGACTCCAGTGGCATGGAGAGCACGGGACCCACATCTGGGCATACCCGTCCCACTCTGGGTGACAAATGCAAAAACAACAATTCATGGACAGAATGCAGAACAATGTCATACATTCACCCCAGTACAGAGATCTGGGCTTAAATCCATCGTTTTTTTGCTCACCATGACATTCCAGTTTGAACCCAGCCATATGCAATTCAGTCTTGACCCTGTGCCCAACGGGAACAGTCCAGCCCGAACTGCCAGGCCAGGTCCGCCCTGGACTGGAAACAAGCATCCTAGGACCGGTTTCGGGGTTTCACCCCTCTTCAGCCAGGATAGCTTGACTCCAGTGGCATGGAGAGCACGGGACCCACGACTGGGCATACCCGTCCCACTCGGGGTGACAAATGCAAAAACAACAGTTGATGGACAGAATGCAGAACAATGTCATACATTCACCCCAGTACAGAGATCTGGGCTTAAATCCATCGTTTTTTTGCTCACCATGACATGCAACATTCCGTCCATCATCTTGTGTGTTTTGCAATTCGCCCCAAGTGGGAAGGGTATGCCCAGACGTGGGTCCCGTGCTCACTGCGCCACTGGAGTCAGGCTATCCTGGCTGATGAGGGCTGAATGCCCGAAACCGGTCCTAGGATGCTTGATTCCGGTCCAGGGAAGACATGGCTTGGTAGTTCGGTCTGGACTGTTTCCATGAGGCACAGGGTCAAGACTGATTTGCATATGGCCATGTCTGAACTGGGGTGGCGTCGTGAAGCAAAATAACGATGGATTAAACCCAGATCTGTGACTGGGGGGTGAATGTTTGCCATTGTGCAACATTCCGTCCATCATCTTGTGTGTTTTGCAATTCGCCCCAAGTGGGAAGGGTATGCCCAGACGTGGGTCCCGTGCTCACTGCGCCACTGGAGTCAGGCTATCCTGGCTGATGAGGGCTGAATGCCCGAAACCGGTCCTAGGATGCTTGATTCCGGTCCAGGGAAGACATGGCTTGGTAGTTTGGTCTGGACTGTTCCCATGAGGCACAGGGTCAAGACTGATTTGCATATGGCCATGTCTGAACTGGGGTGGCGTGGTGAAGCAAAATAACGATGGATTAAACCCAGATCTGTGACGGGGGGTGAATGTTTGCCATTGTGCAACATTCCGTCCATCATCTTGTGTGTTTTGCAATTCGCCCCAAGTGGGAAGGGTATGCCCAGACGTGGGTCCCGTGCTCACTGCGCCACTGGAGTCAGGCTATCCTGGCTGATGAGGGCTGAATGCCCGAAACCGGTCCTAGGATGCTTGATTCCGGTCCAGGGAAGACATGGCTTGGTAGTTCGGTCTGGACTGTTCCCATGAGGCACAGGGTCAAGACTGATTTGCATATGGCCATGTCTGAACTGGGGTGGCGTGGTGAAGCAAAATAACGATGGATTAAACCCAGATCTGTGACTGGGGGTGAATGTTTGCCATTGTGCAACATTCCGTCCATCATCTTGTGTGTTTTGCAATTCGCCCCAAGTGGGAAGGGTATGCCCAGACGTGGGTCCCGTGCTCACTGCGCCACTGGAGTCAGGCTATCCTGGCTGATGAGGGCTGAATGCCCGAAACCGGTCCTAGGATGCTTGATTCCGGTCCAGGGAAGACATGGCTTGGTAGTTCGGTCTGGACTGTTTCCATGAGGCACAGGGTCAAGACTGATTTGCATATGGCCATGTCTGAACTGGGGTGGCGTCGTGAAGCAAAATAACGATGGATTAAACCCAGATCTGTGACTGGGGGGTGAATGTTTGCCATTGTGCAACATTCCGTCCATCATCTTGTGTGTTTTGCAATACAATATAGCACAGTATATGTGCAAGTGGTTCTGCATTCTCCAGTTTTCAGATAGATTTAATTTGTCTAGTTAATGCCCCATATGTCAGGAATTGCCGTACTGTCACTTGTGTGCCCTGCTGCAATTTGTACAATGTTAGTAATTTAGGATTGTCGAGTCCCATGGGAGAACAGAAAGGATAGCGTCATTAGCACAAGTCTGGGACTACCAAGGGAATATACACAATTTGCTTTTATTAACTCATAGGCATAGGCCCGATTGAGCCTCAAATCTCTTTAGATGGTTAAGAGATACTGGAACATCTACCAAGGGATCATTGACATACCAAGGCATCATCCGCATGCAGAGAAAGGAAACGAGCGTGACCCTGGATGGAGAGTCACACCTGTTTATCTCCCCCCTTCATTTTGCGGTAGCCATATGGGCTCCATTGCCAAACCAAAAAATATGGGGGATAGTGGGCATCCCTGTCTTGTACCTCTCTGCACTTATCAAACCTCAGACACCATGCTGCCATTTCGAGCCCTCTCGGTTGGGCTTGTATAAAACAGGTGCACCTGTGCTCCAAACCCCGCTCCAAATCCCATTTGCTCAATCACCACCTGTAAAAAATCCTAGTTCAAAGTATCAAAGGCCTTTCCATATTTATGACACCGCAGTATCTCCGGCACCTAGCAAAGAGGTATTGATCAAGTGAGTAATAGTCTGTGGACATTTGAAGTATTCCTGCCTGGCTTAAATCCTGATTGATCAGGGTGGATTAATTCAGGCAAGAGCGGAGAAAGCCTGTTTGCCTGTAATTTAGAGAAAATATAATAAGGTAATGAATTACATCTTGGGATGCCAGAAACTCATCCAGTGAATGAAGACAATTACGTCATTGTAGGCAGCATAAAAGTCTTGGGGTCCCTCCACTACAGTCTTTTCTTCCTCGACCATTAAGGGCAAGTCTAACAGTTACCACTGCTCGGGCATCAACCTCTTTAACTAGATACAACAAACCTATTGCTAGTGAATCTCTCATGTGTGTTCCAGATTGTTAATAGAGGGCACATTAAAAAGTGTACAGCGTTTCATATGTCATCTTGGGTAGCAGGGGCGGCTCCTCCATTAGGGCGGAGGAGCGTCGACCCCCTGCTTTCTCGCAGTGCGAGAAGCAGAAACATAAAATGGTATTTCTTTTTATTTTAAACAGATTTTATTCGTCAAATAGCACATATGAAGCAGAGCTCTGTAACCCAGAAACGTCTGCATAATAAGCGTACATCATCATGACTTTGAGTTTTATAAAAGCAAATCAAGGAAAAATGGAGTGCAATACAGATGAAAAACCATCAAAGAAAACATAACCCAACAAACCCCCCGCATCGCACTAAAGTCTACCCCAGAGCAGCACATTAATAGAAAATGCACCTTCGTCAATGATTGTAGCATACCGTCACACATAAGACCACGTCTTGCACCAACAGAGTGGAGATTAAGCCGGGTCGAGGGGCCCTGCCGTAGAGACGGGCTCCAACTGCAAGCCTCGATAGTCCGCCCATCGCTTCCAAATTTTATAATGTTTGTGCGGGCACCCTCTTGCTGTAAAAATGGGGATCTCCAAGCCCATGCAAAAGTCCAGGCCATTCTTCCAGGCGGACACCGAGGGCGCCGCCGGTGCCCTCCATGCCCTAGCAATATCTCTTTTAGCCAGAGTGAACCCAAGCAGCATAAGATGGCGTTTGTATATGTTGCCCCCCACCCCTTCCATAACATGTAAGAGTACCAGCTTCGGCGAACGGGGAAGGTCCCAGCCCAATACCTCTGAGAGGCAGGCCATAACTCCCTTCCAAAAGCGTGCCAAGGCTGAGCAGTGCCAGACCGTGTGCATCAGGGTACCCTCCTCCCGTTTGCATCTGAGACATACAGGGGAGCCCACCAATCCCGCCCTCTACAATCTAACCCTAGTGAAATATACCCGATGAAGGTACTTGAACTGGATAAGGTGCAAACATACTGCTATAGCAGCCCCCCGCGTGGAGGCCAGGGCCTCCGTCCAGTCCTCCTCCTCCAGTGGGCCAACATCGCCCTCCCAGGCTTCTCTGAGCTTCTGCAGTGTGGGGGTGCTATGGGTAACCAGGTATTGGTAGATTTTAGTGATCTTATGATCTTGGAGATCTCCCATAAACACCTTTGCCTCAATCGGGCTGATCTCGGCTAGTGACTCTAAGCCCTCCAAACTAGGGGAGATAGCATGCCGGAATTGCAGATATTTATAGAATTGGGTTCTCGGCATGTGAAAGTCGTTCTGTAGATCTTGAAAGGACTTCAGGACCGGCCCCCCGCATTACGTCTCCCAGAGTAGAGATACCAATACTATCCCAGCCACGAAACCCAGATAGAGTAGCCAAATGTGGCAATCGCCCATTATTCCAGAGGGGAGTCTCCCGCGTCAATCTATTCCACCACCCCATCCTCTGTAGTGCTTGCCTCCAGATTTGAAAAACAACCTTCGTAACTGACGGCAATGAGTTACGGAGTGGTGCAGAGTATAGTATAGTGTGCAAAGAAAAATCCCCCATACACCTCCGTTCAACAACATAAGCAGGGTCGGCCCTATCCCCGTACCACCATTCATTTAAGACGAGCAGGTGTGAGGCCATATAGTACGATAAAATGTCAAAGGGTCGCCAGCCCCCCACAGTACGTAGATTGGAAGCACGTCCGTAATGCAACTCTCGCCACTCCCCCGGCCCACAAAAACTGTCCCAGGGCCACATTAACCTGTCGGAACCATCTGGGAGGAATAGGGTAGGTGTGATTTTGCAGGTGGTATAGTAAACGGGGGAGCGAGACCATCTTAAAGATAGCTGATCTACCATAGATGGACAGTGGCATATGGGACCAAGTCTTGAGATCCTCCCGTACACGTTCCCATACTGGAGCCAAATTTCTGTCCCAAGACACGGTGGGCGAGTCCGACAAAAATACTCCCAGATGTCATCGCCCCTGTAACCACCCGAACCGACGAGGCCCAGGAGCCCAGACCCGCTGCCTCCCCAAGGACCCACAGAGTGGACTTTCAGGGGTTCATATATAATCCAGACGACTCCCCGAAGATCTGCATGATGCGAAGCAACCTCAGCCCATCCTGTTTACATTGGTAAGAAAAAATAGCACATCGTCAGCGTACAGTGCAATACGGTCCGACAGTCCGTGCGCCCATTCAAAGCCAGTCACCTGTGCATCGATTCGCACCCAGGCGGCCAGGGGTTCCATAGCCAATGCGAACAAGTAAGGAGACAAGGGGCAGCCTTGCCTGGTGATAAAATTGTATTTTAAATACCATTTTATGTTTCTGCTTCTCGCGCTGCGAGAAAGCAGAATGGAATGCCTGGTTGCGGTCGGGGAGGAGTGGCTTGCCCAATGCTGTGGGCCCGGACTGTTTGGTCAGCCCTCTGGGGCCGACCAAACCAGTCATGCGCACTCTGCATTTTCTCTATGTAGGCTGCATGCAGCCTACATAGAGAAAATGGCCTCCCTACAGGCGCGCGACTGGGCGACGTACACCCCAATCACAACGCTGTCATTGCAGCGTTGTGATTGGCTTAGGGGAGGGAGGATGCCTTCTTCCTGTTCCTGCCAGAGGCAGGAGAGCAGGAAAGCAACAGGAAAATGCGGGCGCAGGATCCGGCCAGGAGCGGACAAGGCGCGGGTCCCGTTGAGGTAAGTTTTTTTTTAAATTTATTTTTTAAATCCTCCTCGCGACCACCCCTTTTCCCCCCCACCACTCCACCGTCCCCCCCACCACTCCACCCCCACACCACTCCGCCCCCCCGCGAGTCATGCGAGCCGCGACTGTTGGGTAGTAACTATGGTATTGCCGTCCGCTGTGCGGTAATTAGTGTCTGCGCTGTGTCCGATCTAATCAGCCAGGCAACCGTTCTACCTGTTGTATCACTTTCATGGTTTTTAGATGTGGCGTTAGGCAAGACCTTTTGATTTTGATTTTACTAAAATAACATGAATAATCTAGTTATTTAAAAGGGCTTCCAGCCACCTCTTCACCATTGGTCACATGTCATTTCCATTTTGCTTCCGCCCACTACAGCATGGGGTAATGAGTTAGCCTCCTTAAGCCTCTGATTAACGTCACTTTGAGTGAGTTTATTTTTCTCACTCAAAGTGTAGGTGCACATCTGCACACAAGGAGATCCCTTTAGTTCCTGTGTTGCCTGACGTGATAGTACGATGCGTTTGAACTGAGCAGAGGGCACATTCCAGATTTCAGTTCATGTCTCCTTCCAGGGCTGTTGTGAAATAGCAGCAGTCCACTTCAAAAGGAATGTACAATATACCATATTGTGTTCTTCGACTAGGTTTCGCCAATGGTTCTTGGATAAACTTTGCGCAGGAAATAAAACAAACTTGCTGGTTAATTTGCAGCACACTTGTAACCGTTTTATTTATTTATTTATTTTTTATTTATTTGAGTTTTACATAGCGCTGGCTAGACCCGGAGGTATCAGAGCGCTTTACATAAGGATCAGCGAGTTACAAAGTTAAAAACAGTGTTGCACAATAACATTAGTTACAATAACATAGCAGAAAATATAGACATGTCCAAAGGGGTATGTAAGGTAGGGGGAGAGGAAAAAGGGGAGGAAAAGGATCGGACCAGGTAGAACCGGCAGGGATGGAGAAGCTCCAAGGGGACCAAAAGACGATAGGAAAAATCGAAAAGGGGGATCAATAGAAATAACGTCAGGAGGCGAGGTGACTGAAAAGGATAGGAAGGAGGAGGGAGACCAAAGGGGGGGTGTCAGGACAGGGTAAAGGAATTGTTGGGCGACAAAGGGCGTAGTCCAGCAGCAAGTGAGGCGGCCGAATCCTCCAAGATGGATGACCCGGGATACGGGCACCGTTTGCAAAGTCACAAGATGGCGGGGCAACGCACAAGATCCAATTTGCTCCGTAATTTCAGCGCCCTTGTTATTTTGCAGAGTAGAGGGGGGGGGGGCAGTCACAGGAGCAAGGAGGGAAAGGGATTGGGGGATCACCGAAACACAAACGGGTCCTTTAGACGGGCAAACGCTCAGGGTTTCTGGGGCAGCAGAGTCGTCGAGGATGTTGATACACAGTCTGTCCAAATGCACAGGCTCTGGGCCGCGAGGGCAGCAGTGCCATCAGGCTGCACGCCGAATGTCTGGGGAAGTCCGCCTGGGTGCCAGGGGCAGCGGTCCCAGACCGAGGTAGGCAGAGACGCAGTCCAGGAGGGCGCGCCCCCAGGCTCAGATAGCAAAGAAAAGCCCGGGGGCGTCACGCCGTAGTGCCCAGATTCTCCCCGCAACTGCACCTGGCAATAAGACTCGCGGGTCCCGGTCGTCCCACGGGAGGCGAAGCAGGAGGGCAGGCCGTGGGGGAAGCAGCAGAAGTCGAACCCGGAATGCATCGGGTGGGGAGACCTCATCCCAGTTCTGTTAACAGCCAGCCGGAGAAACGCCCCTAGGCATCAGCACCGCCAAGAGTGGATTCCGACGATGGCCGGCCATCACCGAAGCGTCAGTGGGCAGGGGGAGGAAAGGCAACAGCAGCGGAGAAAACGCAGAGCAACTATGCCAGATGCCCGGCTGGGTAGGTGATGGCCAGGGTGGTGCGCCGGAGCCAATCTCCCCTGCAGCCGTCGATGCAGCTCCACCGGACATCGGCCATGCCGCTCGGGCTCCGCCAGTCAGGGAAATGCCTCGGATCCAATTTGAAGAGCTCGAATCCAGATGAGGAAGCCGGAGAGACGATGGCAGCAGTCAGAGCACGACCCTGGTGAGTAAAGAGGGTCCAGGGGGTGAAGATTTGGGGATTTAAGCCCAAAAAGGCAATCCCTGGCCGGGAGTTCCTGGCCGGAGCTCCTCAACTGTCGGCCATCTTGTAACTGTAGCTATAAAGTAATCCATTGGTAATTGTGTGACTAGTTTACACTTGAGAGTAGCAATGGAGGGAGGCAATACTCTGCTATGGTAGAAGGAACGAAAAAATGAACGCAGAGAGATCCTGCCCTGTGCTGGTGCAGTTGGCTGCCAACCAGAAATGGCATCATCTAACATATAGTACATAGTGACACGTAACGCACGAACAACAGCAGTGCATGTCCACGCACCACCCCACCCCACCAACACCAACACACAGGCACAAAAAGGCAGCACAGGCAGAAGTGCAAGTGCACATTCATAGACACAAATAAAACGAACTGACCTCACATGGGCATCACCAAGTTTCCCTTGCACAAACAGAGGTGTGCCCGAGTGCCTTCAGGTGTGTATGAATGCCTGTATGTGTGTTGATATGTGTGTGTATGGGTGAGTCCCTCTTTGTGTGCGTTGTGTGTACTTCTACATACAAGCCTTACTTAAAGGGTTAGTCAATCCTTGCAGTAGAAAAGGACAGACTTTACGGGTGACAGATTTCTTTTAGGCGTAGCTTGCCTGACTTGTAATTGACTTTGCCTCCTCCCAGTATCCTGTCAGTGGTGCGCTATTTGTACCAGCCATCTCCGACTGTGAGGTATGTGCCTGGCATGTAAGTGGCATTTAACCAGCTCTACTAGTTTGTCAGAGGTGCACCAGGCATGTGACTGACTCAGTGTGTGCCTCACATATCTCACTGTCTCTGCCATTTGCCCTTTTAGAGAGAGAAGTGGCCTACGTGTGAGTGACTTCTGCTCAGCTGCATCTGCCCACCAACCAGCACCAACATGTGAAACCAGCTCTACTGATCATCTTTAGGTGTGTCTGGTATGTGATTGATTCTGTCCCACAGCACATGTTAGTGATTTGGCCCTAATCCTACAGATCGATATAGAGGTGGCACTTGCATGTGGTGTACTCAGTCAGACCAACTGGCTTTTTAGAGACACTGCCCTGCCAACAAATTCATCCATTTCCCAGGAGGTCAGTTTTCCTACGGTGATTACTCAGTGAAAAATCTACAAACATCATGAGTGACAATTACAATCAACCAATGGCTAATACAAGGGCTGATGAATGACACACCCACATACCTAAAGGGACAGGTCACTATGCCGATTAGTTTAGATGACTAGAGCTTTTTGAAACAGGGAACGCAGTTACAATAGAGACCTAAAATGCTTGCTAGAATTATTACTTTGCTTGCAGATTTTACTTTTTGTCACCATTCGATTTTACATTTCTTGAGATTCATCTGTCCCAGGCTGCGGTCAAGCAGGAGGGAACCTGGGTAGCATGCTGCTCCGAGTAACAACATTGGTACTGCACAATGGGCAATAATTGCAGGTGGCAGAAGGGTTCCTGAGGGTCTAGGAAAATGGAGCTGTGGACACCCATGATGGGGCTCTGCGAGTGCACCAGCCTCCGCAGGAGCAGCTTCAGTATGGGAGGGGACTCTAACGAGCAGCTGGGGATCCTGGCGACCCTGTATGTGATTGCCTATTACGGACAACTGAACTTGCTAAGTGACTTTTACAATAACGTGAGGAAAAAGGAAATTAAGGATGCCCTCCTCAAGTGGACTCACCAATTCACTAATGACTGCATTTGTGCAATGTAAGTCATGGGTGATAGTTACAATCCATCAATGACTGAAAAATAGCACTTGCAATAATCAAAGATTAAGCAGAGTAAACCACAATGGCATCTTATGTATAGGTTATAAGCTCTATGAGAAGCTGTCTCTAGCCACACTTCAAAAGAAAAAATGGAACTGTGGTGCAGTCACCCTCTTTAATCTCTTTAATTGTCAGCATAGAAGAAAAGGCGTGTAACTGTAGTTTGGGACATTTAGCTCGACCTAATAATCTCAATTCCTCCATTCCTCTCGGCGCAGGGTCTCCAAAGGCTTTACTGGCAAACAATTGGTGCGTATTTGTAGCCTTACCGAGAATGGAACTGGTCCCCGTCACAGAATGCACAAAGCTGTGATGAGAGGGAAGCATGCCATATGCTGTGGAAATTTCAATTCAGTGAACAGGTTCTATTCAGGCAAACTAATGGCCAGGTCTCACAGTCAAATATTTTGTCCAAGAGTAGGTAACATTTGAGAGTTCATTTCTTTCAGGAACCATTACTCATATAAATGCATTTCTACACTAACAGCATAGCACAATGACAGAGTTAAAGACCATATTTATTTTACCTTCTTATCATGAAGAGGAGGGGTGGCAGCAACATTGGGAAAATGAGCTCCGGAATCCAATTCATCCAAGGTAGCAAAAGTATGAGTGTCCTGAAATGTATTTAAACATAGGTGGGGTGTAATTTGGGTTTTCATATCCAATATATTATACTGTGAGCCTTCTTTCCTTCCCTCTTTGTATTGTCTTTTTTCTTCTTTCTTTTTTCTTTCCTTCCTTTCTTGCCATCTCTCCTTTTCTTCCTTTTTTCCTTTCTACTTTCTTTCCTTTAATTCATTATTTTTCTTTTTTGCCTTCTATCTACTTCATTCTTATTTCCTTTCTGTTTTTCATGCTTTCATTTTTCTTTTATTTCCCTTCTGCCTTCTTTCATTGTTTTTCTTTCTGGCTTACTTTCCTTTCTTCTTTCTCTTTTGCCTTCTTTGCTTAGTTTCTTTCTTTCCGTATTTGCTGCCTTCTTTCCTTTCTGCATCTTTCTTTACATTTTTCTTTTTCCTTTCTTTTTTGCCTTATTTCCTTTCTGCATCTTTATTTTATTGCTTTCTTTCCTGCTTTTATGCCTTCGTCCCCTCTTTCTTTTCCTTTTGCCTTTCTTTCTTTCCTGATTTCTTTCTTATCTTTCTTTTTTGCCATCTTTTTCTTTCCTTTTGCCTTCTTTCCTTTTTTCTGTTTTGTCTTTCAATCTTTCTTTTTGCTTCTTTATTTTTGCCCTCTTTGCTTTTTTCTTTGCTTCTTTATTTTGCCTTTCTTTGCTTCCATCTATCCTTCTTTCCTTTTGCCCTTCTGTTTCTTGCCTTTTCATTTTTGCCCTCTTTGCTTTTTTCTTTGCTTCTTGCATTCTTTCCATCTTCCCTCCTCCCATGGATGTCATTTAGAGGTCACCAGGGGTCGCAGTTGCAACCCCCTAGCCTGCCCCTTGCTATCCCTGGCACTACCTTTGCGACCTCCAAGTGTGGCTCCTCCACTAGGGTGGAGGAGCGTCGCCCCACTGCTTTCTCGCAGTGTGAGAAGCAGAAACATAAAATGGTAATAACTTTCAGTTATTACCATTTTATGTTTGGTTGCGGGCGGGTGGGTGGGGCTGCCCTGAGAGCTGGGCCGGGGAGGAGTGGTGTGCCTGCCTACTCCCGAGTGCGCAAAGACTGTTTGGTCGGCCCCCTGGGGTCACCCAAACCAGTCATGCGCACTCTGCCCTTCTCCATGGAGGCTGCAATGCAGCCGTCATGGAGAAAATGGCCTCCCTATAAGCCCCTGGCTGGGAGGCGTCCCGACCAATCACAACGGTGCTTGCAGTGTTGTGATTGCTTAGGGGAGGGTGCCTGGCTGTCTGCTTCGGTTTCCTGTCTTCCCCCCCGTCCCCCACACCGGCAAGCCATGCCGGTCGCGACTGGCGACTCATGGCCTCAGAGGTGGCAAAATCAGTGCCAAGAACACAGGGGTGTCTTGCATTAACAGACTTGCTCATTTTTATTACGTTAATAGTGAATAATAGTTTGTTATTCACTATTAGTGTAATAAAAAGTGGAGTAGCCAGATCTGGACCTTCACTGGCATCTTAGATAAAATGGTTTTAATGTATGTTGTGTAGTGCATGTGGGTTAGAGTGAGTTTGGGTTAGAGCGTGTATATGTGCGAGTATGTATGTTTTGTATATGGGATCGTGGATGTGTGTGTCAAAATGAGTGAGTAAGTATAAGTGAGTAAGAGTGAATGAGAGAGTGCAAATGAGTGATTGTGCACAAGAGTAGGTGAAAATGAATGAGTGAAAGTCGGTGCTAATGATATAAAGAGTGTGAATAAGTGAATGTAAGTGAGCATGTGTTGTTGTGCTTGCAAATCTGCTGTTGGACCTGGCATGCTTCTTGGCTTATAGAAGCACCCATGACAAAATGTCGGCACTGCAATACTGGAGGCAATACTTGCATATGGGATACCCTCAGCAAGATGCTAATGCTGGCACTCTAGGTAAATGTTGGCATGGAGCACCCATGAAAAAATACCAGTCCTGGCCTCCTCTAGGAAATTCTTGGCATAGTTGGCACCTCTGGTAAATTGCTTGTGATGGCACATTGGAGGAAATTCTTGGCATATGGGAAGACGACTGTGGCAAGGTCATGGGGCCATCCATGACAAAATGTGGTCCTTTGACATATTAGACATAACCTTTGATATAAGGGACCACCATAGTGCAAGAGAAGCAGTATTAGGAAAACTGTGGCACTGGTAGTATTTGGGCAAAAGGGGCCACCATGGCAAAATACTGGTCCTAGCAATGGAGGTAATTTTTGACATAAGGGGGCACCCATAAGATATTTTAAAAACCTAATTTGGTGAACTCATGGGGACTGTCAGATTTCAGTAGCTTGGCACACCATGAAAGGACTTGAATATTTAGTGAGTATTTTTAGACTGTCTTTTTTAGCAAATTTGTGAAAATTGTGCATTAAAATGTACTAGTAAAGCCCATTTGTTTCAAAACCCCCACCCTTTGTTCTCCCCTAGAAGAATATATTCTATTAATTATCTAACTTCAGTAATGTTGATTATTGTGATGTCATCAGGATTAAGGTTATGTGACATAACTTCTTGGGACGTTGCAGGGTCAAAGGTCATATGATGGCACTGCCTGTGACATCATTATGGTTAAAGGGTCTATGATGTCACTTTCACTACCGCTGGCATTTTTGTGAATAGACGTCTGATCCCTCCCTTCCCTTTTTACCTTCCTTCCTTTTTTGCCCTTCCTTTCTTGTCTTCCTCCTTTAATTCTCTTCTTTCTTGCCCTCTTTCTCAAGGGTGAGTCTAACAGCCAATGCCAGAATGATGGCTTTTTTCTTTAGGTCTGTTAGCCAAGACCTTTTGATTTTACTAAAAGTACGTAAAAATTAGTTACTTATAGGGGTTTTCTGCCAAACTTCATCCATTAATCTGTGATTGTGTCATTCACATTTTTAACTATAAATGGTGCTAAGGCGTCTTTCATGATATCCTACTTAGCAAAAGACCCTGATCTTAAAAGAAAAAGACAAATAATGGGTAGACTTTGTACTGTAACGATGAGGGTAATTTTGTGCACAACTGACCTTTATTACACGGAGACCTCAATTCTGTTTGTTTGACCTGTCATCAACATGTTTTATATGTTGAGGCTGAATACTGCATGTTCTAAGTCTCATCCCTTTCCTTTTAGTATCATCTTAGTTGATGGTATAGGAATGTTTGAAGAGAAAATGGAAGGTGTTGGTCTATTATGAACTGCTTCTACGGTAAAGGAAATCCAAAAATTCTTAGGATTTTTACCAGCAATTCATTGAGGAATTTTCAGAAATTGGACCCCTCCAGACTCCATTTAACCAAGAAAAGAGTTTCTTTTAAGTGAGAGAGGAGACCAGAAACAACACTCAAAACACTAAAGAGCGCATTTACGAAGGCCCTAATTTAGCGTTGTCCAAATCAGCTTGCTCTTCTTATTGTACAACCAGATGTCTCCGGCTTTGGTCTAGAAGGTATTTAATCTCAACAACATCCAGTAACCTATGCAGTACCTCCAGTGACCTACTTTGCACACACTTTGACTGCAAAAATAACTACACAGTTTATGATCAGGAGAGTCTGGCTATCAAAAAAGCATTTTCACACTGGATACCTTATTTGGAAAGCTCTCCTTGTTGCATAACTGTCTGGACCAGTCATAAGAATTTAGGGTTCCTAAAGTTCATGAAATGTGCTAATCCTTGGCATAAGGGACAGTCTCTATCCATTATAAAATCTCTCACAGACCTGTACATAATTATGGAAAGGCGGCTTCTTTGTCCAAACAAGGACAAGGGGGTCTTTAACACTCTGCTCTTGTCAGGGACTGTCCGGGAATGTCGGGAACACAGTCGGGGACTTTGGCAAGGACTGGGAACGGGGTATAAAATGTACATAGAAAGAGGAGTACAGCGCTGCCCAGGATCACACAGGAAGTCCGAGGAGAAAAAGGATCCAAAGGGGAAGCCTATACAAGCAAGCAAGATGTCAAAGACTCAAAGGATGGGCACTCAAGAGGCAGTTTAGCATTCAGAATAACTACACCCAGGATGGACGTTCAAGACACTTATATATATAAAACAACATTAACAATAAAGGGAATGTGGGGTAAAGCACTCAGGAGCTCTACATGGTAAGACTGAAGCTCAGTAAGTTCCTCACTCACAATTGCTGTTACAGATACTGACTGCAAATACCCACATATAGGATATGCATGCAAAGGCAGGGTCGGTGGAGCTGATACCAATGGTGATTTTATAAATGCAACTCAAAGACCATACTCACAGTGAACAAGAAACACCACCTAGGTAGTCAGCTGTGCCCACGGATCCTGGCGATCAAACAGGAACATGCAAGGCAGTAACAGCAAGTGGGTATAACTAAACACAAGCACAATAGACAAGGAGCTAGCAAGGAGGAGTGCTTAACGGGAAAGGAAGGAAATCGCAGGGCAAACTTGGCAGAAAGCAAGTAACAAACATACAAGGTAAAAGAAGCAAGACAGCAGGAATAGAATACAGTAAACTAGGAACTGGAACCAAGGAAATGGGTAGAAAAGCAGGGACTGAAAAGGATATACAGAAGGGGAGGCTACAAGGGTATACTAGAATAGTTTTGAATCAGAAGACAAGAAAACACAGTAGCACTGAAGGCTGTGCTGGAGCAGAAACAAGATTTGAGCAAAAGCTCAAGAGCCAAGGTAGCACTGCAGGCAGTGCTAGTTCAGGAACAGGAAGTTACTATAGCTCAGGTGTCAAGGTAGAACAAGAAATAGCTGAAGCTCAGGAACATGAACAAAGAATATCTATAGCTCAGGAACTCGGGAAACAAGGTAGCAATGCAGGCAGTGCTAATTCAGGCACAAGGAATAGCTATAGCTCAGGAATCAAGGAACAAGGATTAACTATAGCTCAGGCATCAAGGAATATCAAAAGCTCAGGAAACAAGGATTGTTCTCACCGGAACACAGCTACAATGACCAACACTGGACTGAAGGGAGCTGGGGCTTAAAAGAGCTCACAGTAATCACATGCATCAGGTGTGAGCAGGCTAGCAGCAGCCAGCCACAGGTGAGCTGAATTCCTCCACCCATCCTTGGCCTGCAGGGGTGGAGACGAAGCAGTGAGCAGGGAATTCTAGGTAATGGAGTTCCAAACATGAGCAGGCTGGCTTCAAGCATGAGCAGACTGGCTTTCACAAAACCCTGCATTGATTGGGAATGGATGTCAATTCCCAAATAGAGTCCAAATGGCTGGAAGTCAGTGTATGCATGAAGGGGAGGGTCTGGAAGCTTATTAGAACACTGGAGAGCCCCACAATTCAGCCCCCTGGTGGTGGGCACGAGAATGCAGGGAGCGGGTCGTGATAGCTCTGACCATTTGTTGCAGTGCCCAACATTGAGGAGTCAACTTTCTTATTAAAAAGTTTGAAATAGCTTAAATAAATTTAAATCAAAATGAATGGCTTCAAGAATAAACTAATGAATAGCAAACCAAGAGACGATTATTGGCTAAAAAAGAAACATTTGCCCTATATCCCTTGTAACAAGAAGCACTGAAATGTTGTCATAGTGATCCTGTAGTAGGTCATTCTGTGGGGGAAAGACTTTAAACATATTGAATCGCTCTGTATGGTGGCCAGAGATGTAGAATAGTGTGAAGGAATATTTTAAATCTTACTCCATTTGCATACAGGCCAAGGCGGATCGTCAACATCCAAGAGTGTTGCAGGGATTCTGCACATACACAGAACTATGCGCAGGAAAACAGGACCTCAGTGTATAGGGGTGTACCAACCTACCACATTAGTGCCCAATATCTCATTACCTACTAGCTATAGTGTCTCATTCATTCTCCTCCAAATATCACGAAGCTACAAATGATTAGACAACCCAGAACACAACACTCGCGACTCTCTCATGAATCGTGGGAGCAAGACATAAGCTTTCGCTCACTCACTCTTACTTGTCCACAATAAGAATTGGCAGAGTCACTGTAAATAGTTCAAAATGTTTATTTTAACTATCGTGCTCTACAATACAGTATACAAGCCACTACCAGCAGCAAAATGCATAAACTCCGCACAGTTAGCATTGTTACAATTCCATAGAATACAAAGGGAGAAGTCATTATATAAAGACTGTGGGGAAAAAAGGACATAGACAAAGGACCAAAACAGAGTTCATCAGTCAAGCAGAGTTCAAAGCGTTTGAAAAAAACAAAATTGGAAAAAAAACAAAATATAAAAAAAATTAATATTGTCAATGTGGCGTATTGAATGAGAGCCACCTCCGGGACAACAAAATTATTATCAAGATGTTATAATGACGGAGGTGTTCAATCCATCAAGGTGTATGAACCGAGGAATGCCATTCCCTCCAAAAGATCATCCCTATCATTGGTAAAAAAGAGGGAAGCCATCCAATTAAGTAAGTTGAAGGAACAAACGTGCTCCTCGTAATCAGACGCCTCTAAAAGCAGAATTGGGCAACTTGCGTGATATTCGATGAAACTCCGATGCAGGATATTCTGCGCAGCCGCACAGACATCCCATTCAGCCAATACTCCAAGTGCTGCTGCACGCGCCATACGGCCATCCCCAGAACAAGCCTGGTCATGAGCCTCTAAGGGACCCATCAACCGGTTAAAATCCGGGACTGGACGGGACGTATTGGAGAGGCATATATCCATTGCCCAATAGAAGGGGCATCGCCGACAGTAAAACACTGGTTGCACGCAAGTAAAATAGGCAAAGCGAAAAGTCAATCCATAACTGACGCCAAGCGTGGCTAATGGCAAGCATCCAAAAACCTCTTGCATGCGATCGCGGTATAGCTGCAACTGGCCTGGTCTGTGCAGTACCACAAGATGAGCAGCCATTGCGCAGCAGGAAAAGGAGAAGCAGGATTCCAGCGCCTAACGCCAAAATTAAGGGGAACCCTCCGAAGACGCTGGAAAAAATAGAATGAATAAAACCCGATATTACTCCAAATACAGTCTGAAAAGAAGTCACAAGGCCAGATCCCACACATTTAAAAAAATGCGCAAGGCCTGTGGTGTCACGCGCATTGAAAATTTGGTGTATTAACTCCCCAAAATGCTGTGGGAGGTTAATCTTCAGAAGGGACTGTATCACACTAGAAGTCTTAGCCACCTGTAACTCGAAGGTCTTGCGGGCCAAAGTGAGAGCCACCTCTTGTTGGAATAATAGCGCTTTGAGCCTGCTCAATTTGTTGAAATCTGTTTTCAAAGTCGGAATGGAAGGCCAAATTGAACTGTCTAGACTACCATGCGGGGGTGGAAAAAGCACATTGCTACAACAAGTTACGCGCTGGGAAACCGTTACTAAATACGGGACTCCTGCCCGTAAACCACAGCAGTCTTGGTTGTTCAAAATAAGATAACTGCCATTTGTAAGCAATGTAAAAGCCGGAATTATTGACTGCACTGGCGTACCCTTTAAAAAACAAGCCAGATTAGTCGTCGACATGTTACACGCGCCGTGCAATTTAACGTGTTTGCAAACCAGGGAATGTCCTACTGTGGAATCGCAGTCCTCCCCTGTAAGGAAAACTTCCTTACCCTCTCTCTGACATCTGTAAGTGAAAGGCAGGGACCACAATTCATATAGAAATGCACTACCCAGTGGTTCGAAACGGCAAATGGAAAATGTTGCATACATGAATTAAATTGAAATAGTGAAAAAGGGAGAGAGATCACCCCATGAATTAACCAAACAGCAGAGTCCATTTCCGCTACTGAGAACGGCAAGGGCTCCAATTGTTCAATATGCAAAAGTGTATATGCAGCATCTTTCATGGACATAAATCTCTGTTTATCAGTTAGATTAAATGGCAAAAACAAAGCAGTGGCATTTAAGTAATCCCAGGGCACTTTCCCCATTTTAAGAGTCTGCAATGTCCAAGCAAATTGCATAACAGATCTTAACTGATTTTGACCATGATATAACAGATACATCACTTTGAACAATATCAATAACGGATGAAACAATATTATCCAACGTATAAATGCGTGAGAAAAGTGTGTTTATGCTATTGTCTACTACGGCAAGGACTTTTTCTAAATTGGCCTGATCAATTTGGCGCAGACGAAATGCTGCTTCCATCTGTGAAAGTTTCCAAATTTCATTGTATGCTGCACAGATAAACCTCTTAGATCTAGGATTCCTAAGGCCTAAGATGAAATCAGCCAAATTGATGTCATCCGACAATAGTGTGAGGTGTTTCACAGATGCTAAGGTGGAATGTTCTAACCATTGTTGGCATAATTTACCCACCGAGTATGTGGTGACCGAATGTGTAAAGTGGTAACGGGGATCAGGTCTAGACTGAATGAAACCAGGTGTAACATTATAAAAACGCAATTGGCATGCATTTGTATTTGTTTGCCAAACCAGCCACCCGGAAGAATCAATTTCAGAGACATTGAAAGTCTTATTTCGAAGCAAAGCTTGTAGTGTCGAAATGGTAAAATTTGTGTGGGTGCGCCAATCGTCATATTCCGCTAAGGACGGAATGGATGGAGTATTTAAATTTTTGACAGTTGCCAGGCCAAAACAAGTGGTCTGGTACACCGGATCATTCAAAAATAAAATTTGAGCTGGGATCAGGCAGGCGCGATGCAAAGCCTCAGTTCCCTGAACCTGCCAAGGCTTTGTGCCCCAGATTGATTTTAAATCAACGGTCTCTTTCCAGTGATCATAACCCTCTGTAGCCAATTTAGTTCTAAACAAGTTGGCGTAAATCAATTTAGTATGGGTTAACATAAATTTGGAGTGTGAAGACGATTGAAGTTTAAAAAATTAGGATTCCGCATAAGATATGTAATAATCTGTAAAATATGTAAATTTATCTCTAAGAGTTTTCGAACTCCCTTTTACAGGAGTAGGACAATGTTCCCATTGAGTGTAATTAAGAACGGGACGTGGGGTGCTAGTTTTGTGCAAAAAATGATGCCCATAATGTTGATAACAAAATAGATCCCCATAATTGGCAGAATTTAAATACAAATCTTCAGCATCAAAAGCAGCATAATATTTTAAATCTGAAAACAACGCATGCACTGCTTGTACATCCCAATCGTCCGAATGTATGTCCCATGTAATCACATCTCCTAACGAGACACGAAACACGTAAGGTACCCTGAGGACCTCAGTCGGACCGTGGATTTCGAAGGCTACTTTGTCCCAAACGATGCCATCTGGAACTGGGGACGCTGAAATGTTCACTAGTGTCTGATCACGTTTCATGATATGGGACGATGTGTGAGGGGCCAGAATTCCATCGACCAAGTTCACAGCAGAGCGTTCTGGCAAGTAATGACCATTGATGAGCAAAAAGAACACTGTCACAAATCCAATTGACATGAAGAGGAAAATTAGTGTAAGTACCAACCAAATGTAGGTCCATGGAGGGACCACGTAAGTCTTTTTGAACCAAGAGAAGAAAATACTTAATTTAGTCGGTGGGTCTGCCAAACTGGATGCCGAAGCGGACGAGCCGGAAGAGTGGCTGGCATGATCTCCATAGTAGCCATTGGTAGGTCTATTAATCAGAGGTGGAAGTACTGAGTCCACCTGATGTTCTCGAGGACTATTCGGCACCTCACCCACAGACTCATCAGCATGATAGATCTACTCGACATCCATAGTGGAAGAGAGAGGTCGGACGGGTGAAATATCAATTAGTGTCCATCACTTTCCTAGCCACACGCGGACCAATAGAAGATGAAGAAGTCAGTGGATCCAATGAAATTGCGGTGCACGAAACTGCAGTTGTGACGCTATTCAGAATCGGTCACATGGTGTAACTTGACATTGTCCACTAAAATGTATCTGTTGTCTTTGCGACCAGGTAAAGGTGGTAAAATGACTGTACGAGTACCCTTCAGTCCAAGCACTGGAACCGGTGCACGATGAGAGGGACCAAATTCTTTTTTGTTCACCAGCTTTTCTCGTACCAGATCTCCGATTTTTGGAAGCCAACCGGCAACTGGAATCAGCAGTGCTGCATCAGTGGAAGAGGGTAAATGTTGAGTTGCATAGATGTCACGTGTCTTTTGTAGATCCTGTAACACAGTAGAATGATTATCTACGTCAAAGGTTGCGGCAGCCGCCACAACGTCTAGACCATCAAGGTCTGGCACAAACATTTTAATGCCAAAGAGCATCTCGTATGAGGTCCGCGCCCACCCAGAGATCTTCTAGGGAGATTATTAAGTGCACGTTGAACCCCATACAAGTGGGCCAGCCAGTTCCTGCCAGTACCTAAGACTCTAGCTGTCAAGGATTGCTTTAAGTCACGGTTCATTCGCTCCACAATTGAATTGCCCTCAGGCCTGTATGGAGACAAAAACTGCACCAGCACCCCCATTGACTTCATCGCATCCTTGTACGCCTTAGAGGCGAACGCTGGACCTTGGTCAGAATGGAAGGTGCCACAGGCAAACATCCAGACAAAGACACGCAAATTCCTGATGACATTTCGAGCGTCAGCACTGCGTTGTGGCCAAACCCGAAGGAATCTAGTGCACGAATCAACTGCAACAAATATGTATTTATACGCAGTATCAGAAGCGAGAGGACCGCAGTGATCAAGATAAATACAGCCAAAAGGTTGATTAGAAATACACAGCTGAGTTTGTGGTGGGCGCGTGACCATAGACGGCTTGATTTGTTGACAAATGTCACAAGAAAGTACATAATTACGGGTCTGTTTATATAAACCACGCCACCAATAACGTTGCTGCAAAATCGAGACTGTCGCCGACACCCCGGCATGTGCAGAAGCCATGCCCTCGTGCGCGGCTTTGATCAAAGCGGGTCTGCGGTCCAAGTTGGGAATCATCCGATCCCCAACGGAAGGAATCCAAGCATAAGGAACCTGTTCGGGAGTTATGATGAGAGTATTTCAAAGGGAAACCCTGAGGATAAACAGTTCCCTCCCTCGTTGCAGCTATAGCTGCCAGAATATCATTATCTATTTTAGTCATGGACCTTGTAACTGCTGCTACGGAACACGTGGCTACTGCAGATTTGGCTGCTTCATCAGCCAAAGAATTACCAAGAGCATGTGCTCCCACACGCTGATGGCCAAGAGTATGTATAACATGTGTGAGGGGCAGACGTTGTTATGATCTGCCACTCGAACCCAAAGCGTTTTATGCTTAATTGCGCTGCCTTTAGAATCTCGATAGTCATTCCGAGACCAAAAGAATAAGTTGTCGTTAAAAGACTGGACACAGTAATGGGAATCGCACACAATAAGAGTAGTCACATTTGGATCAGCACACTCGAGAGCAAGAACAAGAGCACGCAGCTCCACCAATTGCGCCGTACAGTCTCCAAGTGCCTGAGTGTGCACAATGGAAGACTTGAACGCTCCATTCACAATCGAGCCGGCAACAATTGCGCAAGCTGCTGAATAAGCGTGTTTAGAACCGACGGCCGGATGAGCCGATCCATCGTATAGATGATACATTTGTATTCACCCAAAGGAAGCAAGGACAGAGGAGGAGGATGAACATGTTCATACTGTAAGAACTCCTGTGTCTGAAGAGAAGGATCAAAGATAAACGTGACATCAGCCGATGTCAATGATGCAGCCCATTGTATCCAACGTGGATGTAAAGTCTTAGAGTTTGGTACACTCGCCTTAGTCACGGCTTCCAAAGCAGGAAGTGGCGTGACCATAAGAATGCGTTTACCTTGCGCCAGAGAGCATTCCTTCAGAATCGCCATCTGTACTGCCGTCAAGATTTTTTCGATATTGGAAAATCGCATTTCAGCCGACATGTATAAATGTGATTTGTAAGCAATAGGTACTGTCACCCTCATTGAACGTTAAATATGTGAAACACACCGTCCCAGGCACGATACGTATCACCAGGTTTGTGGTGTTGTCACGCGTCAACAAGAAGTTAGTTGCAGGCAAGTCAGATTGCAAAGAATGTAGGATAGAGGTATGTTCCGGAAGCCAGCTGGCAGAAGAAAAGGTTGGTTGTATCAACGCATAAAGCGGTTTGATACGCTGGGCATAATCGGGAATGTAAGTCCTCCCAAAGTTCAAAAAACCCAGCAAAGACTGAAGTTTCTTCAGGGTATTAGAGGGTTGCAAATGTGCACATTTCTCCAGGAAATGGGGGGCTAGCCCCTTTCCATCATTATTGAGCTCATAGCCCAAAAAGAGCACCGCCAAATGGGCGATATGTGACTTCGCAAAATTAAATTTGTATCCATAGTCGGCAAAAGACAAAATAATATTGTCGACTCGGACTAGATGCAGCATAAGTTCATCGTCCGTCAGATAAATGTCATCAACGTACGAGAACGCATCTGGATCAATGTCATGCAACAATGACACGACATGTGCCGCAAATACCCCATAGGCAAACGCGTACATTTTTTCTGATTTCCGTCGGCGGTGAATGCTGTCAAGTCACGACTCTCAGGTGCGAGATTATGACTGTAGAAACCATTGGAAATATCCAGGGTAGTTTTGTATTTTTTACGAACAAGACTGTTCACCAGCGCTGAGCTGTGAGTGTTCTGCACTGCAAATGTGCGACAATGACTGTTCAAATTTCGGTAATCCAATACAATCCGATATGAACCGTCAGGTTTTGATATGGTAAAGAGAGGATTATTCATCGGTGATGTACATGGTTCAATCACACCCTGATACTCTGTATTAGGATGTCACAAACATGGGCCTTAGCCTCACGCCTGATTGGGTATTGCGGTTGAGGTTGTGGCATTGATCTTAAAGCTATCTCATGAGCCGGTGAATCGACATCCCAGCCCACTTGATGACGATACACCGCCGGGGCAAGGGCCGCTGCCCACCCTACAGCGAAAGTCTGGGCATGCTCTTCATGGATGTAACGCAAAAAACTCGGAAGTATCACCCCCTAGGAGCTGCCAACACAAAGGGTGGAGGCCAATCTGCCTCCACTAACAGAATGTCATACGAGGAGGTTAAATTCTTCCCAAAAAACCACCTTGATTGGACGAGGTATATCACCTTCAATTTGTAAAATAACGTCATAAAGACTATCCGGGGGGGCACACGGGTGTCAGCTGTCTCTACTGTAATGAATGTATCAGTTGCTGTCGCCTCCAGACAGGGACGCAGAGCCTCCCGCACTATGGTAACTTCCGCTGCGCTGTCGAGCAGAGTCACTGCCCATGTCCAATCCAGGAGTCGTGTTCTCACCGTCTGAGGCATATCTCGCTGTTAAAGCTGCAACTTTTTTCTTCTGAAACGAGGGTCGAAAACGAGGTAGATCCTCTTGTTTTCCTTTGATTTCAAACTGTCGAGGCTGATCATGTCCCTGTGGCGCAGGTTGACTTTTGCCACGATCTTGGCGTTCCCCTCCACCGACTTGAGAGCCAGATGTGTCCTGTGAAGAACGAGGAGAACGCTGATCAGGGACTTGAAATCTATCAGGAGTCTTAATTTTCGCGCGGTCGCGCAAGTCATAAGTACGCTCAGAATACTCAGGTGTCGGTGAACCAGCACGCAAACCTTGCTTCTGCTGTTGCTGCCCCTGTTTTTTATTCTTCCAGTTCTTTTTAGAAAAGAATGGACACCCATCT
The DNA here is from genome assembly GCA_963921515.1 of Calotriton arnoldi. NCBI lineage: Eukaryota > Metazoa > Chordata > Amphibia > Caudata > Salamandridae > Calotriton > Calotriton arnoldi. The sequence goes on from CAWUFW010013683.1 coordinate 312,543, forward strand.
AGATCAGTCTGGGCTTTTTGTTGCGTTTGTGATTGAATTTGCGTTTGAGTAAAAGGCTTAACTCCCAGACTATTGCGGCTTATGGTTTTATAAGCCTTTGCAATACACTTTGGCAATTTGTGTGGTTTGTCTACATCAGGGACAGCCTCCAAGCGGTTTGCCACTTGAAAGCTTACCGCATCACCCTTGACATTCGCAAGAATCCTATCCGCAACCACGTCGAACACCCCTACCAGTGTCGTCCCCAACTCTACAGCCGCTTTGGCGCCGTGTTCATCTTGAACACGCTTAATCACGGAAGGGAGTACGGTCATGGAAGGAGTGCCGAAACACCTTACCCCAGGTGTTACAATCAGCTAACTCTGGAAGTAAGTCTTTAGGCAAACTAATAGTCAATATCCTGTGTTTCTCCACAGGAGATGTATTTGGAAAAACAGCCTCTAGTTGTCCAAATTTTTCAGCAAGCCAATAAGGTAACTCATCCTTATTCTGTGGGCGCTTGCCCATCACTGAATTAACCATAACGGGAGTGATAGTTACACCACCAGGTCCAGCAGGGTGCGCAGCAACGCCAGGTGGTCCCACCTGGAAGTTGCGCGTGACATACTGTATAACAGACCTATGTACGCGTATCAAAGACGTATGTAATACGTGAAGGTCTGCAACTGCAACAGTTAAATAACGTGGGTGTGGGGTATACTCAGCCAAAACGGGCCACGTGACCCCATCTATCGATAAAGGGCCTAAGCGGACCGGCGATACTGGGTGAGGAAGGGCGCCATTAAACCAAATTTGGTGTTGCCAAGCTGTAAGCGGAACCTCAAGAGCCCTATAAGGCTGATAAGCGTGAGGAAGGGCCGTGGCAGTGTATTCGTCAAACAAATCATCTGTTCCATCCACCGCCGGAAAGGTGACCCAAGAATAAAACACCTCAAAGTGGTAAGCAGGATTTGCTTCCACTACAAAGATAAGCTCGGCACCCGCATCGGGCACTCCATATGGAGCTAAATATGCCTTGAGCGCGGCGTGGCTATGAGACGGAATATCAATTGCCATCACGAAAAATAAAGAACAACAACCTAGGGGAGAGGAGTTGGCCTAACGGCTAGGGCGTCCGACCTCGAATCTGGGGAACTGGGTTCGAGTCTCGGCAATGACGCTGAACATCTTGTGATTCTGGGCAAATCACTTAATCTCCCCGTGCCTAACAAAAATGAATGTGTGTCCTAATGTAACGTAACTGGTGCTATGGAAAGCGCTCTAAAACCCGATTCGGGTCAAGTTCGCGCTATATAAAACTCTGCAAAAAACAAAGCGCGACAGCGCAATAACGGGTAAGAGAAAAAAACCTTTTAAAACTTCAAGCTTGAAAGAACCTATTAAACATCAATATAGGAGGTTACACCGTCACAGCTGTCTACGGAAACAGAAGTGAGGGGATTGTGGACAAGCACAAGCACTACTCCAGCGTCTTGCAGATAAGAACCAGACCAAACGTTGGGCGCCATGTTGCAGGGATTCTGCACATACACAACTATGCGCAGGAAAACAGGACCTCAGTGTATAGGGGTGTACCAACCTACCACATTAGCGCCCAATATCCCATTACCGACTAGCTATAGTGTCTCATTCATTCTCCTCCAAATATCACGAAGCTACAAATGATTAGACAACCCAGAACACAAGACTCCCGACTCTCTCAGGAATCGCGGGAGCAAGACATACTCTTTCGCTCGCTCACTCACTCGTACTTGTCCACAATAAGAATTGGCAGAGTCACTGTAAATAGTTCAAAATGTTTATTTTAACTATCGTGCTCTACAATACAGTATACGAGCCACTACCAGCAGCAAAATGTATAAACTCAGCACAGTTAGCATTGTTACAATTCCAAAAAATACAAAGGGAGAAGTCATTATATAAAGACTATGGAAAAAAGGGCACTCTGGCCTAACCACCCTCCCCTTGGCTAGAAGAAGTTTATTTTATATAAAGGAAGATCTCTAGGCTTTGACAGCAGACCCCATACCTTAAAGCCTGGATGTAAGGTTTACATCATAGGAACAGCGGAGCTCTTCTCCATGGAACAGCTTTCTTCAAGTGTGTTAAAACAACATGCAACAACGTAATATCAAAGCACGAGTCTTCAGTACTGCAGCTGTGTGTAGCATGTTGATGTCTAGGTGCTAGGGACTGACCAGAACAGAATAACAAGGGGCATTGTTTATCGACCTTGCACATCGTGTTCAGACTAAACTCCAGGAAAGGCAGAGAACGCGAAAAGCAACCCGTTCTCATGTGAAAGGCACAAACAAAGTCTTGCAAAAACAAAGTCATGTAGAAGCGTGCGCAAAAGCAGCATCATGGCAGCAAAGCTCATGCTAACTTAGCAATGTCGATAATGTGCCTAAAAACCATATAACAAGAGGTCCGACAGCCTCTTACCCACCATCTAGACCTTGGGATTTCATATCAATGGACTTTATGGTCAAACATCAGCCATTAGTAGATCATAGAGCGATGCTAATTGTAGTACACTGGACTATACTAAACTAGGACGTTTTTTTTCTGTAATAAAATTACCCAAAGAAAATAATTTTAATTGATTTGATTTCATGGTTTTCAAAGTACTGTCATTACAGAAAGAGGCACACACACACACTTGCTAAGTTTTGGAAAGCACTGTTGGTACTATTAATCATTCCTTTCAGTTGCTGTCAGCAAATGAAAAGCCTGAATTGGACCACTGAAAATATTTACACCACTTCCGCATAACCATCAAGAACAATGTATCGGGGAATTTTCATATAGCAGTTGTCTTAATTCTTTCAATCCAGCACTTGCTTCTAACCATTGCAATTGTGCATCCAAAGACTATAAAACAATTGGTGTTGGCTAAAGCCTCCTTATGAAAATATTTTCCGACCATTATCACAGACCTCATTACCAAACAGGGACTCGAGTACAATTTGCCTACTTTTTTCCTACCAACACTTGGATCCCGTCCTACGTTAGTCCTACATTGTGGGTCCTTTTCCCATTAGGGTGGGAACAAGGGCTTTACAATTAGATCTATCCAGAATATGGAGTACTCATGATGTATTCCACGTATCATGGGTCAAACCAGACCTATGAATTCAGACAGCATTACAATCACCTATCAAAGTGGATGGCTCTCCTGAGTTACAGGGGCGTAACATAGGCCCCGCAGCCCCCGCGCTCCAGGGGCCCCATCCGCAGCCAGTAAGCACTACACACGTCCGTTTGGGATGTGTATTTTGGTTACCATACGCTCGCTGTCATTGCTCCTGACCCTGCTGAACTCGCCTCATCAGTCATCATAAATTAAATTATGCGTAACGTGTATTAGCGTCTGCGTGGTGGTCTTCACGCTTAGGGTGGGGCTGCGCTCAGTGGCATTGTCATGTGCAATTAAAAGTGCACGTGAGGCGTCCGAGGCGGCTGAGGGGGACTGTGCGGCCATAATTTAATAATTGCTAGATCGCCTAGCTCGGTCTTCTGCCGCCCGCGCCTGCCACCAAAGCTGCAGTGCAGGCCTCAGGTGAGTCCATCGGTGTTTTTATCAGAGGGTGGGGTGGAATGGGCAGGCATACTGGACATGTCACAGTCACATTATGGGCAGCGTGAAACTAAACATAGGCCCCGCAGCCCCCGTGCTCCAGCCTGCATGTGCCCCCTCAGCCATTCAGCGCACACAGCACTAAACTGTCTCGCCGGCGTTGCACCAGTTCAGTAGTTCCCTCATAAATTAAATGGTGCGTGTGTGCGGTGGGGTGGGTGCAGGTGACCTGAGCTCCTAGCAGCAAGGGGGTTGAAGGCAACGGCCTCGAGGCCAGCCAGAGATCTCTACTTCTTAAAGAGGTCAGTGTAAATATGGCAAATCAGGTTTAAAGTGAGCTTGTGCTTTGCACGCTGCTGCATGATGTTAGCGCTAGCCTGGAACAATGCAGCATTTTTGTGCAGAGATGTTTGGTCTCATTAGTGAAAAGAACATGGGGAATATTCTGAACGTGGTCTCTTCCCATGAGTTTCATGAAACCTCGTCTGCCAAATGTAAGCCTGCACTGTCCTCAGTGTCATGAGTTTCACTTTGAAAACAAAAGTATCTTCATTAATCGTTCTAAATCATGCATTCCCATGCATAACTATGTCAGCGGGAGTTTGTTTGCTCTGAAAGTTTAAGAATAGAATCCAGTAAGTTGAAGCATGCTGTACTGTTTTTGCTGAAGGGTGGCCCAGCATGGAAATAATGAAAATAGAGACATTTTTATGTTTGTCAGTCATAAAATCGCTCCGTCTAATGTATTTCCATTTGGTTTTTTATGGTCTTTCCAGTGCAAAGGGAACACTTACAGTACTTTGGATTTGCCTTTTTCCAATTCCCTATAGATATTTTGTAAAATGAAGTAAGTAAAAAACATTTTTCCTTAAGCAAAGTCTTGAAGCTCATGAAATGCATACGGATGCGTGATCACAAATGCACTGCATCCGTAGTTCATAATTAAGGCTCCCTGTTTTCTGTTTTTACGGATTTTTACAGATATAGACAGAAAACAATGTTTTTTCTGTCTGCATTTATTTTTAAAAGTGGATAAATAAAGAAAATGTGCTTCTTTCAAGTGACTCTTCGTGCTGTCTTTCATGAATTATAGCCCAACAGCTGAGCAGATGGACAGCATGGGAAATTACAAAACAGGATGAAATTTCTTTAAATAACTGCATGTATCAATATACATTTGTGGCATAATGCTAATATTTGCCAATGGATGTACTGTTATGTAATATTTAGCAACTTAAATAGCTAAAATACGATGGACATCAAAGTATGAGTGCACGTCTGTCATTTAAATAAATACGGAAATGTACAGTTTTACGACTACATTTATACGCAAAACACAAAATTAATATGGATAAATACAGACAAAATGGCCCAAAAATAAATTTGGATAAATACAGACGGAAATGTTATAAAAATAAATACCATAAAACCGGGAGCCCTATTCATAATGCATACTTCCAGTAACCTTAACCCTTGTCAGAATAGTTTGTAATTGTCTTAATAGTCTAATAACTGCTCAGATAACGCAGATGAGTTAAGCTCCAGCTGCTCAAATGTGCTTGCACCCTGAATCTCTCAGGCCACTATTTTTCGTTAAGAACCAGAAGGAACTACCATATCAACAGCAAAAAGCTAAATAGATTCAAACCCTAACATTCATATAATAACAAGTCACTACGATTCACCCTGTATAACTGCCAACCTCTCACCCTTGGAAAACATGTTCTCTACTGTCTCTCCTGAAGACAGGAAAATCATTCCTCCTAGGAAACAACTTCAGAACTATTGTCCTAGCTCTCATATTCTTGCATCTGGATGGTGACAATATCCTGCTCCTTGCAGAACACGAAAAACACTGGCAACAACAGCACATTAAGCTTGACTTTCAAAGATACATGGGTACAGGGACCATGAGGCCATAATTTAATGATTGCTAGCCTGGTCTTCTGCCGCCTGCCTGTGCCTGCCAGTGCCACCTAAGCTGCAGGCCTCAGCCCTCAGGTGAGTCGGAGTCTCGGACGGAAACAGATTAACTGGCCCAGGCCAGGGTAGCAAGGGGGCAAGCAAGCGGTATCAGGTGCTACCCTAAAATGATTCTGATGCTGGTTGTATACCCTGGCTTGAACATATGAAGCTGCAGAAGGCTTTTGTATGCCATATCTTGGAGGAGAGCGGCCCGCAGGGTGGCTCTCGGTTGGGCACGCCCTGCCGCTGCGCGTTCATGTAAATGGCTCGACCGATTCGGTAGCCCTGTTCAATATTGGGAGGCCTGCCAGCACGTCATCACTGTAATGCTGTGTGATGAGCAGACTAGGAGAGCTCCTCCGGACCGAGCCCAGGAGCATCTGAAAGTATCAGGAGAAGGGTAGGATACTAGGACACGGGCATCCATGTTCCCAGCTCAATGCTGGAGGGCCGGGGTGCACAGCTGGCCATGAATGATAGGATAAGAGAGTCAAGAAACGCGGTCCCAACACATTGCCACTAGAGGAAGTGATGGGGCAGGTGCTGCAGACCCCCAGAAACGACGAGACGAATAGTAGTAGTCCCATGCCCTCAGACTATTTCGTGTAGTGTTGACTTGAGTACTAGTTGGAATGTTGTCTACTTCTCTGCCGTGGGGGCTGCTTTTATTTAGGGCCCCGGTCTGCTTGCATTGCGAGACTCGGGCCACTCAGCAACAGCCATATTTAATGAAACTTGTCCTTACAACGCGATATTGGAGATGAATTTTGTGAGCCTGCCTTCATGCAGCCCTGTGAGTGAGGGCATTGGATTGATAGATGATTCTTTAACGGAGAGTCCGGTGACTGCGGTTGCTGCATGGGAGAGAGAGGGGTTGGGCGGGGTTCCTATTGGGGTTGTGATAAGCACCGCTGTTTTTTTGGGGGTTACTGGCTGCTTGCTCCATCGGAGGGCTCCTGCCTCAGTATATGTCTTTTGTGCATTTGTGTGTGTGTGTGTGTGTGTGTGTGTGGGGGGGGGGTGGAGTGGTGCTTGGTGTTTTGGAAAAAAACATGTGTGCACAATAGCTACTATTTTTTTAGAATTCATGTGCCGCTTGAGCAGATTTGGATGCTTCTTACTAAAATGTACATGCCTTTGGTTTTCCAAGTTGCGAACCAATGCGAGGGGCTGCAAGACATCTTTTCAAATAATTTATGTGCGTGGGTTTTGGTGCCCCTTTACCTGCAGGACTGTCTGTCCACCCTGCTACTTTCATTTACATGCCCACCATTTCGTGATGGGCGGCTATCTTCCCTCACACTTCCTTTTACGCACAGTAAATTCTCAGCTCCTGTTCCATGCCAGGGCCCAGGCCTGGTTCTAAGTGCTCTGCCACGTATCATGTTTGTCGAGCCATATCCTTGGGATTCCCCCATGCCAGGGCCTCCTTTATTTTCCCCAGGTCACAATTGCTGCTACTTAAGCTGCCATTACTGGATGGGAGATTGTTGCATCCATTAAAGGCAGATGCCATCCAGAAATGTTTTAAGGCATGGGCAAAGTGGGCTCCGGCCCAGGGCCCCGGCCTTTCAGGGGCTCCCCTGATAAAACTGGTGGTGGGCCGGGCCGTCAGGGTGGTGTGGGGGGCCCCCCTCCATGTGCTTTGCAGGGGGGTCCTCCTCAAGTATCGTTACGCCACTGCTGAGTTACTAGTGGAGACAATCACTGGTTCCTATATCAAAAGGGGTGAACTGCAGTTCCTGGTGTCTTGGAAATGTTATGAGGTGTATGACCATTGGGAACCTGCCTCTTACATTCATGCCCTTTGTCTGCTGGCTAAACTTCATAAATTCTATCCAAATAAACCCTTATGATTAGAAACAAGGGGGCTATAAGGGGCAAGTTGGGCACAGTCCGTAACAATGAGAAAGTCAATCTAGTTTATTCACCATCATTGATATCCCTCACTTTTGTTATTTTGGTTCTCTTCTCTGTCTCTAGATGTTCCTGCTTCCCAAACCTTTCCTGTTCCTTCCAACCTAGGTGTTGGTTGGTTTTGTGCTGTGTTTATGTTCCAACCTGCAGATGTTGGACAGCGGCACTCCGATTTCCAGGATATGTCTAGGTGTCACAATGTACATTTCATGTAGCTCTTGGAAGTGCTATGGCTTCATGAGCCCACATAATACATTGCATCACGAATGCCATGTGTCATGATTCCAAGGAAGCCTTTAATATCTGCCCTGGAACTCCCATGAGAGAAACCTGCCCGAGTGGAAATTGAGAAAGAATAGAGTTTAGAAGGCAGCCTGCACCTTGTCACCGCCTCCTTTTCCCACCCCATCCCCTGAAGCAATGCATTCACACATTGTACTTTCAATTGATAGGTGTACCTTGCAGAGGGATTGGCAGGATCCATGTTGCTCCTGCAAGACTCAAGTTAGTGGCTTCTTGGGGTTCATCAGTTTCTTTATGTGGACACTGGTGAATGAATCATTTTCCTTTACTGTACAATTGGGTCTTTAATATTTTACACCTGGTACTGAATTCCAGTGGTCTAACCTAGGCTGCTCCATTCAACAGACGAGACACAGTAAAAGCCCACCTGGAGTATTGACATCATCCTGTACCAGTCACTGACAAAATGTGATTTCATTACAAGACCGTAGGCTACCATTATGCATTTATCCTTTAATGCCACTCCACATAGCAAACACATTAGCAACATATAAGTAGTCCATGCACAAAATGATCGTCCTCTTTTAAATGCTGCTCTTCGCTCAGATAAGTAGCTCTGTATTTTATCAATCCTTTGACACCGTTACTGGTGTTGCTTTAACTTGCTTTGTGTTATTTTAGTTTCCAATTTATGGAAACAACCCTCGTTTATCCTTATTTTCATTTATCACTCATTAATGCAGTGTTTTTCACATCTTACTAGGTTTTTCAGTCATTATACCTCGCATAAAGCAAATGCTCGCTTCCCATACCTTCGGATCCCTTTGGATCGCCGTGGGGCGCCTTTGTGGAATTGAAGCGCATGCTTGCTTCCCCTTTGGATTGCCAAATCCACTAATACTAGCCGTTTCAGGCCGAGGTCCGCAGTGTCTTCAGGCCATGTGCTGCTTGTGCTGCCTGCTTTTGGGCACGCCCCCTCACTGTCCGCTCTGCAGCCAGTGAGCAGTAGGACAAAAACCTAAGCATTTCCTCATACCCTCAGGCCCGCCCAATGCATCTTAGGGAAGTTGGCGTGTTGGGCTGGGCTTTAGAGGAATGCGTTAGACAACGGTTTAAGGCAGTCCCAACACTAGATCTAGGCACCATTTAGAGTTGGGTTTAGTCCTATTGATTTTTCACAGTTTCAAGCTGCCGCTTAAGAAGTCTGTTACGAGTCACACTGGCAGTTGATAGTTGCAGTATCTCTGCGGACAGCTGACTGGCCGGCAGCACTGAATACAGCATGCCTGCTATATTTTTTCAAGAAGGGAATAATTTCATCTTATTTCTCTAATTACTCCAAAGAGTAACTTTGATATATTCTTCGTAGAGCCCTTTTTTTACAGGGGTTATTCCTTTTAAGCCTATAAGTTTATTCCTTCTTTACATTATGCCCGATGAGAGTGAATGTCATGGTGTTCTAGAAGGGGAAATTAATGAGGAAATCATTACAAATTAATTAAACATGAATTGTGTACGCGAGACAATTGACCAAGTCATGCAAAAGAAAAAAATTAAGAGGGGTTCTGATAATGAGTACTGGTCTATTTCGGAGGGAGAATCCGATAATGAGGATAAAGGAGGTAAGAAAAGAAGGAAGACAAAATATATTGAGAGAGGGTCCATACCCTTAAAAATGATGGAAGTTCCAAGCACCTCAAAAGGGAACGGTGTCATATGCGGCACGACAAAGAGGTGCCCGATGCAGCACAATGGAAATGGGTGTCCTGAGCGGCACACAAGACATGGACACTCGAAATTGAGTTTGCAGAGGATGAGCTCCAGAGAGATGAGTTTTAGGATGAGAACGTTCTTGACCCCCAACAAGGAAATGTTGATGGGGATGACCTCTTCAGTGAGGATACAGTTCCTTCTACCTCTAAAGACTCAAGAACCCTTTAGGAGAAGAAATGTTATTGCCCCACAATATTAAACATCCCAGAAGTGCTGAAAGGTGGCTACTTGAACATGTGGGTAATTTTATCAAGAGGTGGATCAGGAATCCACTGAAGGAGGGGAGGAACGTCCTTAAGGCTGAATGTTCTAGGCCAGTCATTCATGACAAAGTATGCCTTACATCGAATTTAGACCGCAAATTAATAATATTCCTTTTCAAGATGGGCAGATACCCCAAGAAGGGACTTGAGAGATCCCTCAAATTATGCCAAGATCGCCTCCTCGATGTCTGCCCACTGGCAAGGATCATTGATATGTCCGAAGAGGCATATATTAAGTGGTTTCCATTAGACCTAGACCTCGTGAGAGGCTGGAGCCAGCGCACTATGGTTCTCCTTGGGAAAGTTAACGCAGGACTAAATGCTGAGAGGCGCAAGGCAGTCCTGATGAAAATCAACCCAAACTGCGAGATTTGGCTGAGAAAGAAGCCACAGAGAACCCTCAGTCTACTTTTTGGCGAAGATATGGTTAAAAACCTGGGCAAATATATAGAAACCTTCACTGCCCTTGACAAAGCCCAGAGCAATATGCGCAGGGTCTTCAGAGGAGGTGTTTTTGGCTGGGCTGGCAGAAGGGGACTTTCTGCCGCCTGGGGCTTGCAAAGGTCCCAGTTTGCAAACTACAAGCAGAGAGGCTATGGCAGGGGCTTTCAAGCCAGTGCATCACCTACCTTATATCCCCAAGAGGCCGTTATCAATGACCAAGTGGGAATAAATCTCGGTGCCAAAGTCCCACCGGAATCCAGAGTGAGTACAATGATTTTTCTTTCTTCTTCCCAGGGAAGAGTGGGGGTCGCCTCAAACATTTTACCCATGTGTGGAAAACCATTACTCATCATCCATGGGTTTTAGAAACTGCCCAGGGTTTCAGAATAGATTTCTTAAATGCCCTTTCAAACTATTCTTCCAAGGGAGTTGATTTTGAATGTAGACCAACAGAAAGTAGTAGATGACGAAGTAAAATCTATGTTGTCGAAGGGAGCGATTGTAGAAGTGAGAAAAAAAAGCAGAGACTTCATAATAACTCTCTTCCTGGTAGAGAAAAAAGACAAGGGATGGAGACCTGTTATAAACCTAAGGGATTTTAACAGATTCCTGGTGTACATACACTTCAAGATGGAAGGGAACCATCTTTTAAGAATCATGTTACTGAAGAACGATTGGGTGGTAAAGCTGGATCTGAAGGATGCCTATTTGATAATCCCCATGGCAAAGGAAGGCCAACCTTACCTTCAATTCACCTGGCAGAATTGACTTTACTTTTTTTCGTTCACTTCCATTTGGCCTTTCTTCAGCACCATGGTGCTTCACCAAGGTAATGAGGGCAGTCACTTCCTACCTGAGAGACAGGGGAGTTCGCATGATCATTTATTTGGATGATATTCTGATCATGTCCCAATGTCGATCTCCAGTAATGAGAGAACTGGATATGGTTAAATCCCTAACAGAGAGCTTGGGATTCATAGTGAACAAGGAGAAAACCATTCTTAACCTTTCATGCTCATTTGAGTTTTTAGGGTTCACAACAGATGCAATCAACGTGGTTCTACTTCTTCCCTTAAAGAAGATAACCAAGATTCAGAAAGAAATAAGATGCGTTCTGAAACCGGATTCTTTAACTCTAAGGGAGCTAGTATCCTATTCAATTCAGGCAATTTTCCCTGATCCTTTACACTATTGTGCTTTGCAAAGGATAAAGGCAAGGGCCCTTCGTGGAGGATTATGGTATGGAGACAGGATATCGATAGATCAGGAAGCAAAGGTGAAACTGGTTTGGTGGTTAGAGAATTTAGATGCCTGAAATGGCAGGGCAATCTTTGGATGTTCACCAGACTTCGATCTGGAGTCGGATGCGAGTCTGATGCGAGTCTAACTGGTTGGGGTGCACACTTGGGTGTACAGGAAACTGGTGGAATGTGGTCAAACACAGAAAGGTTACATCACATACATTATTTGGAATGAACAGCGGGTCTTTATGCTCTCATGAGTTTCAAGCATTGTTTAGAAGGGAGAGCAGTATTATTGAAAATGGACCATGTTTCTGCGGTGGCCTATATAAATCGCTTAGGAGGTACAAGTTCTCTGAATATATCAGATTTAACCAAGAAATTTGGTTGTTTTGCTTAGAACACAAAATCAGCTTGATAGCGGAGTATTTGCCTGGGAGGGCAAATGTAACTGCGGACTGGAATTCAAGATTTTTAAAGGATTCAAGCGATTGAAAGTTGAACAAGGAGTGTTTCAGGAGGTTAGATCAGTTTTGGGGTCCTCTGGATATGGACCTGTTTGCAAGCAGGCTGACTATTCAGATGAAGTAGTATTACAGTTGGATGCCGGATCCAGAGGCCCTAGCTGTGAATGCATGTCTTCAGTGTTGGAAGGGAGTGAAGGTTTACATGTATCCCCTCTTCGCAATGATTCAGAGGGTCCTTCAGAAGGTGAGACTAGAGAGTAGCTTTCTTGTATTGATAACTCCGTTCTGGGTCTCACAGGTGTTTCTAATGATTTTGGAACTCGCTTGAGAAATTCCATTTTTTTTTCCTTCCTGCTATGGAGGGTCTGCTGAGAGACGTAGATGGAGAGGAAATCCTCTGGTACAGACAGGGACTTTGAACCTTCTTGCATGAAAGTATCTGGAGATCTTCCGACATGTCAGGCCTTTCAGGAAGAGCTGAAGAACTGCTCAAGGAATCTTGGGCTCCAGGTACCCGGCGCAGGTATAAGGGAATTTGGAAAATGTGGGTGCGTTGGTGCATGGAAAGGAACTTTGATCCCGTGGAGGCTCCTGTAGTTGAAGTGGTTAACCTACTGGTAGAGCAGTTCGATAGGGGCCTTAGTTATAGAACTATTAAATGACATATATCAGCAGTCTCTGCGAGTCAAAGCCTGATCAATGGCAAGAGTGTAGGTAAAAGGTTTTGGTTTGCAGAGTTCTTAAGAGCATCAGAGCACCATCTCCGGCAATTTCCTTCGCAAAAGCGCCTAGACGCTCCAGGGCAATCGTGCGCTATATAAATTCCAAAATCAAGTCAAATCAAATCAGACTAAGGAGGCCTCTTAGACCAAGATATGAAACCTTGTGGGATGTCAATTTGGTTCTGTCCTTGTTTACTACATGGCCAGATAATAGATATTTAGATTTGAAAATACTATGAAACTAGCATCCTTATTGTGTCTAATATCTTGTTGTGGAGATTCGGACGTTAAAGCATTGGAGGTGGAGAGGTGTGGTGCAGCGGCCAGGGCAGCTGACTTCGGAGCACAGGGTTCACGGTTCGATCCCCGGCTCCGGCGGCAGCTCAGCTCAGCACCATGTGACTCTGGGCAATAGCTCACTTAATTTCCACTCCGGCCCCCAGCGCCTTGAGACCCGTAAGGGTGAGTAGCTGCGCTATATAAAAACGGACTTACTTACAGAGGTAAGTAACTGGTTCTATGACACCTTTGGGGTAACATTTGATGTTACTAAGAGAACCAAGACTATGTCTGATACTTTTACTCAAGATTTGATGCGTGCAAGAAGTAGTGTAGTAGATTGCATGAGAGATATGATGGCCGAATGAGTGAGTTTTGTCCTGATAGGTTTTGTCCATTGCTTATGTAAGGTCACTTGTTTATAGGGGCAATACAGGTCGATAAAGGAGACACTTTTTAACTTATATTAATACTTCTATTTATTCATTTGGATTCTGGGTTTGCACAAGGCCTTTGCACTTTGAAAGAGTAAGGACAGGGGTAAACTATCCGCTGCAAAGGGAAAAAGAATAAGCAAGGAGAGATGACAGGCTTGTCCACTGGTTTATTTAAGATGATATGTTTGCAGGTGCAATACAGCTCAAAATGGATGGTGTCGTGTCAGGGGTGAGTTAGCCTTAGGGGCCAGTAGCCCATTGGCCACTGTCCCTCATGCCCTTAATGCACCATAAACTAGGATTTAAGGGGCTCCCCTGGCACCAGAACCTCAGTTCTGAGTTTGAATCCGAGAAGAGGCAGAAAGAAAACGCTGTCACTGACAGCAGAACTTTGGACTCTGGCGCAGCGCAAAGAGAGGACACTTAAGTGCCCTGGCGAGACATATACTGGAACCGTGTGTCTGTAGTGAAAGCTCATTGCTCCCAGCAAGAGGGACTCCAGAGGATGCCAGAAACCAAAGCAGACGCCCTTTGATTGGTGGGACCAGTCCCCTGCAAGCTGCAGGAAAAGCGATGTGGTGCGTGAGAAGAATTGCGACCTGCTGGGCCTGTCGAGTGAGCCCAAAGAGAAGTGATATCCTGCAAGCCCGGAGTGGTAGCTAAGCTTTCACCAAGTTTCAAGCCGCTACTCCACTCCCGTTGACCTCCAGCCGCTGAAGTACCCATGGACTACATTTGCTGCAGCCAAGGCTTGGTGATCACCAGTTGAGTGATCGACCCCCCTCGAGTGACCTCTCCAGCCTGAGAGCAACTCACAGCGACCATCGGAAACGACCCTGCTGGTGTGTTTCTGCATCCTGAAGTTGGAGTCGTCGAGTGTGTGTTAAAACATCTATGGAGCGACCTGCCCTGGTGATTGACAGCTGCCAGCTACCTCTACCGCTACCAGAGCCGCTGAGCAAGGTCGAAGAAATCCAGCTGTTGAACCCTGGTTCTAGGAGCCCAAAGGCCTCTACTGTCTGTGGGTAGAGTAGAACTCAATCTCCAAGTGTGGTTATGTCTAGTGCTGCAAGTTTGACAGCTCCCGCGGATCCCATTCAATACCAAGGACAGCTAAGTCACCTCTGCACCTGGACTCCCTGGGCAAGGTAACAAAGTAACAACTGTTGCAACTTGGTCTAGGGACCCGCATGACCTTATCCACAAGAGGGTTCGATTAAACTCATCCTGCAAGTGACCCAGTGTGACCGGTGTTTCCCCCCTTCATTTCATTGGGATCAGTTTAAAAGATTTGCTGCATTTATTTTTGAACACTTCAGAAATCCACAACTCCAGTTGTATGTATGATACAAAGTTCATTTTGGTGTCTATATTTATATAAAAATAAGCTCTATTTTTATAAATTTGTGTTGGATTTCTTTCGAGTCGTCTCAATTACTTATGCACCATGACGGTACTGTAACATGCTCAGCACATGTTCCTCCAGTAATGCCCGACTGCTCCTTGCCACACAACCAGGACTGAGCTAAGGATTATTGTTGTTGAATCCAAGGATCATCTCTGTGTATTGTGAAAATATTGCATGGTGAGGCCTCCCAGCCATACCACCTAATACTCCACCTTGCAACATTATGTTTATCATAGAAGTAGTGAATATAACGGCTGATAATGGTCTTTTTGTTTTTCAATTCCTGTTGATTGATTTTTCTTTTTAGTAAACTCAAGTTTATTTGCATAGTTAATTAAAACCATTACATACCAATAAAACTGTTCAAATACATTTGTTTAAAATACAAAGTTGGGACACTAAAAACCATTTACTCTAACCTCCATAAGGGATTTCTGCTGTACACTATGCAATTTATCCTACCATTGAAGTTCAATTATAGTAAAAGTACAAAATGAGTGTACATATGAAGAATGTCAATTTTTGAGCTGTATTGCACCTGCAAACATCATCTTAAATAAACCAGTGGACAAAGCCTGTCATCTCACCTTGCTTATTCTTTTTCCCCTTTGCAGCGGATAGTTTACCCCTGTCCTTACTCTTTCAAAGTGCAAGGGCCTTGTGCAAACCCAGAATCCAAATGAATAAATGTAAGTATTAATCTAGTGTTAAAAAGTGTCTCCTTTATCGACCTGTATTCCCCCTATAAACAAGTGACCTTACATAAGCAATGGACAAAACCCATCATCTCCCCTGGCTAATTCTTTTTCCCCTCAGCAGCCTGTCCTTGCTCTCTTCTAAAATACTTAGAGCCTTGTGCAAACCTAAAAACTGGCATTTCAACATTTAATGAATGATCAGTTCAAACATAAATAAAGTGCAAATGCTTTGTAGATTCCAGCTATCTTGAATAAAAACGTCCTTTCTAATTTATTTCCCTTTCACAACAAAATCTTCTTTCCATTTCTTTTAAAATCGGCTTTAAAAATGTTACCCTCTTGCATGCCAGGGGAATTGGGGTGGCATTTAACCAAGTGATTACCGCTTGCCTGCAAGTACGAATTTTCAAGTTTATAAATAATGTTTTCAAGTGGTTTTTTTCCTTTCTGCCAGGGGCCCCGGGCACACACAAAAAATATGTACTAGCGATTCTTGCTTGTATCCACAGTTGACAATCTGGATTTTGTGGCTGATCTTCACAAGCGGGTTCTTTTCAGATAATACTCAGTAGTTCAGTTCTTGTGGAGAGTTACACAGTAGCAGTTTCTTAATTCCTCGATCATCCAAAAAAGGCAGCTCATTCTGTGCATGGACTACTTATATGTTGCTAATATTCAATTCTAGATTGTTTTTGGTTGATGATGTAATGTGCTTTCAAGTGCTGCGTTGAGTCGCATGGCATCCAAGGATAAAAGCATAATGTTGGCCTCCGTGTCTTTAATGAAATTCAGATTCTCTTGGCATCTAATTTGGAGAATCGCTATTTCCCCCCCCCCCCCGCTTGTTTTGTTTCCTCCTTTTCCCTGGGACTTGCACTATAGAGTCTAAAGAAGCTCAAGGTTATTCTGTGTAAGGGTAGGATTTACATTGAAGCTGCCTGACTACTACCTGTGTCCAGTTGTGACTTAGTATGCCTACTAGAGTTATGGCACTTGTCTGACTCATAACCCTCTGTAAAATTTCAATCAGGTGCTTGGGAAAGGAAGTAATAGGTGGCAACATCTTAGCTATTGGGAAAGTGATTACCTAAAAAATAAATGAAAAAATGAATACGTTGGTTTTAGTAAACATATACTCCACTAATACAAAAAGGAAAAGCCCAATTGCCTTTAATAATAAATGACATGATCCATAATATAATGGAAATTCATTGAAAAGACAGGTGATTTTATTTGGAATTTCTTTGGGCAGGAGGATAGAGAAACTTTTAATGTGTTATATGGTACATTTCACATAGTGTACCAGCATCCAAAATGGTGGGGTTGGGGAAGGTGGCTGTTTAACCAGCTTATGATTTCAATCAATAGGAGGCTCCCTAAAGGTCAACCAGTCAATATTACCCATATTGCTACAGCAGGCTCTAATAAGATTCTTCCTTATGCATGGGTGAATGGTGTGTCTATTGGTGAGGTTGACAGAGAGCATTTTCCAAGGTATATTCCTTTTGGGAGGAAAAGCAGCAGAGTCCTACAAATAGAATACATTTTAAAGGAAAAATACTGTATTGAAATTGTCCTCTGAAAATCTGAACAGATTATATTTGATGGTTCCATACAAAGAATATAAAGTTCCGCTTGAAGAGGAAATCTTTGGTAGTTGGGAGGGAAATCTACAAGGAGATGAGTAATTTGAAAGTTCAAAGATGGGTAACGATGTGAGTCTATATTTTAAGAATAACGGAAGGAATGAACCCTGATCTGAAGAGTCTTGTAAACAAAGCAAAGCCATCTTATTTTAAGCTGTCTGTCAATTCAATAACAACCCCACTTTAGTCCGTATCTGAGAATTTTCATGTTGAAAACAAAAATGCTCTACAAATAAATCATGTAAATTCAAAGCAAAAAATATCATGATTTTAAATGGGCTGACGTTTTAGAGACATGTAAGAGGAATGATTTGAAGATGATCTTGAATATGGCAGCAATTTGTAATCCATTAAGATGTAGGCTTGATATTTTAATAAGTGAGTAGCTTGGGGGAAATCCATTAAAGAATTTTATAGGGATAAACTAGGGACAGATACTTTAAGTGAAACAAAATAAAAGGCAGTGGTTATAGTATAACAGTGAATAAAGTTAATTTCATCAATGAAAAGTTTGCACCTAGCCCAAACTGGCTGAATGGTGCCCATATTTAAAAAATACATTTTTGGCCAGAATTATTATATTTTGTATTTGAGTTCTGCGAAAGGGGTTGTTTCCTAAATCTTGGCTATAGAGCCCATTGGTTCCTAATTTAAATAAAGGCTATTTACAGGACCCAAAGAATTACAGGTTGGTGGCCCTTTTTTCTTTGCACTTAGTAGGGACATTGTTAAATGAGGTTAAACTATTAGCTTGGGCACAAGTTGGTTTATGAGCCTCACTTAGTACCTGTGTCTTAATGATCCTAACTAATATTTTCAGCAAGGATGTGTAGATTAAGGGAGGGAAACTTTACTATTGAATTTAGCAACACATTTGATTGCGTAAATGGTAGTAATCTTTGGAACAAACTACAGACTTTAAATTTAATTCAGACTTGTTACATTTAATACAAAAACGCAATTCCTCCAAAATTAGGATGATTCTATTGGCATATGCAGACTATCTTGTGGTATTTAAATAAAATCCCCATTGTCCTGCTGAGGCTCTTACCTTTTCTACAATATTATTCTACAATAAATTATCTAAAATAAATCTCAGAAAAACTTAGATCATGATTTTTATGGAAGCTGTCTCGGTCGTCTTCTGGGAAAATAGAAGGAACTTTGATAGGAGTATACTCTTAGCTGTGAATCTAAAAATGATAAAATTATAATGAATATAGCATGGGCAGCACAGCTTAATTCTTTGGAACAGAAATGTTCATGGCCTAGCCAAGGGGTAAGGCGTTTTCATATGAAACATAGAACACTTCTTATTTACCTATCCTTAAGTGTTTTAACAGTAAGTGCTCTGAAATTTAAAATACTGTCCAGTTTCTTTTGATGAGAAAAGTAATGCACATATGGATAGACTTGAATGTAAAGAGTCAAAGCTGGGTTCAAGTTGAGGCAGGCAACCTAAAGAGCGATCATCTTGGAATATGGGTTAGCTGCACTAGGAACGTTTTTATTCTTTTTAAATCTGTGAAATGCAAAAAGTGAAGCAGTCTTATTGATCTTCTGTTTTAGCCTATGATCTGTTCTTCCACAATAAAGGGGCAAGGTGCAATGTTTTCAAAGAAATTGAGCGATTATGGTTTTATGATGATTTGGGAGAGGGGAACAATGAATTGAATTTAGAATGTTTGAGAAGGACACAATGAGGGACACTATAGCTATGAGTCAGATTACAGATAGGCAAGGGACATGAAATTGGTGTATTTGTGTATTTGTAAGGGGGATTGACATCCCAAAGCTATCTAGTGGAGGCCACAAGTTCTAAATTAAGTTTGCAATTTGTACTTTTTGGTCTTCACTGTAGGGATAGGTTAGATCTTCCAGGCCGATGTGTTGTATTTTTGCCTTGTCAAGAAACAATACTCCACTTTTTATGTATATGCCTGGGGTTTTTAGAATTGAGAAATTATCTGCCACCCACGCTCAAGATTAATTGTTTTTAGACAATGGATAGCATATATTTTTATTTAGAAGGTAATAATAACATAGACTGTTAGAGTAGTCACTTGTGGACAGTTGATTTGGCATTTCTCTTGTTAAACCTTTTTCTTTATGTTGGTATCTTTTGTGTAACTTTTCTCTACGTGACACTCTTACCATTTTGAACATGTTTTCTCTTGTATCTGGGGCTCTCTTTTGCCTAGGTTTATTCTGTGTGTTTCTCGTTTACAATTTTCTTCTCTAGGTCTTTCTCATTCACCATGTCTATTGGTCTTTTTCGTTGAATCACCTATTTCACATTTTTCAATGAGTCTCTATTTTAATCCTTTCCTTTACTAGGAACTTTTCAACCATTCTCTTTCTGTAGATTATTTTTTTATTTCTCAGTAAAGCTCTTTTTAAACCTTATTGTTCTGTGAACTTGTTTCATTCTTTGGCGACTGTTTTCCTATCTGTAGTTATCTATTTTACTCATTGGCAGGAAAATACCTGGATTCTTTCTCTGGCTTTTTTATTCATATCTTTCTGCAGTTCGCTTGATTTTTGCTTTTGTTTACGAAGGTCTACTTTTCACCTGTGCCTTCTTCTTTAGCCCTTCTCTATCGGTGGGCCCCTCACTCTTTTAAATTCTAGGGGGTCTCTGCTCATTTGCTCTTTTTGTGGTGCTCTCTTCCCCGTTTCATTCTGTTAGAAACATTTAACCGATTTTATTTTTCTGCTGGCTTTTTAGCCAGCATTCACTTTGAGAATGTTCCTTTCTAGTTGGTGTTTTTTTTTCTTTTTAAATTCTTGTGTTTTGTGAGTCTCACTTTTAGTGGGTTTGTCTGTCCTCTTTTCTATCTATGCAAAAACAACAATTGATGGACAGAATGCAGAACAATGTCATACATTCACCCCAGTACAGAGATCTGGGCCTAAATCCATCGTTTTTTTGCTCACCATGCCATTCCAGTTTGAACCCAGCCATATGCAAATCAGTCTTGACCCTGTGCCCAATGGGAACAGTCCAGCCCGAACTGCCAGGCCAGGTCCTCCCTGGACTGGAAACAAACATCCTAGGACCGGTTTCGGGGTTTCACCCCTCTTCAGCCAGGATAGCTTGATTCCAGTGGCATGGAGAGCACGGGACCCACGTCTGGGCATACCCGTCCCACTCGTGTGTCTTTTGCTCTTTTCTATCTAGGCATCTCTTTCCCTTTATGTGGGCCTCACTGCAACATTGTTTACTTTTTTTTCATTCTTTAAGTGTCTTTGCCCTTTTTCTGTGGTTCTTTATCAACCAGTTTCTTTCAGTGATTCACTTTATTAAACTTTCTCTGGGTCGGTCTTTCCCTTTTTGAAGAGTTTTTCAGTCTCCTTTGGCTCTCTAGTCAGTGTCTCTTTCTGCAAATCTCATTTCTCTTTCTCTAGGGATCACTTTAATCTCTTGCTTTGAGTTCTAATACAGTTTCAGCAGGTTTCTCAGTACTCATTTCATTATTTTGCATATTTCCTTCCCCTCCCCTCTGTTAATTTTCTTTTTTTTTTTCCTATAGTGTACCATTTCATCTTTACCTTGGCAGCTCTTTATACCTTTTCTTTATCTGGGTCTTTCTTCCTAACCTTTTAGCATTTGGGGTGTTTCTTTTGTGGTGAGAAATTTGCAGTGGTCTGGCACAGCCAACAGAAAGTGCATTACCAAGGGTAAGTAACTTGTTCTTTTGATGGATACTTAACCGCAGATTCCTTTCCTTTTGAATGGATACCAAAGCAGTGCCTGCCAAAAGGTGGTGGGTCTACGAAGTGCATTTTACATCAATATGTCCTGCAGAACTGAACAGAGGAAATGGAACTCATATTGGACATAAGAACTAGGAAAATAAGGCCTGGTGGTGGTAACAGATGCCCATTTACCAGCCTGGCAGATGTCCAACGCTTGAACATCCCTAGCTAGTGCCATAATGGCTGCCTTGGCTCTGGTGGAATGAGCTCAAAGATCCTTAAAAAGCCAGGGTGTAGTATTTTTATGCACCGTTTAATCCATCTGGACAAGGTATGCCTCAGATCTGCACTTTCTTTTTTAGCACTGTCAAAACAGACAAAAAGCTAGTCATTCTCCCAATACCAATTAGTTCTGTCAATATAAAAGCTATTAGTCCTCTTGAGGTCTAACCAGTAAAGCCTCTTGTTGTGGCTTGTGCTTTCTTGAGTCACAGAACTGTATGAGTTCCATCAGAATGTTGAGGAACTAATGGACAGATGGAGAGCAGCTCTCCTGCCTGGATTTGGGTGTAATCTTGGAGATCCTAATAAACCCTACTACCACAATCTGCATTGCTGCTCCACTGTTTTGAACTGGGTATCTTGAACTTAACACATGGTTATGAGGATGCTGCTTCAGCAGTGGCAGGCAATACTTACACAAAATCCTAAGTTATGATGAGGCAGAGTGATGAAGCACGTTTGAAAGCTTCAACCATGGACATATGTTGCTGAATCTGGCATTCGAAACCTCAGGACACTTGATGATGATGGATAGTTGATATTAATATTGTTACTGGTGCTCCTCATCAGTGAGGTATTCCCTGCGGGCAAAATTGCTAACTTAAGGTGGTGGCGGCACTTGAGGTATCTTGGCACTCGTGAAATAACAATCTGGATATATTCCAGGTACGATATATATATATATATATTCACTGAAAAAACCATAGGTTTCAGACACGTTATAGTTAGAAATTAGCATTTAAAAAACCTTTGAAATTCACTGAAAAAACCATAGGTTTCAGGCACGTTATAGTTAGAAATTACCATTTAAAAAACCTTAGAAATTCACTGAAAAAACCATAAGGTTTTAGGGACAGTTATAGTTAGTTGGACATTGCACTCGTACAAAACCCGTGAAATTCCCCGTTATAGTTAGTTCAGGTAACTATAACTCGCGCCCCGCAATGCACTGCTGATGACGTCACATATTACATCACTCATGACATGGTCAGTGACATCACTGATGACATCACTGATGACATCACTGATGACATCATCCAGTGACTGTGTGTTTCTGTAAAGTTTAAATATGTTTAATATATATAGGGAAAGGCGTATTGAAGAATGAGTGGGTGTAGAAGCGCCTGAATGGATGATTTAGTAGGTGCGTGACTGAGTCTATAAGTGAGTGATTAAACGTATCTTACTGGATGCATGGGTGAGTGACTAAACTGTGTGAATGTCTGTATCCGTCTGTCTGTTGTTGTGTAAGCAACTGCATGGGTTTCTGACTAGCTAAATGAGTGTCTATATGGGTTATGGATTGGTTCTCTGAGTATCTGTATGGGTGCCTCAGTGTTTGTGTGGGTGGGGTGTGTGTGACTCTGTGCATAGATGTGTGAGTGGGTGATTCACTGGGTGCATGGTTTCAAGAGTGTGTCTGTGATGGACTGTATGGGTGGGTGAGTGTGTGTATGGGTGTGTTAGTGATTGAATGTATATCTCAGTGGTACATGTGTGAGTAACTACATATGTGAAAGGCAGTATATATGTTGGTTGGAGTATATAAATGGCTATAAGTGAGAGTGTGTGATTGTGAGAGTGGCTATATGGATGAGTGTGTACTTGCATCAGTGATTGCATAGGAGCGTAAGAATGTGCTAGTATTTTTATGAGTAAGTGAGCTGGTGTGTGTATAACTGTATAGGTGAGTAAATGGCAGTGTGTTTAATTATTTGCATGACTGACTAGGTGTGTGAGTACCTCTATGGATGAGTTGCGTTGTGTGAGTGTTTATATAGGTGTATGAGTGCATATGATAGTCCTGTACTGAGTGACCGTAAGTATGAGTGACTGTATGGGTGAGTGAGTAGATGTGTGTGTGTAGACCTAAGAATCAGTGAGTGGGTATGTACTTATTGGTATTGGAGTGTGTATCGTTTTGAGAATGGCAGTCTGTAATTTAGAGTGGGTGTTTCAAAACTTATATTAGGGTGTGAGAAGATGCATTAAATTCTCACATGGATGATGTCATCAGTGATGTCATCAGTGATGTCATCAGTGATGTCATTTGAGATGTCATCAGTGATGTCATTAGTGATGTCACTGACCATGTCATGAGTGATGTAATATGTGACGTCATCAGCAGTGCATTGCGGGGCGCGAGTTATAGTTACCTGAACTAACTATAACGGGGAATTTCACGGGTTTTGTACGAGTGCAATGTCCAACTAACTATAACTGTCCCTAAAACCTTATGGTTTTTTCAGTGAATTTCTAAGGTTTTTTAAATGCTAATTTCTAACTATAACGTGCCTGAAACCTATGGTTTTTTCAGTGAATTTCAAAGGTTTTTAAATGCTAATTTCTAACTATAACGTGTCTGAAACCTATGGTTTTTTCAGTGAATTTCAAAGGTTTTTTAAATGCTAATTCCTAACTATAACATGTCTGAAACCTACGGTTTTTTCAGTGAATTTCAAAGGTTTTGTAAATGACAATTTTTAAATGTATTAATTGTTATATTTATTTTTTTCATACTGATTTACTACATTTTTAGAAACATTTTTTTTTACATATTTTATTTTTTAAATTACATTGTAATTACATTATACATTACAAAAAATACTTTCTCAGAATGAATTACTTTAGTTTAAATACTTTGCACATAGGCAATAGACTTTTAAGTACAGTAGTTACAGTTGTTGCAATGGGCAACACATTTTCAAACACAATGCAACATTCAGCTCAATGTGAATTTCTAGTTAAATGCAATTAGTTACTTTATGGATTACTTTTTCTAACCACAGGACTGGATCCTAGATTCAGTCCTGGGACATCTCCTGTAAACAGTTGAGTAAAAGCGTTTTGGTTACAGTAGTGATTTTTAAGGAATATTATTGTATTTTAAAAGTTGACACTTAGAAACTTTTTCTCATAGAATCACCAATGTTATCCTATGGAAGGAAATTCACTTAGCAGGTAAAAACTGTTATCGTTACTTTTTCTTACTCAGTGTTGGATCCTGGATCCAGCACTGGTGCATCTCCTGTAAACAGTTGAAAGAATGAGTTTAAGTCATACAGGCGATTTTTAAGGAATATTTGTAGTTTGTGAAAATCGACACTTCGAAACTTTTCTGCTGAAAACCAGACAATGGATTCCTATGGAAGGAAATACAAGTTACTGGTAAGTACGGTTAGAATTACTTTTCAGGGTCAGTGCTGGGCTAAAAGATGCAGCACTGGGTTCTCTCCTGATAACAGGTGAGTAAATTGGAATTCGTACTTTGGTTGATTTTAGAGGAATATTATAAAGTTCCAAAACTCCACACTTAGAAGAATTTCCAAGTGAAACCAGTCAATGTTAGCC
Source organism: Calotriton arnoldi (assembly GCA_963921515.1). Taxonomy (NCBI): domain Eukaryota; kingdom Metazoa; phylum Chordata; class Amphibia; order Caudata; family Salamandridae; genus Calotriton; species Calotriton arnoldi. The sequence continues at coordinate 336,958 of CAWUFW010013683.1, forward strand.
TATGAAGGAAATTCAAGTTACTGGTAAGTACGGTTAAAATTACTTTTGAGGATCAGTACTGGGCTGAAAGATGCAGCACTGAGGTCTCTCCTGATAACAGGTGAGTAAATCGGAATTCGTATTTCGGCTGATTTTAGAGGAATATTTGTATGTTTCAAAAATCAACACTTAGAAACTTTTTCAGCAAAAAGCAGGCAATGATATCCTATGGAAGGAAATTTAAGTTACTGGTAAGTACGGTTAAAATTACTTTTCAGGATTAGTACTGGGCTGAAAGATGCAGCACTGAGGTCTCTCCTGATAACAGGTGAGTAAATCAGAATTCGTAGTTCGGCAGATTTTAGAGGAATATTTGCACAATGGTGAAGGGAGGGGGCGGGGCCTGAGGTGACATCTGTGCAAACGCGCCCTGTGGCGCGTTTTAAGTTGGGGGATTAAGTCCCCTTGAATCATGAGGGTCCCTAGGGGCCAACTAGCCCACCAGGAACCTCCAGTATGCGCCAGGGGCTGCGTTGCAGAGACGTGTAGAGAGGCCACACCCTTTTACACCTCTCTGCAACGCAGCTCTGTGGCGCTTTCTGGATGTACCTGTTGGGCTAGTTGGCCCTCAGGGACCCTCAGGATTGAAGGGGATTTAATTCCCCATCTTAAAACACGCCATGGGGCCTGTTTGCACACATGTCACCTCAGGCCCCGCCCTCCCTTCACCACTGTGCAAACGTGCCCGTGGCGCATTTTAAGTCGGGGGATTAACTCCCCTTGAATCCTGAGGGTCCCTGGGGTGCAACTAGCCCACCAGCTACCTCCATTAAGCGCCACAGAGCTGCGTTGCACAGAGGTGTAAAAGGGGCGTGGCCTCTGTCCACCTCTGTGCAACGCAGCCCCTGGCGCATACTGGAGGTTCCTGGTGGGCTAGTTGGCCCCAGGGACCCCAGCATTCAAGGGGAATTCGTTCCCCTCTGCAAACGCGCCAGGGCGCGTTTGCAGAGTGCTGTCAAAGAGGGGCGTGGCCTCCTCGCGATGCCGTTTTTAAAAAAAAATTTAATTTTTTTTTAAAAGGGGGCTGTGTGGCCCCCTTTTAGTAATTTTTGAGCCCTGGGGACCCCATCCCCCAGGGCCTGTCCCCCTTTTAAAAAAAATAAAATAAAAAGGACTGGGAAGGGGACCGCGTGGGCCCCCCTCCCGTGGCCAACTTCGACCCGGGGACCCCATCCCCCGGGCCATAGCCACCTTTTTTTTTAATTTGATGAAGGGGGGCTGCCTGGCCCCCTCCTAAGGCCTCCTTAGGCCCCGGGACCCCATCCCCCGGGGCTGGCCCTATCCTTTGGGGTCCGTGGGGGACCCCAACTCCCCACGGACCCTGCTGGCTCCCCGCCTCCTGCGGCATTGCTTTTCCACATGGGGAGCTGCTAATATGCAGCTCCCCATGTGGAAAAGCAATTCTGCTTGAATTTTGGAAGCAAGAGCAGCTTTCCCTGCTCTCGCTTCCAAAATTCAAGCAGTTTGCAATGACAGGACGGGAGCCGCGAGGCTCCGTCCTGTCATTGCAAACAGCAGTGTCCCGGGGTAGGCACCCCGGGACACTGCAGGAGCCGGCCCTGGGGGTGGCGGTCCCCAGGGCCATCACTGGCTCCAGGAGGGGGGCCGCGCGGCCCCCTCCCCACATTTTCAAAGCCCCGGGGAGGTGGTGGTCCTCGGGGCTTGGGGGTCCAAACGGACCCCCATTTTCAATTTTGTTAGTGCCCCGGGAGGTGGTGGTCCCGGGGCTGCGGGAGGGCTCAGAGCCCTCCCGCAACTTTTTCTAATAAAGCCCCGGGGGTGGCGGTCCCCGGGCTTGGGGGCCCTTAGAGGCCCCCCATACATAAAATAAACCCCCCAGCATGCCCCCGGGACTTGGCCCACCCGGGGCAATTAACATCGAGCGCGGGAGACCGCGCTTCGATTTTTTTTTTTTTTTTTTTTTTCTGGCAGGATCCGCGCTCCCTGAGCGCATCCTGCCGATTTTTTTTTTTTTTTTTTTTTTTTTACAAAAAATGCTTTTTTCTGCCCAGGGGGTCCTTGTGGGACCCCCTGAGCAGGCCTAGGGGGTTAGGGTGTTTCTACCCTGCCCCCTTTGTGCGTTTTGCGCACTTGTTTCTTTTTTTTTCTCGGCGGGATCCGCGCACCCTAAGCGCATCCCGCCAATTTAAAAATAAATAAATGCTTTTTTCTGCCCAGGGGGTCCTTGTGGGACCCCCTGAGCAGACCTGGGGGTCAGGGTGTTTCTACCCTGCCCCCTTTTTGCGCTTTGCGCACTTGTTTCTGTCCCTCGGTTCTACCGAGGGATAAAATGGCTGCCAACACTTCTTGATTTGGAGTGTTGACAGCCAATTAGCATGCAGCTCGTGATCGGGAGGGTACGCGGATCCGACGCGCCCATAGATATATATGTGATTTTAATTGTGAATTTCTCAGGAACTACTGAACGGATTTACACCATTTTAGCAAAAGGCACCAGTCTGAACCAAGGGCTACCTCTTTGCCAAATTTGGGGTAATTCCGTTCAGCAGTTCGGGCTGTAGCTGCGACTAAAGGTTCCTATGGAAAAATGAATGGGGAAAACGCGTTTTGGGACCCCCCTTTTTCTCGGCCCCCGCTTGACGTATCACCCCGAGACTTTCAGGGTAGGAGCGGACCGGAGCGCCCCAACAAGTTGGAAGCTTTCGCGAAGATTCGTCAACCGGCGCCAACGTTATTGCAAATAGAATGTCGCGGATTTCCTATGGATAATAGGTCCTAACTATAACTATCTACTGGCGACCGCCAGTAGATAATATATATATATATATATATATATATATATATAGATATATATATATATATAGATATATATATATAGATATATATATATATATATATATATTGATTTCTACATCCTTGAGCCATTGTTCATTAGAACGGTCATCAAAGTACCTATCTATGAATTTTTCAAAACTTAACTTGAGTTGTGTGCTGTTCTAGATTCCATTGTGTGCACGATGTGCTGGTGTGACGCAGACTGTCTTCGCCTACAGGGTGACTTCCTCATGCGGAGATGTGCATCGTGGCTTTGTAGCAGAATCACGTATATGTGGCAGTTAGTTTGGATTTGGCAATTGTAGCATTAACATTGGAATAAAAAAACTAGGAAATACTTCACAGCAGTTTTCTTTTTCTTTCTAAATTCTACAGCGACTTTATTGGATTCCACATCAACATTTCCTGATGTGAAGATCGATCTCTACCACTGTTTTGATTCTGATGCATGTCTTATTGAAACTTGTTTTTGAAGTACATTTCTGATTGACGGTATTTATTTTACATTGAGATTAATCATTCTCACTGGTTAGCCTCGATCTTTGCCAAGCCCATCCAGTTATCTTCATCACTGGTAGTTCATAACTCGTCACAGACAGCCTGTTCCCACATTTTTCTGAAGTGTGATTTACAGCTGTTGTGGTACTCTTTGGTTTACTTACTTTTACTGTGTGCTACATGTGACAGCAGCTAGTAAGCCCCAGACTCCTCAATCCCTTTCAAAAGCTAGGGAACCTTTATTCCGTTGAATCTTTAGAAGACTCTCTTTGATTCTTACCTTATAGCTATTGGTGAGGAAAAGATTTTTCCTGTCAGAAAATGAAGGGTTTGTCTACACAATTTGGTCTTTGAAGGGTGAGTTATGATGAACTATCCATTGGTGTCTGAGATGGTGAACCACTGGATTTATTTAACATGTCAGTACGAATACTTAAAGGTCATTTTTGGAATGCAAATTAACAAGGTCCTGGAGAGACCTATATTTTGACAGCTAACAAGGAGTAATCAGAGAAAATTAGTGACTGTCATCACTGAAGAACTTAGCTAGGGCTTGCAAATTTGGACCGCTCACCTTTTGTGTTAATTTGTTCTCAAACTGTTTGTTGTACCAATAAACCATGTAGGCAAGAAAATATTTTGGCCCAAAATCCTGATTTGAAGGATGCTGGAGCCATTGTCGAAAGATTGGAACACACCAATGGATGCGTTAAGGAAAGGAGGGCGAAGGGAAAGAGTGTGAGTGATATTTTCGAAAGTGAAAGAAATGAATGGGGAAAAGAAATGCAAATTATACATATGTGGCAGTTCCTTGCATAAAGCAAGTAGCAGTGCATGTTATGGAAAGAAAAAAGGAATTTTACTAGCTTCCAGTATGAAGTATGCTGGTAAACAATTATCATGCCTAAGTTGTAAGATCAATGTTCGTGGTAAAGGTGTGATGTGTTGGCAGAATCTGGCTCTTGCTTATTGTTGATGTATTTTGCAAGAACATTTTTGATGGTGACAAAATAGACTTACTCGAACCAGACATCATTCCGGATGGATATAGAGGAGTCAAATTGATATGATTGGTTTACACTCCCATGAAGATTGCCTTTAAGGGATGCAAGGCTGTTGGTAAAATCTACGCGGCAAAGACTGGGACAATATATTAGGGCAGACACATCAATTTGCCTTGGGTATAACCTTAAACACAAACTCTCCTCAACAAGTGATGATGATAACCTGGTTGAAGGAAGATCAACAAAGTAAAAGCAAGGAAATGAGTGTGGGTGAGAAAGTTTCAGCGCTCCGTCCATCATCTCCTGGTGTTTGCTTTGTTTGCCCTAAGTTGGCAGGGTATGCCCAGACGTGGCTCCCTTGCTCACTTTGTCACTGGAATCAAGCTTGCCTGGCTGATGAGGTGTTACCCCGAAACCGGTCCCAGGTGCTTGTTTCCGGTCCAGGGAAGACCTGGCTTGGCAGTTCGGGCTGGACTGTTTTCATGAGGAACAGGGTCAAGACTGATTTGCATATGGCTGAGTCTGAACTGGGGTCGCGAAGTGAGCAAAACCACGATGATGGATTCAACCTAGATCTGTGACTGGGGGTGAGTGTCTGAAAAGTTTCAGTGCTCTGTCCATCTCCTTGTGTTGGCTTTGAAGGAAGATGAAGACATTGTTCCGAGATTTCCCAATATTTTTTAGACTAGTTTAGGGCTTGTTACCAACTCTGAGCATATCATACTAAACAAAGGAGCCCAAATCTGTAGTGCACAAAGGAAAGCGCCAAATTTGATGATGGAGCTACTATAGGTGTAGTTGGTCAGGTTACAAAAGTTGGGTGTTACAGAAGAAATTGAGGCATCTGAATGGTTAGCCCCAGAGGTGATGGGGCCCCCCCAAGGATACAGATAAAAATATTCGAATATGCCAGGGCGGATCTGCAACCATTACCAGACATTGCTGAAGTCTTAACCACGGAGGTAAGGTACAGTTCTGACTAATCGATTTGTCTGGTGTTGTTACAGGACAAATCTAGATTATGGACAACTTTCGTTATGCCTCTGTGGCATTTTGCTTCCTTTGGATGCTGTTTGAGTTGATTTCTGCAGCCTCTTGTTTTCAACAAGTGATGAGGGAAGTGTCAGAGGGTGTTAAGAGCACAATGTTTTTTTTAAACAAATACATCTAGGTGGATGGCAAGAGCAGAGATCATGGCAAAACCCTGATGCAGGTGTTACAGACGTGAGCAGAGTGGAATGACTGTAAAATGCAACAAATGTCAGTTTTTAGAGTGGGCACAGTGACATCTGGGGCACCGTATTTCAGGTGAAGGTATAAGACCAAACCTGGCTGTTGTGCAATTGATTGATTAATCACCTGCCCCTTCAAAAATTAGTTATGTTTCTTTTTAAGATTAGCTGCGTATTATTCCAAGTTTCTCTGGAATTTTGTCAGTTTAGTTCACCCCCTTAGAACCATGTTAAAGACTTGTGTGGAGTCCAGATTGCCAACAAGCTTTACACTTGATTAATGAAGATATGACACTAATTCCAACCCTTGACCATTTTGATGTCAGTAAAAAGTTTTTGACTGTGGAAGTTAGCTTGAAGTGCTTAGGTGCATACTTACACAGGTGGAAAAGTGTGGGAAACGTGTCCTCTTTTGCTTCGGGTTCTCTGAAGGGAGCAAAGGTTAATTACTCTGGAATTGAAAGAGAAACTTTGGCTTGCACATGAGGGATTTTACATTTTCATTTTTCTTTGATTTTTAGTGAGGAGTGACCACTGACAATTAGTTGGCATATTTTCAAATATAAATAGTGTGAAAGTCACCCTTCGCATCAGCAGGTGGATAGAGGATGATTGATTTAAACTTTTCTGCAGAGTATCTTTCTGGTAAAGTAATGTATCCACGGATTGCTTGTCGAGGTTTATTTCACGTTGTCAGTGTTGTAGACGACCGAGATGTCATATGAATAGAAGAAAATGCCTTGGAAAAATAATGGTATGTGGCCATGCAATGTGATGGTGTTGTCTTGAGTGAAGCATTATGTAGGTCCAAAGGAAATGAGTTAAAACATTGAACAAGATTTGTTGTGCTGGTGTGACCGTTGACTGCCTTTGGAAAGAACAAATTAGTTGACCTAGTGTCTGAGTCATCTTGGGAGGACTCTTACCAAGGCTTGCTTGAGGAAGTCCTATAGGAGGTCTAAGATGGACCAGACTGTTGAATGGATGGGGCAGGAATGTGTGTGTCATGTGCTTCCAGTGACAAAAGTAAGTGTGTGAGGCAGACTACTACGCCTCCAGTTGAAATTCATGAACATCCATAGATGAAGTGGCTATGGATATAGTAGATTCTTTTGTTCTCCTGCAGCCTTCAGAGAGGTTTCGTGTATTGCTATAGGAATACACCACAAAGTAGGTTTCTGTGAGACGTGTAAGCAATGTAACTACTCACCGTGAGATTGAGTTCCTGAAAGAGGGCTTTGTGGAAGAGGTCATACCCAAGACCTTAGCTACAGATAATGGGGTCTAGTTTGTTTCAAGAGAAATGTAGGAATTTGTTGGTCAATCATTCACTTGTACAGCTTTGTATGCACCCAAAGCCAATGAATTGACAGAGGTGGTTGAGGATGGTCAAAAATTGTGTGAAAGAGCTGTCAATTCTTGCTTAGCACTGAAAGGTTTCTTGAGACATGAGACACTCTGGGGATATCTCACTACATAAAATTGCATAACCAATGTCTCGCCTTTTGTGGCTTTGAAATAGCATGTTCCAGGCACAAAGTTATGTCCAATGTTGTTCAAGTGCATAATATTGTAGAGAGTGGTTGACAGGGCTGATGTGGCAAACAAGGTGCAATGTCATCAACATAAATTCAAAGTGTGGTGAGACCTAGGTCGCAAAGCCAAGTGCTCTGTCTAGGATGTGGGTGAAAGTGGGTTATAAAACCCTCTGCATTGGTTGCAGATGGAACTGGTGCTCACTGATGGAGAACTCTCGGGAGGACAGTGGGAAAACTGTTATCTGGAGGTGGTCTGCAACTGAATGCAACAATCTGTCTTTCAGCAGCTAGTTATCGAGGTATGGTGAAACATGTATCCCTGACCTACAAAGGCGGAATATAACCACCGCTATTGCCTTCATAAACAAATGGGGGGGCCGAGTTGAAGCTAAATGGCAAGACCTCAAACTGAAAGTGCTCCAATCCTGCTACCAAGCAAAGGAAGAGTCTGAGGGACTGCTTGGTGGGTACATGAAAGTATGAATCCTTCAAGTCCAAAGATTCCATTCAGTCACCATGAACCGGGGCAAAGAGGACTGGGTCAGCATCAGTATCTCAAACTTGTCCTTTTGAAGGTAAGTATTCAAGAACTAGAGATCTAGAACAGCTCTGAGGACCTGACATTCATCCATGCTCATTTCCTCCTCAGACATTCGCTCTAAGGCTCCCTTGACAAACTGACCGAACGTCCTGTGTGGGAATGGAAACATGATGAGCTGAAGTTTGAGTAAGAATGGGAGGAGCATATTCTTATGGAGGTGATTCTAGGTAGGAAAACGTTGGGGGGCCCACGCAAGCCACACCTCGCTGGACTCCCCCGGGTGTCTAGTTTTCAGAAATGTGTGGGTTTGGTAGGTTTCCCAAGATGGCCGCCGAGCCTGGGGCCAAAAACCCAGATGACCACCCTTGCAAAACCAGGTTGTTTTGTGATAGGTAATTTTGATGTCTCCTCTATACGATTTGGGCCCTTGCCTGTCGTGGGTACTTGACCCACCCACCCACCCACACGAGTGAGGTACAATTTTTATCGGGAGACCTGGGGGAACGCTGGGTAGTACGAAATTTGTGTCAGCCCGGTGATCCCACAACTTTCCCACACAGAAAATTGAGAAAAATTTGATTTTTTTTTTTTCAGCTAAATTTGAGGTTTGCAGGGGATTCTGGGTAGGAAAACGTTGGGGGGCACACGCAAGCCATACCTCCCTCGACTCCCGCGGGTGTCTAGTTTTCAGAAATGTGTGGGTTTGGTAGGTTTCCCTAGATGGCTGCCGACCTCGGGACCAAACACGCAGATGCCCCCTATGTATCCCAAAACGACCTGGTCTTGCAAGGAGGGTCACATGAGTTTTTGATCCCGGGCTTGGCGGCCATCTAGGGGGACCTACCAAACCCACACATTTCTGAAAACTAGAGACCTGGGGGAGTCCAGGGAGGTATGGCTTGTGTGGATCCTCCAACGTTTACCTACCCAGAATCCCCTGCAAACCTCAAATTGTTTCAGCAAAAAATCAAATTTTTCTCAAATTTCTGTGTGGGAAAGTTGTAGGATCACGGGGCTGAGACAATTTCCTACCACCTAGTGTTCCCCCAGGTGGCCCAAGAAAAATGGTACCTCACTAGTGTAGGTAGGCATAGTGGCTGCAACAGGAAATGGCCCAAATCGTACTGTGGAGACTTCAAAATTACCTATCACAAAACTACCTGGTTTTGCAGGGGGGGGGGGGGAGAGGCACCTGGTTTTTTGGCCCCGGGCTCGCGGCCATCTAGATTCAGGTCCTTCGAGTCTCAAGTGTGCAACTTCTCCCTGGAGTGGGAGTGACAGGATGAAAACAAATCCTTTTTGTACCTGCCTTGTTTCTTGTGCTCTGCAATGTACAGGTTCACCTCAGCCACAAGACTTCAAGTTATGTCAAGACTCTAGATACCACAGACAGATTTAATGAGGGCCTGTGACAGATCTGTTTCCATCTGTCACTACACAGTTAGAAGCCTGTAGTCTTTGGGGGCCACATTTTTCCTAGCTCACTATCAACAAGCATTTGCAATGCAATAGGTCTCGCATTTGCGAGAGTTTAAGCTATTGGCATTGTAAATGACAATGCCTTTTATTTATGTTTTAAAATCCAACACATAAATAAAAGGCATTCTCATTTACAATGGCAATTGCTGAAACTCTCGCAAATGCAAGACCTATTGCATTGCAAATGTCACACACACAAGCAGACACACAGACTCATTAAAGAGTTAATAAACAAGCCCACGTAAAATGGAAAGGCAAGAAAGTAGTTGCATCCAGGAAAATTAGTTTGTAAATAAGTTTGTGTAACCAGCGCGGGTACTCATATCACCCATATAACAACCAGCGCGGGTAGTCATATCACCCATATAACAAAGTTATGGTGAGTGTAGAGCCCACCAGCTGCTTATCGTTGGTTGTGGGCCACCGTATTAAAACATAAAGCACGTTTTGCGACTTTTATGCATGGCTGCCAAGCAGTGACAGTCCACTGACAAGGGCAGGTGCAAACCTTACTTAAAAGTAGGACGGATGGTTAGCTGTTGTGTGTAGCAGGCAAATCATTTGATTGGCTTGACCACCCCCCATGCAATACATCTTCCCCGATCCGTTAACACATAGTGGTCCAAGGCAAAGTCTTTCACTGAATGGACAGAGGTCACCAATGGAAGGAGGCCTGTTGGGCATGGAAGTGTCAATTCCTGAAGCTTCCCCTCACACATAGGCCCCAAGGTAATATTCTAGCTTATAACTGTTAAACCTCATAAACGCTGTGTTAGAAGGTGGTTCTGACACTCTGGGCCGCCCGGATTTTTCACTTTTTGAGCACCTATTTGTTGAGCTTTTACTGTGGGAGAGCCTCATAAGTTGGGACTCACCCAAAGTGAACTCCTGATGAAAGAGACTGCGTGTGGATTTTACTGGTGTCCCCCAGCTGGACTAGGCCGCTGCGCAGCAGCTGGAGTAAGGGGCACCGGGCTGGTTACATGCAAACACCTGTGTACATGCGTGTGCACACGTGTAGGGGCTGCGCAGGGGAGATTCCTGGCGTGCGCAGCCCAGGAGCAGATACAAAGTGAATGGTGTGGCAGGACTTATGCAGAATTGGGTGGTGACATGGAATAGGCTTTATACACTGGGAAGAAACATGCCAGGGAAAGTCAGTGTGCTTTACAGTGTTTATTCCATTAGTCTCCTATGGGGATAGGGAGTACATGGGCTAGTTTTACTTTCCTAGGGCCTACAAATTCCAGACACGCACCAAAGTCCACTGTAACGGGTGTGAGAAGAAGTATTCTGCAGAGTCCAAAGTCATATTTGTACTGCTTTTGGGTCATCCAGAAATGTCATATTTCTCTGAGTCAGCTCATAACCAGGGCCTGGCTGGGGTCTGGCCCTGGCAGGTTAGATTAATGACCTTTCTTCCCAGAGCAAAGACCTCCTCTCCACGAAGAGAAGATGGGTGGGGCTACAGGCTCATCTATCAGCAGCTATCACTGGGTGCCAGGCACCAGGCTGCACCAGGGAGGGAAGGCAGCGAGGGGGGGGAAGGGGCTTTCAGAGACCATGTGGCAGGAGAACCTGGACGACGCCATCTTGAACCAACCCAGAGGCCTGGGCAGGAAGGAGGGAGCAGGGGCAGAGAAGTGATGTGTCGCTGTGTGATAGGGCAAACAGAGACTTCCTGCCAGCTCCCTCCCCAACTTCTTAAAAGAATTTGCACAGGAAGAGAAGCTCTCTCTGGGGTGTGGTCTGCTGAGGCAGAGGGTGCTGGAGCCTGGCGCAATGGGCAGTTAGAAGGAGGAACCCCCTGACTGCACCAGAATCCTGAACAGCGCCAGGAAAGGAGACCAGGACCAGTGCGCAGAAGCAGGGGCCTCTGCGCAGGGAGAAGAGAGGCCCAGGAGGAGAGCCAGGCGGAAGGCTGGCGCAGGGAGCCAGTGAAGGTAGCTCCTGCTGAAGGCACCCTCCTTGAGACCAGGAGGGCAAAGGAAAGTGCTCCCAGTGGCTGGGGAGCGCCACCAGGAGCAAGAAGAGGCCAAAAGCAGGAAGATTGGACCCCTGGGGGCCGAGATATGGCCCCCAGAAGGTAGGTGACCTTTGGCTGACCGACGAAGCGCGTGGGGCTCCGCCGCCGGTCCAGAAGATGCCCCCGGGGTGGGTCAAAGGGGCCCGGGACCCCATCCCCGGGCCCCGAAGAAAGAGAAGTCGGGTAGCGCCGTCGCGCTCCCCGTGAACTATGGCCCAGGGGCCCTGGACCCCATCCCCGGGCCCGAAGAAGAGGAAGGAGGGGGGGGGGGGGAGAGTCATCGCACTCCCCCGCGGCCCTACCCAAACAGCGGGAACCGGCATGTCTGCCTGCCGGAGCGGGCAGACCAGACAGGAGAGGCCGGCTCCTGTGGCAGCACGCGAGAGTGCTGGCCGATCGGGGAGCTGGCGGGGGCAGCCGGGGGTGGGCTACCCGGGCTGCCCTCCAACAAAGAGGCAGGCGGGGTCCCGGGTGGGACCGGGCCCCCAACACCAAAGAGGAGGAGCCGCCTTACCTGATACGGGGTCCGGGTGGGACCGGGCCCCCAACTGCAGGAGGAGCGGCCGGGGGTGGGCTCCCCGAGCCGCAAGGAAGCACCCACCTGGGGGTCCGGGTGGGACCGGGCCCCCTGCGAGTCAGTAACGAGGCGCGAAGCCAGCCGCAAAGGCAGCGCGGCTCTCCCGGGAGCAGCGGGGGAGCCGCTGCTCTAGTATGCACAAGGTCCCATAATGCCTAGCAGGCCAGGACCGGCCTGCAAGGGCAGAACAGCGTTTTCACTGCTTGTGGTGGCCCCAGGAGAAATGGGTCACCACAATATGTGTGCCAGGGTGCAGGGGGAGCTACAGGAGCAACGCAGTCTCCCCCAGCCCAACGAGGAAAAGTCCCTCCCCAAGTCTCATGGGGACTTGAAAAGAATAACCCCTCAAGGGCTCAGTCAGTATTTTAACTCTTCTTGGGCTGGAATGTATGTTCTACAGCTAGAGGAGGATTGAGAAATGCGCCAAGGCATGAAGGGCTGAGTTGGGGATGTCTGGAGAAGGGCATCCCCTGGAGGTGAAGAGGTGTAATTGCATCAGAACTGCCTTTACTAACGTTATTCCTTTCAGAGGGACTGAAGGACACATGTATAACGTGAAGTACCTGTGTAAGGGACTGAAGGTCACATGTGTAATGTAAAGTACCAGTGTAAGGTGATGTCATAAGCAAAGTGGGGTTATGTTGCCAGACATTCCTGCTAGGGTGTCTGGCTGTATATACTTAATCCTGTGATTTCATCTGTGATGCCTTTTAGGGGCTTTAATTGCAATGCATTATAATGATCAACTAAGGTGATGAGCACTGTCATTCTAGAGTGATGCTTAAACATGTATTCTTGCAGCTGCGCTTAAGTAAAGAACAAACCAGACAGTTAGCCCTGAAGATGTAAGGGTGCATACTGTATGGACAATATGAGATGCTCAGTCAGGGTTATGTGTCACCAGGGCAGGTGTACCTATTTTTAATGCTTGTTGAGATAATGGGGTGGGCCGCCACTGGGATGGTGCCAGTGCGCAGGGCCCTCGCTCCAGGTTATGTTCAACTAACTGCATTGGGGGCAAGATGATGTGCATACATGGGAGTGGTGGTACTAGACCCCCCCCCCCTCCCTGCGGGAGGGGTGGAGATGTTATGCAATGTCACAAAGTAATTCCAACAGCTTATGTATATTTGTAAATTGGTGCATAGTATTGAGTAGTGTGTGTGTTTAATAAATGTACTCTTACTTTTATAAAGCAAAGTACAGACTGGACAATTATTGAGTGTTATTTTTGCGCACCTGCAAATGGCGATTACTAGCCCACACCACCTCCCTTGAGTAAGCCTCAGACTGCTCTGCAATGCTACCCTCTGAGAGTCAGGCGCTACAATTGGGTGTTTGGTTCCCACTGAAGGACAAATGTAGTCATGTTATTTGTGCAGGCCTCACAGATACTGCCTCGTTTTCCAACACGCTGAAAATAAGTATGGATTATAAGTACTATAAATCGGCCAGAGAGCTCAGCGACCTGAACGCTCGCGCCTGAAACAAGCCGTGATCTGTAGGTGAAAGGATGGAATCCGACATGGTTGACTCAGACTTCCATCCTCCCAGTGTCACGATTCACTCCCTGTGCTCTCGTTCCCACCACCAGGGGGCCGAATTGTGGGGCTTTCCATGTTCTAATAAACTTCCAGACACTCCCCTGTATGCATATCCTGACTTCCAGGCATTTGGACATCATTTAGGAATTGACATCCATTCCCAAGCCATGCCGGGTTTTGTGGAAGCCAGTCTGCTCATGCTGGAAACTCCATTACCTATAATCCCCTGCTCACTGCTTTGTCTCCACCCCTGCAGGCCAAGGATGGGTGGAGGAATTCAGTTCACCTGTGGCTGGCTGCTGCTGCTAGCCTGCTCACACCTGATGCATGTGATTACTGTGAGCTCTTTTAAGCCCCAGCTCCCTACAGCCCAGTGTTGGTCATTGTAGCTATATACCGGTGAGACCGATCCTCGTTTCCTGAACTGTTTTGTTTCCTTGATTCCTTAGCTATAGTTAATCCTTGTTCCTTCATTCCTGAGCTATAGCTATTCCTTGTGCCTGAATTAGCACTGCCTGCAGTGCTACCTTGTTTCCTGAGCTGTAGCTATTCCTTGTACCTGAATTAGCACTGCCTGCAGTGCTACCTTGTTTCCTGAGCTATAGTTATTCTTTGTTCCTGTTCCTGGGCTTCAGCTATTTCTTGTTCCTGATTTGCACTGATTGCAGTGCTCTCTTGACTCCTTGTTTCCTGAGCGGTAGCTATTTCCTGTTTCCTGAACCAGCACTGCCTGCAGTGCTACCTTGACTGCTGAAGCTTTAGTAATTCCCTGTTCCTGAACTAGCACTGCCTGCAGTGCTACCTTGACTCCTGAGCCTTAGCATTCCTTGTTCCTGACCTGCAGCAGTTTCCCTTCTCCTGAACTAGCACTACCTGCAGGGCTACTTTGACTCCTGAGCCTTAGCTCAATTCATGTTCCTGCCCCAGCACTGCCTTCTATGCTACTTTGTTTTCTTGATTCCCGAACCTGCACTATTCTAGTATACCCTTGTAGCCTCCCCTTCTGTATATCCTTTTCCAGTCCCTGACTTGCTTCCCATTTCCTTGGTTCCAGTTCTAGTTTGCTGTCTTTCTATTTCTGCTGTCTTGCTTCTGTTACCTTGTATGTTTGTTACCTGCTTTCTGCCAAGTATGCCATGTGATTTCCTTCCTTTCCTGTTAAGCACTCCTCCTTGCTAGCTCCTTGTCTATTGTGCTTGTGTTTAGTTCTACCCCTTTGCTGTTACTGCCTTGCGGGTTCCTGTTTGATCGCCAGGATCCGTGGGCACAGCTGACTACCTAGGTGGTGTTTCTTGTTCACTGTGAGTATTGTCTTTGAGTTACTGTTATAACATCACCATAGGTATAAGCTCCACAGACCCTGCCTTTGCATACATATCCTATATGTGGGTATTTTCAGTCAGTATCTGTAACAGCAATTGTGGGTGAGGAACTTACTGAGCTTCAGTCTTACCGTGTGGAGCTCCTGAGTGCTTTACCCCACACTCCCCTTTATTGTTAATGTTGTTTCATATATATGTTGTGCACATTCGTCCTGGGTGTAGTTATTCTGAATGCTAAATTGCCTCGTGAGTGCCCTTCCTTTCTGAGTCTTACCCATCTTGTTCACTTGTACAGGCTTCCCCTTTGGATCCCTTTTTCTCCTCTGACTCCCTGTATGATCCTGGGCAGCGCTGTACTCCTCTTTCTATGTACGTTTTCTACCCAGTTCCCAGTCCTTGCCCAAGTCCCTGACTGTGTTCCCCACATAGTCCCGGACAGTCCCTGACACCCAGTCAGTGAACTCTAGCGCCATGATACTGCGTAATAGCACCACCTTGTTGTTTACAGTGCTTAGAAATTGTGCTTTAATAAACGTTATATAAAACAAAGTACTCTTTTTGTAGTTCAACATATTGTGTAAGGCTCTGAATTGGAGGCACGTGTGGGCTGGTGCTGGGAGATGTTCTGTTTCGCACATACGTACAGTTTGATCCTGGGACGTTCATGGCATGAAATGATTACAAAAGCCGTACGGAGTCTTCCGGGATCCCAGGGGTTAATGGCCATCGTAGCAGCAGCTTCAAAGCCTGCCTGCATTTTCATGCTTGAGGAGCGGAAAAGGGTAGAGATGAGTAGGGGAGTGAAACCGTGATTGGGGCAAATCTTGAGTGCGCAGAATCACTGGTTCGGGAAGGCAAGGTGGGGACGCGAAACAAAAAGAAAAACAAGCATTTGCAATCCGTAGTGCACCCACATGGCGATCCTCCAGCTGCTGCGGGTGGGGGTGAACGCGGATCAAGCAGCGCTCGTGTCTGGCCTGCCTGCGGCAGTACCTGCGCATTGAGAAGGCACCGACAGCGGGAGTGCAGGGGAGAGAGGGGCGAGAGAGCACAGACAGCGGGAGGGGGAAAGTATTGCGAGCGGTGCGGACAGGACAGTAACAGAGGGCCCGGGGGCTGCGGCTCGGAACTTGGTGGTGGGGGCTGCAGGCGCTCAGCGCACTCGGGGCAGCAGATGTCCACGCGGCTCTCGGTGATATCAATGCGCAGGTACTGCCGCAGGCAGGCCAGACACGAGCGGTGCGGGCAGGGCAGTAACGGAGGGCCCGGGGGCTGCGGTTCAAGGCACAGAGGACATTCGGCGGTGCGCCCATGCGCTGCCTATGCGAGACTCAAAATACAACAAAGTAGTGCTTACATTGAAAGATACCGCCCTGCAGTGTAAGTTTACTGTAGTTGGTCGATGCTGCTTCCGGACCACACGGAAGTTATGTATCGGATCAACAGCCAACAGAAAGCAAGATAAGAACAGCAATGCCACAGTTAAACGAATCGCAAGCGGTATGACAAATTACACGGAGTTTCACCCAACATACAGATTACTTTGTCTCGCTGAGACAGCGCATGCGCTGCCAAGACGAGACCTAAAAAAGAAAGTTTTTGGGGTAAAAAGACACTAACTAAAGGTTGAGAGACAACAGGATATTTGATGCTCTGTGAGAGCTACCACTCCTCTTTGAAGGTGGGAAGAGTACTCTACAAGGTTCTCTCTAGCAGGACATGCAGGCAGCAAGAGTAAGAGTGGGTCTGGCACTGCACGGGGCTGCTGGAATTGGAAGGCCTTTGGTTTCAGTGTAAAAATGAAGGTGGTACTCCAAATTGCAAAAGAAGGGCTAGTGTTGCAAAATGGACAGTGCCAGACCATTTAAGCACTATTTTTAGTCATTCAGGCTTCACGTTCCCAACTAAAGTTAGGTTAGTCTTTTGGGGCCACAGCAGGATTGCTATCACGTGTTCGACTGATAAATTCTTATAGCAGTATTGTTTAAAATAGCTATACTCTTATAGTTGTCCTTTCTAATATTTTGTTTTTGTTCATTGATTGCTATGTCATTCGCTTATCCTCATTCAACAGAAAGCATCTTGCTGCTAAAAAGTTGTTTTTTATTGGATGCTTAACAATGCTAATTTTTGTCCTGATGGTTCCTATTGGTACATGCAAACTTTAGTCGAGTCCAGTTCAATCACCATTGTAAACTAATTGGAGAAATGGATTACTACTACGACCGAGGCCTCCACATTGTATTCGCTCAGTTTAAATAGTATAAAGCCACAACAAAAATCTGAAGTGTATGTAGCCAATTTATCACAATTAAGTAATTAATAAACATGAATTCTCATTTACTTCCGCCATCCAGAGTATTACATACTGTATAAGGTGCATTAGCAACCCCCCATTTCACTCACTCAGTGGTTTTACCCTGATTGCAGTTGGGAGTCTGAGTGCAAGACCTGTACAGGCGGTATTTAAGTGCCTTCAGGTGATTTAGATTGGCACAGAATACTCCATGTAAATCGGTCTATAGCAAAGCTTTCACCTGTTGCTGGAAAAATGAGGTCCTGGCAGCTGTGCCCCACCATCGCAAAGGCTGGCACATAGATTGGTGGGTTTACCATTGTCAAAAGGAATGCAAGAACCGAGATACAGCAAAGCGACATGCAGTCTATTCGTACATAACAGTCTCCATAGACATGCAGCGTTAAACCAATGGCCATGAATGAATTTTTAAACGTATGTTTATTTAATTCTACAATCATAAATGAAGAGAAGACAAAGAAAAACTAATTTAAACAGTAAAATTGTACCAGCCTATGCAGACCTACATGCAACACTATTCTCTATTCCAATCCACCAGGTGGCTGCCATATCCACGTTTCTGTCTGAGACACTTAAGTCAGTGATGTAGTAGAGTACTGGACTCCTGAAGCAACAGTAAGAGTGTGTTCTCAGAAGGAGACTGAAAAAGGTGCATAAATAACTTTCTCAGTTCGGGACCATTAGACAACATAAGCCACATTGTTGTTACGGACTAAATATAATGCTGCAGAGCCTGGTAGCAAACACACAATGCCTATTTTCAAGGTTATACATTCTTTGCAGATCCTCATTGCGAACCAAATGGCCAAACTTTCCATTACTGGAGAAAGTGGAATGCTTAGGACTGCATGTTCAGCCTGGAGGAGAAATTGTGGACATTCAAAATACTAAAAGGGGAGTGTGCCCAAAGAAGATAGAAAGTAGGGGGCCAGGGGGGTCAATGAATAGTCTTGAGCAGCACAGTCTTGCTGTGCCTGGACCAGCGGAGCTCCTAGTTGTTGTGACAGAAAGACCAATGACATAAACATGAAAAAGCAGTAAAAGAGCTCCATCTGAACTCTATGAAGTAATCTGACTCTTGACAACAGCCAAAGTGAGCATCAAAAACAGTGTAGCCCGAGTACACGCCCCCTAAACGGCAACAGAAAAGCAGAATCCCTGTTCACTGGTTCAGAGCTGTGCACGATTCTTTGGTCACACAACTGGCATGAAGGGCACTCCATCAGGGTTCAGCAATTAGAACTCCTCACTTCAGAAGAACTCCATGAAACAGCCTTTCCTCCCTTTTGATGCAGTCAACTTATAGGAGTAATCCTGCACAGACTTTCATTAGAGTTATATTAATTATTGTGAACAATTGATATGCTTTACTTTGGCAACCATTTCTAGAATGATTAGTTACCTAGATGTGAAAGGACGAAAAACAATTCACTTAATCCAAGGCTCTACAGAGAAGTACATTCTCTCCCCTACCCCCAACATACCTATGTTTTGTTAGACTGAATTTGAGGAATGACTTCCACTTACAAGTGTGCTAAGAACCATGCAGTGATACACATGAGCCAAGATATGCTGATTCAAAGGCCCAAATAAGAAAGTTCGACCTTGCTACTTGTTGTTATTTCATATAATGTAGCCTCAAACAAATTGTGGAAAAGCATATTTAAAGCACTGTTCCTATTTCGAGGGCTGCATTCAGAGATTAGCGGGAGGAATTGTAAAATCCCCCTCACTTTTTCCTACTAGCATGGTATGAATGTTCCAGATCTTCTGGACTGTGCAGGTCAATAAGAGCATTAGAAGGCGGAAACCATTTTGATGAGCCACACAATTAGCAGCTATCATTGTAGTGTTTACTCTTGTTTCTCATAATACGATTACAAGTAATACATTAAATGCCAGTACACCACAAAGAAATATAGAATCAGGAACCATACTGCATGCGAAAAGGCATATGTGGTGCACATGATTATGTGCCCGTGAAATCTATGTAGATAAGCAGCATACAAACTGAAGAAAGAATGTAAGGCTAAAATAGTAAAATTAACAAGAATCAGGACAATGCAGCTATTAGACAGGACTTCCTTGAATATAGAGAACAGATTTCTATTTTAGATTCCAAGGAATTAAACATCTGTACAGATCCAAGGGGAAGTGAATGTGACAACAGTATGCTGAAACAAGGGGCATCTTGTATTGAGAAATTGGAGGCCATAACTCCAGTTCATGATTCGGGTAGATCAATCAGGCAGTAACTTAAACTGTTTTGACAAACATAAGTTTTAGGTTTTCTTCCATATGCACCACCCCTTCTATCTGGGCTGTGGTCTAAAGGCTGACTCTGTATAGCTGCCTGTGACACTGAAAAATCAACTAGTGCAGTGCCCAGGACAGCATTGTTGGACCAGGTGTCTCGACTATAATGGGTCATTAGATTAAGCAGGCGTTTTAGCCTTCATCTAACCAATGACTTGAGCAGTCAGCCATTAATATTATGGGCTTTATATAAAGGAAGGTCTGCCTCATCCTGCTACAATATTTTTTTCTGTTCACCTCAACATAATATACCCTGCTTATGCTCCAAAAAGGGCCTTACATCTGCACTAATATTACTCCATGATACTGGAACTGCTAATAAATGCAACTTAAAAGGTTGTGTGATTTTGCAAAGAATGAAGATTTGTTTGCAAATGTCAGTGATCACTTTATTAAATATTGGCTATACCGTGGTTTCCTAAAACACCTGTTTTTGGCCCTTCTATTCTTTGCTTAAGATGTTGATAAAAAGTACCCAGCTTTCCCTTATTCTGCATTACAACTTTTATGTTATGGGTGTATCTGAGGTTACTCTTTAAGAATATGCCTGCAATGAGTATGGTTTTATTGAAACAATGCACATTAATTTTACACCTTCTAAATATGCAGTTTCAATGTAATATTTCACACACTCTTTTCCATTAACTTTTGGTTTTATCACCAATAGATTCATTTTTGTCACAAAGAAACTCATTACAAAGACAAATGGATACATTTACGTATGAAACGTTTGTTCTTAAATGGAGAGCACTGTGGGAAGAATGGTGTGCTTTTTAGGTGAAAGGCACAGTCAATATCCACTTGTTTTCATTTTAACAGAATACATTTTCCCGTCCTTATTTATGTTAATAGCCATCTTTATTTCAGGGAGATAATTTGTAATGGGGTCGTTTTGCAATATAACCAGTTTTTAAGGAGTGGTGTTGGATGATTTAATTGAAAATAAACACTTTGATCTAGCGTACCAACTATTACGCCAGGCAACCATCATTTGATCAATTATTAACTTGGGCTATTACAACTGCATTACATTTTTCAATTTTAGTTTTTGGGTTCAGATTGTAAGAGTACTGTGTTATACTGTGTCATATTTGTCAACTTGCTTTTCTTAGGTTTATAATTGGTTATAATAACAAAATATGCACTGTGCTTGCTGCTGTTTTTCAGAAGTTTTTAAGTGCTGCAAAATAACAAATGTTACTTTTACATAATGTAATTAATGCCATTAGTACTTGTGACCTTTGCATAGGATCACTAAAACCTTGTTTAAGTTTTTATAAACAATCTTTTCTTTATTTTTGTCATACATTATTGATGAATAAGCATTAGCAGAGAAGTTCTTTTTCATTGGGTAAAATAAACCACATGCAGTCTATTTCCGAATGAATTTACTATTGTTAGTTATCTAGAAATCCAAAAGCAGTCTTTATAGAACTTAGTTGGCTTACTTTTCCATCATCATCTCTGAATTTGTTATCCGTTTGGAGTAACTACATTCCTGTTTTTCCATTTTATGGCCACATTTGGAATTGATAAATGTAGACTACATGAGATGTTTTACCTCTCTGGTACAATCCCAGTTTCCTCAAATTATGTTTAAAGATAGATTCATACTTATGTTTATGGGATTTATAAAGCGCATGGCTACCCGAGGGCTTCCCAGTGCTACTGAGAGGGGCAGTAGGTAGAGGTGGGGAATCATGGGAACAACCAAGTTTTTGCCTGAAACACCATTCATTTTTAACCAGTTTTAGTTCCGAGGTCATAGAGTTCCAGAGTTTTGGGACCTGGTATGGGAAAGATCTTCCACCCCATCTAGATCTCTCTATCTTTGGTATGTTCATCAGGAAATCGGATGATGATCTGAGGGACCTATTCGGGACGTATGGAGAGACGAGGGATTTCATCAGGGCCGGACCTCTACCCTGCATGGCTTTGTGGGCTAGGCAGAGGTCTTTAAATTTAACCCTAGATTGAATAGGTAGCCAATGCAGTTTTTTCAGGGAGGATCTCACTGATTCCTGTCTGGGAATCTTCAGGAGCATCCTGGCTGCAGCATTTTGGACCACCTGCAGCCTGTTGGTTACATACTTAGGAGAACCCAGATACAGGGAATTGCCGTAGTCCAGTTGCGAGACCACCAGGGCCTGGACCACCGTCTTCCGAGCCTTTTCTGGGATTAGGCCCATGATCTTACAGATCAACCGTAGTATACCGAAACAGGTTGCAGATAATTGTTTGGCTTGTGTTTCCATGGAGAGATTCTGGTCTAGCCACATCCGCAGATTTTTTTTATTTTTTATGGATGGCTTAGGAACAGGGGGAAGGACCCCAACCCCTTGGCCAACTGATCCCGGCCCATGGACCTGGGCCATTGCCCAGGAACATCAGCTCCGTTTTGTCGCCGTTCAGTTTTAGGGTACAGTTAGCCATCCAATTTGCTATTTTTTCCATACATGGTACCAGCTTCAGATGGTTTGAATTCATCTCTTCTGACACTGAGACCACAAGCTGAGTCATCAGGGTAGGAAACAATTGACAAGCCAAACTCCTGTACAATGTGTGCTAGAGGACTCCGATAAATGTTGAACAAGGTCAGGCTGAGCGCCGAGCCCTGAAGTACTCCGTAAGGAGCTGGGAGAATGTCAGAGGATGGACGATTCCATACACTGGAACGATCTGTCACTGAGGAAAGAGGCAAGCCATTGATTGGCTTTACCCTTAATCCCTATCTCTCTGAGCCGGTGTATTAATATCTTGTGATCCACGGTATCAAAAGCTGCACTAAGATCCAAAAGTTGAATTGCGGCGGTTCTCCCCTGGTTGAATATCATTTTCAATTTCTCAGTAATCACCCTGAAGTAAGATGTGGGGGGGGAGGGGCGGGATCGAGTGGAGACCCAGATTTAATGTTACTCAGGAGGAGGCCTGTGTGTTCTTTGCTCAACACTGGGAAGGTACCGAATGACGGGGGTAATGGCAGTCCAGGCTGTTCTGGGGAGTAGGTCCTTCATACCAGAGCTGTCCTGTCTCACTTCAGGGTTGTCCATGGGAAAATTGTGTAGCGAGTTATATATGTTTTCCACTTTGTTTTTTTTTTAAAGTGGCAAGCTCGTTGCATCTCTCTTTTGAAGGGTGATGTGTGTGGGAGCCTTGTTCAATTGTGGTGAGTGATTTCACGATTTTGAATAATTATTTGGGGGAGTTGGAGGACTTATTAATCCTCTCCTCATAGAATTCTGCCTGTGCTACCTTAATGTCATCATGATATTGTCTGATGGCTTTTTTATATAATGACTTAAGGTCAGGGGCATAGGTTTTCCTCCAGCTCCTTTCGAGTTTCTTGCATTACTTTTCTGAGAGGATAACTGGCTGTTGAACCAGGTGGCTCTTTTGGGGTTGTGTTGGGCTGTCAGTCTGGGTTTGCAAAAACAATTGTCTGCTGAGCTGTTAATCCAGTCTGACCACCGTTTGTGTGCCTCTTAGAGGTCTTCTGATGGAAGTGGGGTGGTAGACTCTAAATGATTGGTCCAACTTTCAGGTGCCGCCCTGGACCATTTCAGTCCTAGATTAATGTTACCCCCTGATGGCTTTTGTATGAGTGGTTTAGCACACAGAAAAGGAATGTAGAAGTGGTCAGACCAGGGGATTTGAATGGGAGTAAGCACCTGTAGTCTGGGGTATTCGAAAAGATAGGGTCGGAATATGCCCTTTTTCATGTGTGGCAGAGCCCACAAGCTGAGTAAGTTGCAGGGTCTCTAGGTCTGATAGAAGTCTGTTGGAGGACTTTGGTTTCAGTTTATCATATTGTTCCCTTGCAACCATTATTGGATTGCCATTAATTTTCTATTACCAGGTATTTCATTAGTTGTTTGCTCAAGTTTTCTTCATACGTTTAGCTCAATTAACGCTTCAATTTACACACAACGCTTGAGCAGATAGACCTCCTGTGCTACTCCAAGCACAAACCCAATACCAAAGAGGACTGATAAGCAACACAGTACCACAGGCATAAACTCTCCTTTTTTAGTCTGCCCTTGAGACAGTTTTAGTTGCCCGACCAGTCTTATGTTCCCCAAACAAAAATGACAGTAAAAATAAATACATATATACATACAAACAAAGCCTGTCGCTCAGCCCTCTTCATCGATTGGTCAGTTTAAGTGTCTTTCACTTTTTTCCACCTACCACAGCAAAAGGAATGGGGCTATGGGTCATTGTACTTCATTCACTAGCTGAATAGCATTGTGTGTGACAAAAATGTGCCTTTTCACATGTGCACAGAGACCCTTGAAAAGGACCTTAACTAATGTGGCAGTCCTGCTCCAAAACAAGTCCTATACAGGAGTGGAGTTCTGCACAGGGGTATGGTTGCCTGTGCATGTGCCCTTTTCATACAGTATCAGTCTTTTGTTTGTTTTGGCATTGATGTATCAATAGTTATTCATGTTTCTTAATAGCAAGTTGTTGGGAGTGCTTACTTTGTAGAGAGTAAGTGCTTGGTCTTAATGTTTTGCTCAGAAGCTTGTGGCCAGCGCTATTTAAGGTCGGGTGCCAAATACCAAGGCCGCATAGTCTTGATTCCATCTCGTGCCTCTTTAATTCACCGCCAGATACTGCCTTCCACTTTATCCCACTTTCTTTCTTTGTCACTGTATTGTTTGTCTTTCTCTTCCTCCATCTTTCATCCTTTAGTGTTTTCTTCTCTGTTGCTCTGGATCAACGTCTGTTGAAGAAAGATAAGCGCCAGTCCCCAAAACTGACTGCAGGTTGGGCCCCACCTGCCACCACCGGCTGCAATTAAGCACTGGTTGCTGGATGTTTACAAATCAGTTTTCATCAGACACAATATGTTCATACCATCTATTGAAAAGTTCACTCTGAAATTTAACTTTTCCAAACGGGTGCATCTTTTGTATGCATTTGCTATGTAACACCTGTAATTTGTTGAACTACAAAACACCATAATCTGTGGTAGCAATCACTGTTAATATGTTGTGCACAAGACAAGTATCCACATTTAAAAAGGACATGTACGCAGACTATTAAGGAATACAACAAGCATAAAATCATTTTTTTTAACCTTCAATGTGCAACTAAAAGATACCTTCCTTTTTGGACCAGCAAATCTTTGTTTGTGTGCTTTCCTCTTTCCCTGCCATAATGAAGAAAGCCTACACTTCACTAGCAGGAGAGATCTCTACTGCTTAATTAGATAATATGTATGTTCTAAAACCATAGCAGGTTAGGTCTCTGGCGCATGTAGGATATGAGGTGACCAATAAGGGCAGGATTTGGATTAAAGTTTTAAACGGAGTACATTCATTGGCCTTTCTCTTGGAGTTACCGTCTCCAGGCCAGGTCCTTTATGCATACATTAAATCACAGAAATAAACATCACTCCAGGGTCAATGCATGCCAGGATAATGTTCTGCCCTTGTGCACTCTTTGGTGTCCAAGTAGACTGTCCTTCCGACTAAACCTTTTGCCACATTCAGTACACTCATATGGCTTTTCTCCAGCATGTATTCTCTGATGTCTTGCAAGATGGTGCATGTGACTGAAACTCTTCTCACATACAGTACATTGATATGGTCTTTCTCCTGTATGAATTCTCTGGTGACCAATAAAATGCTGTTTCCGACTGAAGCTTTTGTCACATTCAGTACAATGATAAGGCCTCTCTAATGTGGCTGTTTTCTGATTATCATAAAACCCTTCTATGAAAGAGAAGTTTTGCTCCGATTCCATATTTATGAATTGTCTCAAATGTTGCGGTGCATTTTGTGAAAATGTAACAAGTGAAAATTGATCATCACATATGTTATCTGTATCCGACTCCTCTGCTTTGTCATCTTTATGTAAATTGGAATGCACTGCATTCAGAAATGCTGTTTCATGATGTATTTTTTTCTTTCCTCCCTGTTCTTGATTAGTATTTTCTGACCACATTAGGCTTCTAGAATTTGTTCCCATGATAGATCGCTGAAGTACATTTACTTTAGTTTTTACTGGAACATTTTTGTGTGCTGGAATTTTTTCAATACATTTCATCATTTCTTCAGCCTTCCACTTTGTTGTTGTGGGGCCATCACCTGTTGAATTAACGTTAGAACCATGATGTTACATTTTTGCGCATGAGAATATATTTTTTTTATCATGACAATATTACATTACAAGATAGGCAAGCTAAATCAAAAACACCTGGTGTGCTGTCATATAATTACAGTATACATGAGAATTGCATATAATATTGGTGGCAATGAATAAATAACTTTAGTTCGCTAACAAAGTTGTTTACCTCGAAGTTTTCATGATAACTTCATAAGGCTGTGTGCAAATGAGGCGTTGAAACATGTGTGCATCATTTTTTTGCCTTGACAAGTCTCATTTCTGTCCCTTAGACCTTGCAATCAACAGTTAGGAATTCAAGCAGCACACCTGGTGTAATATTACACTGATTGATTGTATTTATGACATACTACTATGTGTGGCGTCGCAGCACCTTCCTTGGCAAGAAGCAAGCTACTTCTGCGGGAGTGTGGGGTTTGAAGAGTGGTGGTGTAGCTGTGATCCTATTTTGAAGTGTTTTGGTGTTCGATGTTAGTGATTAAAGATGCTCTTATCATGGCTTTGAATGCAGTGCTTAGCAATGTGATGAATGAGGGGAGAAACAGATAGATGTGCAGGTTTGTGTTTGCTAGTGGCATCAGTGGTGGCTGTTTGTGAACGGTAGCATGGGGTTTGGAAAAAAAAAAAGACTTACCTTGTCATCGCTGGTCGCCAGCTGCTGCCTCTCCTCCAATGCAGGAACAGGAAACATCCAGACTCCTCTAGCCAATCACAGCACGGCGTTACAGCAGCGTTGTGATTGGTCTGAGCACCGTAGTTCAGCGCTTAGACGGGGCTGGGAGGCTGGGCATGTTCTCCACCAAGGCTGTACAATACAGCCTGTGGAGAACATGCAAAGTGCGCATAACGGTTTGGCTGGCCCAAGGCGGTCGGCCAAACCGTCATGCGCACTTAAGGAGCAGCAGGAACCACTCCTCCTCCCTCTCCCAGGCTGTAACAAGCCCCGCCCGCCCCAACCTGGCTGGCTCCTTTCTGAAGAAGAAAATGATAATAATGTAACATTATCATTTTCTTTTTGCACTTAGTGGGCAACACTCCTCCGTCTTAGCGGAGGAGCTACCCCTGAGTGGCATGGATTAGCTCTGTAGATTCCAGTAAGTTGCTAATTTCCATCAGTTGACTTTCTAAGCTGGTTGTAGTAGAATGGTGCCCATTTTTAGTGCCAGAAGGGATGCGAAATAAAAGAGGAAGGAGGCTGTGAGCCATCAGGATGACTTGTATAACTATTATCTTACTTATGAATAGAGACAGTGACAGGGAGTACTTAGTATGGTTTGGACTATGAATTTGAGTCCTCCATTTCACCAGCTGGGTGCAATGTCAGCCACTACAAGCCGCCAACTAGTATTTGAATGTTTACTAAAGTGGACTCCTACTAGACTATAGTAGAAGAGGTATCGTATGTGGTTTGAAGATATGGATATCTGATAGCTTGGTAAATAAGTCCCAATCCATATGAGTGTTAATCAATATGAAGCCACAGTGGCTTGTTACTACTGCTCAATAACCAGGGTAAGGACAGGTGACTCTGACACAGATGGAATGCCTGTAACCGTCTTTTCGACATAGATGTCTGGTCGGTGGGGCGCCCACTTGCCATGGACTGTATGTAGGTTGGCAGTAGGCTATTGTTCAAGGCTCTTTTTTTTTTTTATTCAAATAGTAAAGTTTTTGCCTCTCCTCTGAACTTCAAAAGTCCCTGTTTATTTTGGCTGACAAAGTTCCAGAGTTTTTCTGCTCAGACGGACAATGCAGTTCCTTCAGTGAATTTCTTTTTTTAAGAGGGTACGATTAATCATGGTGCTCATCTCGAAAGCCGAGCCCTGTACTGTTTAAACTTCAGTTGAAGGTATAGTGATCCTTTTCCTTGTGTGTCTTTGTTTACAATGCAGAATGCATTGAACATTAAGCAAAGGGAAGCCAGTGAAGACCTTTCTTTCATGGAATAGTGACCTTCTCTGTGGAATGAGGAAGCTTACTTGCTTCTTAGCATAATTCCTTTACCATAATTATTTGAGGTTGTGGGAAGGGTAAGCAAGGGCTGTTTAAGAGGATCTAGGCCAGTCATTCATTTTCCTGCAGAATAGGCTGTCAATCCGTGGTAATCTTGAGTAGGCTTCTAATTCTGATTTGTATGCAACACTTGACCTTGGGCCTGTTTTGTACTCTTTCGAAAGGTTGCTCTTAGGGATCCTGATTTCCCACAATTCTTTGGCTGTATGCATGGTTTATAAAGTCATATCTCCAGGCAGGTATGTGTTTATCCCGCTCTGCAGAGTCTGACTATGTCCCTTGTATTTTATAGCATGACTGAACACTGGATATGCATCCCTTGCTTCAACTGTAAACAGTAACTTTTCAGCTAGCTAGCTCAATCTCTTGCTTTGTGATATACTGTGGATGGTAGCCTGTTATCTTTTATTGTGGTGGTGGTGTCAATGAAATGTACATATTCTAGAGATTATATACACCTTAATTGGTTGAGTGAAATTCTTCTAATCATGTGGAACTATGAGATCTTTTTCAAATGTTCAAAATCAGGAGGATATTACCCATGCGCACAAAGTATCTGAATGGTCTGTAATCGCAGGTGGCAATAAAATAACTCTCCAGTTGTGTCAGCAACAGCAGTGCACACTGCATTCATTCATGTTCTAAGGTTGTTAGCGGTCAATTGGAGATCTTTGTAACTTCCAAATATGAAATAGTTGTGAGCAGTGCCAAATTTGTAAAAGAATAAGTGCAGGACCCCAAAGCTTTGGCGCGCAGCTAGTGGCCCATGTTATCGAACGTTGAGGGCAGAATACCAAGGCTGCATATCCTTCAGCCACTTAATGTTCTTTGTTAATGTTTTTTCGTCTTTCTCATCCTTCTTCTCGATCAAAATCTGCTGAAGAAGTAGAAGTGCTGGTTCCCCAAAAATGAGTGCCGGTAGACCCCACCTGAAACCATTGCCTAAAATTTAGCATTAGTTGTGAGTAAATAGGATTTCTATGCACTTGGCTACAGTGTCAGCAAGTGTGTTCGGGGTTCCAAGTTTATTTAATTTTTTTATTTGTATTTTCAGACCTTCATCCTAAATATGTGTGGCATATTTATGCACAGTGACTCAACATCTAGTGTTGCCAGAAATGTTGCCTTTGGTGTTCAATTTGTTTAACAGATGAGTGGTGTCTGGAAGTAATGGGGCTACTTCTTATAAATGGTTTCAGGATATTTTCAAACCCCGAGGGCAGCTGCATGGGATGCAATCCTCCAAAACTTACAATTGGCAACTAGAGAACAAACCCCACAGACCCCGGCATAGCGATAGCTGTGACATATCATGAAGCATAGGGGGAGCACGCACTGGGCCCAATAGATAGGTCACTGAACCACTCTCCATCCTCGGACCCCTTACACACAGACAGGGAGCACACCACTTGCTGGGACAGGCAACTATTATCATTGAATGAAGGCATGGGTGGCTGGTAGCATTGAGGAGCGACAGAGACCTGAGTTGGGCAAAGTTCACATTGTTACAACCCTGACCCCCCACCCCTCTTCCCCATTTCCTCCACCCCTCCTCTACCACTTCCCCCCTCAACAGGCATGCCGTACATAGTCATGAGAGTTAACCGTGTCAAGCACAACAACCATCGCCTCCCTGTTGGGAGTTACCTAGCATTAGGACATTACATGCCGGCTAAAGTGGGGCCTGCTAAACACGATTATGCAATATGTCTTGACTGGTTATAAACCGAAGCACGTGCAATGTGATTCCAGCTGCTGTATGTACGTATACGATGCCTTTGTTAAAACGTAAAAATCAATAAAAGAAATTTAACCAAACAAAAAAAATGGTTTCAGGATATTTTCTACCCAGCCAAAGATGATCTTGGTCAGCATGTGTAAACCAGAAATGACTGGGCAAGGTGTGCTTTCTGTATTTTAGGGAACGTGTAGAATCTGACAGGTGTTTGGTTGTCTGGTATCTGGTCCCACACCAAGCAGGAGGATGTGCTCGCCAGAACTGAAACCATAAGTACCTATGACACAGGCAATGAAAAGAAATAAAACTCCAACTGGACACAGAAAAACATGGTACTGCCTCGAACTTGACAAATACATTGAATGTTTCAGACAAAGAGCCACATTTATCATTCTTGAAAAACCATAACATGGTCCAAAAATCAGATGCTAAATGAGAGGAGGGACACGAAAGCACTGAGCAACATCTGGAACATTAAAATAAAAACAAACGCCCCTGAGAGATGTTTCCAACTGTTGTTGTCCAAATCACAAACCTTGTTGGAGAAAAAGAGCTAGTGAACCAGCTAATTTGTCTTTGAGTTATCACATGCTGTCAGTTTAGTGCACCTACGTCTGCATTTTTATCTGCAGATGGGCAGTTTCTTACACTTGGCTAAATTATTTCTGGTCATTTTTGTGCCCCCCCACCCAACACAATTGCCTAAATGTAGTCACTGCCTGTTCTCCAAATCTAAGGAGGATAAATCCACACAGTGAAGTCAGGATAGATCAATATTCAAGTTGATGCTGTTGTTCAAATGTGAGGTGTACTTTGATGGTTCAGTTTGGTTCTGCGTTCAGAGGTGGTGATGTGAGAGGTGCATCCATCAAAAAATGGGGCAAAGCTAAGCCAAGACATGTTGTATGCAGCATGCGATAAACTGGGCACTGGCTCACTTTGGAAAGTGTTTTTTTTAAAACTTTTTGTTTATAACCATTTCTCGATGGTTCACTGAAATCTAGACAGAGGTATTGGTGGAAATTATTGTCCAGATTTTACTGGTACTACAGAGGTCCTACATACATACATAGGTGGTCCATATGCACCACTAAGTGTTCCTGCATAGTAGCTCAGATCAGGATTTCAAATGATTCAGCCCAAAACATCGGTGGTGTGGTCCATGTGTACTCAACGCTTGTCGTTGTGATACAAATTATCCATGCAGAAGGTAGCCAAGGCCAAGATTCTAAGGCCATGTTTGTCATAATCATAAGTTAGATATTTGTCTATAATACTTTTTAAATTCAGGCTTTATTTAACAAACTATTTATCAAGAAATGCTGTTTTAACCCATGGCTTTGCTACTGTTCATACATTTCCTTACCCTCTGTTTTTCCTCTATTTATTAGTCATTCTGCATATATTATGCTTTAGTTTAGAAAACTTTTTCCGTCCCCAATTAATTACACTTAGCACCTATTCTTCCTTCTTTTTTCCCCTCTCTTGTGTTTCCTGTTTGCTCTGTCCGGTCATCTCCTTTATAATGCCTTTTTCTTCGTTCTTTATTCGTAAAGTACATATATTATTGTCAGAACTATGCCTGTTAGTATGCATTCATGTATTTCATGGTTTTTACTTAAAACTAGTAATTCCACAAAGTTTATTGAACTTGTAAAAGTTTTTATCATAAAAACTATCCTTTTGCAAATATTAAAAATGTTTACAGGCAATTGTTCATTTCATGTTTGATTCTAATCCAACTTGCAAACTTCAAAAGATTCTAGGGCTATCTTAATTGCTTCTTCAGTTTGTAAGAAAGTCGCTGCCCAGCAGGGCCTTTATGATGACATATTCCCCTCCCATATACAGGAAATGGACTGGAGTTCATGTAGCAAATCATCCTTGCTCACAATTAATCTAGCTGGAAAACCTTTTGGTTTCGACAATACTATGGCTGTACACACAGTCCATAACTGGCAAAGAAACATGTCCTACTTTGTATGGGAGGGAGAGTGCAAAGGTAAGGTGGGGATAGTGAAATCGTGCATGCATTCTGTAGGTCTTGGATGGATTGACTAGTGCTGACAAACATTTTCTATTAACTTGCTGTTTAAAGATGTGCTTATGGAGCAATTGTTAGTCTATTCCAAGACAGCAGTGTTTAGGAGATTGAAACAAAGGCCTTGTACCAGATTTGTCAAATGTGTAATAATTCTATTGAATAGGCATGAACTTGTGCATTCTTTCATTGTAAAAAAAGCAAATCTGAATTGCAGAACCAACTCATCTGCTCAATAATTGATTAATCGAATGATGATGCTGGGCATCTCAGAAAATGTATTTGCTGATGATAATGTACATGCATACTCAAGATTACTTTTTTTAAATGAATTGTTTTGTACTTATTATTTATTTGCAAGATTATGTGGTTTTTGGAGAACCAAGTAAAAAATATAAATTTAAGAAAAAAAAAAAGAATCCTATCCACCAGTCTTCTACTCTCCGTCTCACTATCCTCTTGGAATGGATGATTGTGAGCAGGGTAGTCTTTAAAGGGAGTAATAATTAGAGGTCTTCCTTGAACTTAAAGCTTCATTCTGAATGGAAGCAGGCCGTCTCCACAGGCTGGTCTCCCTTCTTAATTCCAATATGGTATGCTCTACTGATTGGTGACTGGGCCTGTAGAGTATGGCTTAGATGTGAGAGACAGTTATTTAAAGTATGTAAGAAGCAAAAGGCAAAGACAACTCAATCTACATTAGGGAATCTGGCAATGAGCTCTCTGAAGTACCACTTGACTATGCCATCAATGCCATATCTCGGAGTTAACTTTCTGCACATCTGGCAGTATGCAAAACCCCTCCTGTTCAAGTTATTGAGTCAGCACTTGTTAGATGGCTGTCCTGCATTACAGTGCTGCTTATCATTATTAAATGCCTCAAATTCATGCATTCACTACATGCTTTTGGCATCACACAACCACCCCATTTAGCTAGATTCACATGCCCACATATATTTTGATAATATACAGTGTCCAGGCCTTCTAGGCACTACTTTTATTTTTATTTTATTTTAGAAGTTTTATATAGCGCTGGCTAGACCCGTGGGTATCAGAGCGCTTTACAACATGAATGAATAGAGTAGTGAAAAACATGGTATAAGATACAAGATGAGGTATGTATAACAAAATAAACATTTGAAGACAATGCATTGGAGGGGTGAGTCAAGAGGAGGCTTAGGTAGGTGAAACTGTCTGACAAACCACCAGTACTTGATTGTCAAGGTAGAAAGGATAGTCAACTGGGTAGTCAGAGTCTGGTTCAGTTGGCTTTGTCCGAAAAGTATTTGTCGAGGAGATGAAGTTTCAGGTCCCTTTTGAAGCAGGCGAAGGAGGGGTTGCATCTGAGTTGAATAGGGAGAGCGTTCCACAGCCTGGGTACATTACCCGAAAAAAATCGAGACTGGGTGGATTTTTTTTTCAATTTCGGAGGGATGAGAAGGAGTGAATTAGAGCTTCTCAGAGTTCTGGCGCGTCCTGCTTTCACGAGTCTGCTGTTTAGGTAGTGGTGGGGATGGGTGTGAAGGGTTTTGTGCGTGATACATGCCGATTTGTAGATGCATCTACCTTCAATCGGAAGACAGCTGAGCGATTCAAGAGTTGGTGTGAGGTGTTCAAACCGTTTCATGCCTGTGACGAGTCGGGCTGCCATGTTGAGGACTGACCTTAGTGGGGCTAGGTTGGATTTTGGTGCCCCTGTTAGGGTGGCGTTCCCATAGTCCAGTCTAGAGAGGACTAAGAATTGAACTATTGTCTTGAAGTCATCTTGGGGGATGAAAGGTTTAATTCTTTTGAGGTGTTTTAGGGAGTACAGTGCACCTTTAGCAGTTTGCAATACCCATGCAATACTGTACCTCTGCTGTGGGCGGGCGTGCTGCCAATTCTTTATGACTAACTGGGGGACCGATCATATTGTGGCTCATGGAATCTGTGACGCACTCTGGTGAAATAACTAGATAGCTAAGCTACACAAGCTTGTATGCAGTCTGTTTTAGGCACAAGCTCTCAGAAAAGTCTTGGATTGTGGCAAGCTTGGCCAAGACTTTGGGTCTCTCTTCTTGGTAAGAACACAGGCCAATTTCACAACTGTAATAGCCTTTGACTTGTATTGTTGTCAATCCAATGGATGCAGGAAGGGGTGTGTAGTCTTTCTATTGAAGCCATGCTATACTTTCCTCCCCTGCCTTGTGTTTTGACTGCCCCTGCCATTTGCCAGTCCTGTGCCTGCATTAGCACAGAAGCACTGAAATATACAAAAAAGTGATGGATGGAATGCTTGAATTAATCTTGGCCACTGGTAATCACTCGGGCTGCATCCCAGTCCATCGTTATTTTGCACACCAAGCCACCTCAATTTGGGCCCAGCCATATGCAAATCAGTCTTGACCCTGCTGCAATGGGAACTGCCAGGCAAGGCCCTCCCTGAACCGGAACACAAGCAACCCAGTACCTTGTATTTATTTTTTAAGGATTATGTGTATACCAGCATTAGCATAGAGCTTTGGAATCTCGATGCATCATCACATGCATGGATGCACTCAGAGGAAAAGGTTTTCAGTTGCTTGTGGCATTGAAACCTTCAGAAATTCAGGGTGGCTGCTGCCTCCTCAGGTGTAAGTGCTGCTAGGCATAGGAGTTATATCTCAGGATGGATCCATTGATTATACAGCCTAGAAATCTTCTCCACAGAATGCACCTCTGCATCTACTTCTACTCCTCAGCAGCAGTACTGGGCCAGTACCAACTGTTTGAGCAGCAGGCAAGTACCTTATTCTTCAGCAACCAGCAATAGGTGAGTTACCCTGACACCTCCAGTAAGTGGACTGTCAGTGAGATTGCTTGTCACCCGCAGGTTATCTTGCCTCACCAGACTGACTGCTAGGCACCTTAATGGTGGTCATTGCACACCAATCACTCTTGGGCATCCAGAGAAAATTAAAGGAAAAGAATGTGTGGGAATTTTGAGTGCTTCACCAATCACTGTTGGTTAGCCTCCTATAAACTGCTACTATGCTCGAGGAAGAGAGCTGCTTGGCACAGTAACTGCTAGCTTTGGAAAATTCCTGACACGGCAAACCTGTCTGAATATGATTATGAGGCCCACTGTGAGGCCTCTGTCAAAGAGCAACGAGGCAATTATTAACCACAGCTTTGCTAACTGACTGTGGAACTGTAGCAGTGAACCATTACTCTTAGTCTCCCACACTGTTTGGCTGCTCATTGAGAGGGTACACACAATGAGTAGATGTTTATATTGCCTTTATAAGTAGAAGCTTGACCACAAAGTACTGTGTTTCAATTTTGAGGCTTTGGGAGCAGCAAGACACGGATCTGTTTGAGGTGCATCGGGGTAGAAATGCAGCAATTCTGTCTCCGGAATGTTAAGTGGTATACAATCCCCAAGAGACAAACCCATAACACACTGGTCTGGGACTTTTCTGTGCAACTTCCACCCGACTCCCGAGGGGTTTTACTAGTCTTTCAAAAGATCTAGAACAACTGCGAGTTCTGTCATCCTAGAGGCCCTAGTCTGTACAGCTAGTTACATTTTTGATTTGAAAGCGCAAATGGTACAAAATCAATTTGCTCATGTTTTGTCCTGCTGCAGCAAAAGTTATTTGTACTACTCTGTATTACAAAAGCAGCAAAAAAGGTTGATGTGACTACTTATTTTTTTTTAAACCACATGCACATCATCTGTGACATAGCAGCAAATGGCCATTGCATCAGCTTCGCACCCAACGGAGCTGCAAACCAAACGTATATAAGAATCTAGAGTGATACCCACAATAAGTTGACCCTGAGGACTACCTTCAATAAATAAGATTTATATTGTTGTCTTTTTTTCACTCCTTTATGAATAGGCATACGAGGCAATATAACAGACTTTGAGGTGACAGTGCACAGAAGATAACTTGATGCCTTTGACCCTGCCTCTCTAGAGCAATGTTGGTATATCTTTCCATTAAATAAACTTGTTTTTTTGCCTTATTCGTGTGGGGGGGGGGGGGGTACTATCTCCAAAATTCTTCAGATTCATTCTGTTTTTCCTTGTTGAACATTGTAAATGATGGATAGAACTGTAGGGTGCTTTTAACTATCCATGAGGGTCAGTATAGTTCTTCACCTTAACTAAAAGAACATAAGTAACCCTTGGACTGCAGGGGCTGGATGAGTCTACATGTGCATATATGACCAGACCAATTACACCATGGAGAATCTAAAACTACTATTTTCTGGGTCATAATCTGCCATTTTCTTATTATGGAGAGTTCTTCTTTACTCTTCTGAAATAGTTGCCTCACCCGTTTCTTACTCTCATTAACAACTGTATGAAGGCAGATAAAGAAAGAGATGGTCAGTAAGTTGAGAGTTTCCTTTTCAACTTCTACTCAAAGGTGAGTAGGGGGCTGATTTAGAGTTTGGCAGAGGGTACTCTGTCGCAACGGCAGATCGTCAAACCACACATCTGATACAGCTGCTATTTTTGTCTGCCCCAACTCTCAAAAATGTGTATATTGCCTATCAGCATGCAAGCTCTTCTCTCACTCTCCCAGATTCACAGACACTATAAGGGTACAGAAGTCACAGACTCCCCACAAAGGTATCACTTCACTTTTCCAGGAACCACATAAAATTGGAATAAAGCACAATGTAAGAGAAAAAGTTGTGAAATAATATAACGGAAACTCAGGGGTATATTTGCATTTTAAATTAGTCAAGCTTACACTGACAAAGGCCTGAAGTGGATAATTTCAGCAGTAGATGCACCTTATTGAGAAATGATCTCTTAAAAATGAGTGGCAAATAGTAATCAACTTGGGTGCATAAGTTGAATACTGAGAAAGGAGAATCAAGCTTTCTAACCACAGAAAATGAATAATTTGGAAGCATTTGTAACTCACCTGTGTTGTGGTCAGTGCTACCTTCCCCAACTTCATTAACTAGATCATCAATGAGAACTGAAACTGGCTCCTCTTCTTTCATCAAGCAGATATCAGCATTGAAAAATGTAATTCCTTTACAAAAAGAGGGTTAAAGAAAGGCATATAGGGAAGTAAACATGTGGTACTTGAAATGCAACTAAAACCAATTTTATCCTTCATAAGAAGGAACTTCAATGTCAGTGATTTAGATATAACAAATTGGTTTTATAAAATGAAGAAGTGAAATCTTGTTCAAATGATTCCCCAATTCTGAGTTATGGACCACACTACAATAAGGAGAGTAGGGAACAGCTGCTGTGTCTGCCCTACAGGTTATTTGAATAGCTATTATTATTATTACTACAGTACAGCACAAACCTGTGGATATTTGTGATGAGGTGGTGGTATCCCGGTTATCATGCTGCGCAACTCTCCCCCCCTCCCCCCGGAACAGAAAACATCAGGCACTCCATTGTGATGGGAGCGGTTATTCTACACTGCAACATACATTAAAGTTGCCTTTTCTTAGATATGGGCACATGGACGGCTGCACAATTGACAAAGAAACCATTGTAATGCATGCAGCAGTATAGAAAAGCAACCTCTCTACTTAAAGTTGAAGTATGAGACCTATGGGGTCCTAACCTTGAATTAATATTCTGCTGCATTTTAGATATCAGTTTCAGAGCAAAGTAACACTTATGTTATTTTGATGCAAAAGTGTGACAGTGGCTGCTTGGGACGTGTTGCTAGGTGTGAGTGGGGAAAAAGTAGTGCATGTCCTTTGTATGCACTTTATTCCTGACTAAAGTACTGTCCATGGTTAAAATATGTGCAATGGATTGCTGTGCTGCTCTTTCCATCCTGTGCTGTATCTACAATCAAAGCCCAAGTGTTTTTGATCCACCTCTACTTGTACTCACCACAAAGGCAAGACTTTCAGTACTGATACAGAGACACACAACTGTAGCTCTACACTTTACAGTATGAACAGCACGTCAGCGATACAGTAACAAAGGTATTAGCCATTTCAGAATGCATTATGGTGACCGTGTTCTCAGTTAAACAGTGGGGTTGTAACCAGTCATGTATGCTGGACCTGTCTCTTAAAAGCCCTCGTTTATCTATTTGTTGATGATTGCTAGCACCGTCTCTTGTCCGTGGAACGTATTAATAGGAGTAGCTAACCTAGCACCCACGGGTCTATCAATAATTTCTGAAGACCCCTCGGATCTGCTACACTGTCTTTCAGATCCAACCCCTACCCCAATAAACCCCCGGGTCCCCCTATCTCCCCCTTCCTTCTTCTAATCACCACCCCCAGCCATCATGTACTGTCCCCAGGGACTCTCCTTTAACGATGAGATGGTGTCAGAGATACTGCGAGCACCGTCATTACTAGGAGCAGAGGGTTCCACGCCAGGCAACACACAAACCGAGGATTGGAACACACTGACCTCATTTAAAAGAATGTACGT
Organism: Calotriton arnoldi; assembly: GCA_963921515.1. Classification (NCBI taxonomy): domain Eukaryota; kingdom Metazoa; phylum Chordata; class Amphibia; order Caudata; family Salamandridae; genus Calotriton; species Calotriton arnoldi. Next base: position 374,514 of record CAWUFW010013683.1, read on the forward strand.
CAAGATCACACTCCATGGTCTATTAATGACCGAATACCTACGTGCCAATATAGCCCCAGGTGGGCTTATTGTGAGGAACATGCGCGTATCTTCCTCGAGGATATGGTCTTCAGAAAGGAATGGTCCCTGGTGGCATGGAAGTGCACCAGGGACTGGCTAATACTTATCATTAACACGGCCAAACGGCTAGCGGATGATCTCCTCATAAAAATCACTATGGCAGAAAATGCCCTGAAGACTTCGATACAAATTACCGCATACAAGAACAAACTGGCGGAGATCAACATGGAAGTCAATGAAAACCGTGACTATGTGTTGAAACAAAAGATAAGCAAGTTACAAAATGACATCAAAAAATTTGATAGGGAACAGGTATATCCCTACTTGAAAGAGGATTACACAGGCAATAGCGATGCCTCTTCAGAGGAAAACAACCAATCAAGAGCACAATACTCTTCATCGAGCAGCAGTTCCAGCTCTGGAAGTAGAGGATATGACGACGGCCGGAGAAATCCACGACCACAACCACCACCACTGATGGGCTACAACGGACCATCCTACCACGGACCACCTCAAGAATGGCAGCCATACCAAATGTACCCACCAGGACCACCACATGCCTTTCCTCAACCATACTTTGCCCCTCCTTTTTTAGGCAGAGGTTGGGGCAGAGGGAGAGGAAGAAGAGGAGGTCATTAAAAACAGGTACAGTGGCAGACCCAAGACCAGGAGACCTCCAGGCAGACCAGAAGCCAGACGTCCAGGAAGAAAAACTGATCGTTAACTTGTCTTCCAAGATCCTTACAGAGAACGAGACGGCAGTTCTCAGGAAGGGCCTGGGGTATGTCCCCACACCGAAAGAGGACCGATTCAGGACCACACAGGAATTACATCGATTTTTTTTTTTTAGGAAGATTCGTTTCCACGCATTCTTCCAGGATAAATCCCCCCCAGAGGAAACCGACTCGGGCCTTCATGCCCCATCTACCTTCACTCCCACCACTGGGATGGTCCCTCCGGAGGTCCTCACTTTCGAAAAGGCGGTCCTTAAAGAATTATCCCATTGCCCTCCCAGACATACCTTTTTCAACATGTCCAAGGTAGAAACAGAGGCCATACATTCCCTGGGCAGGGGCGAGTCCATCACGATAAAACCAGCGGACAAGGGTGGTGCCATCGTCCTCTTGAACACCGCGGATTACAACCAGGAATGTGAATGACAGTTATCCAACAGGGCCCACTACACGCCCATCAGAGAAGACCCTACGGGCCGACTGACCAAACACATCACTTCCATGGTTTTCGCAGCAGAAACCCAAGGATGGGTCAGTAAAAAAGAAGCAGCCTTCCTTGTCAATAAAAATCCAAAGACACCCTATTTCTATACACTCCCGAAGATCCATAAGGTCACTAGACCACCACCAGGGAGACCAATAGTGTCAGGGATTGGGTCAATCCTAGAACCTCTGTCACAATTTTGTGACTCCTTTCTCCAACCATTGGTCACTAGAACACCCACTTTTCTTACGGACACTACTGCAGTACTAAACCTCCTTGATAACCTCAGCGAGGACACCCAGGTGGACATTCTTATCACACTCGAAGAAGAGTCGTTATATACCAACATACCCCAAGACGACACGTTGGAAGTGATAGAAAATTACCTGAGGGCAGAGACCTGGTCTTCGGGCACTCCTATAAGTTTCATCATGGAGTGTGCCACCCTGGCACTCAAGGAGAATTTTTTCCAGTTCCAGGACAAACTTTATCATCAGACACAGGGCACGTCAATGGGCAGAACCTTTGCTCCTAGTCTGGCCTGTCTATACATGGCTGACTTTGAGCAAAGATGCATCCTACACGATAACAACCCCTACCAACCCAACATTATAGTGTGGCGCAGGTATATCGATGATATCCTGATCCTGTGGCAGGGCTCACCCACTACCTGTGTGGAGTTCTGCAACTGGATGAACACCCTCAACTGCTTTCTGAAATTCAGCAGCACCACATCCACATCTGATATTGCATTTCTTGACCTCCTAATAACCCTGACTGACGGGAGAATAACCACAAAAACATATAAGAAGCCCACCGACTGCAACAGTATCTTAAGGTACGACAGCCATCACCCCAAGCATTTGCGGGACAACCTCCCCTTCGGGCAGTTCCTGCGACTCTGTCGCAACTGCAGCTCCATTGGGGATTACAAAGAACAGGCCCAGGCTCTATCCACAGACCTGGTGGTCAGACACTATCCCCAGGATATGGTGAATAGAGCTTATAAACGAGCACGCAATAACAGGGACGGCCTCCTTGAAACACGCGACCGCCCTATCAGTAATGCGATAACCTGTGTCACGTCATTTACACCACAATCCAACATGATACAAAAGATAATCAAAAAACATTGGCCGATCCTACACACAGGGGATCTGTCTCCAGTGACCCCGCGTTTTGCTTTTAAACGTACATCCAACATCAAGGACAACAAAGTACACACAAGGCCACTACCCACACGCCCACAGCGCCAACAACAACTTTGGGGAGTCCCCCCAATCAAGGGTCACTATCCCTGTGGCTCGTGTAGCGTGTGCCCATTCACGTGTCCTTCAAAAGAAGTGAAACTCAACTCTACCTTTACGTGGACTCAAAACACACACATCAACTGCAATACACGCAATTGTATATACTTGATTACCTACCCCTGTCCCAAACACTATGTTGGCATGACGACCAGAACTGCTAAGACTCGCATCATGGAGCATCGGAGCAACATCAGGTGCGGTAGGGCCACTACCAAGATGCTATCTCAATACATTGAGTATCACCACACTCACAACGATATCAAGTGGACAATACTGGAATTTTTCTCCAACATCACTCAACAGGCTCTTTTCAATAAAGAACAGCGTTGGATTTTTCGCCTTTCCACATACACCACAGGGCTTAACGATGATATTCAGTGGGCGGAGGTTGGCAAATGAGTACCTGGGATCCTTGACCTCTGTGAATAGTGAACTGGCCCTAACCACTGCCCCCAGCAACCCAACCCCCCAACCCCCCCCCCCAGGATATACATATGTTGAGATCCCCTGAGCCTCGCCCTTCATGAACTGGACCCACTTCTGACCAGCCCCTGGACGTGTGGGTTGTTTTCCGGTTCGCCACGAATTTCCATTGGCATGTACACCGGCATTGTTGTGTCCTTTGGCCACCCCAAGGGCATAAACATGTATTATTTTACATGCTTTCGGGCTACCTTAGACCCTTCCAAGATGGCACCCGCTCTAGTCCTTGCAGTCACCAGTCATCTCACCACTCCAAAGTGGCGCCCATTCCAGACTTTACGAGCCCGTTTTCACTTTCTAGGAGGACACACACACACACAAGACCGACAGCACATAAACGAGGCCCCCAGAGAAGAGGTAGACATCGCCCTAGGAGCCCGGCCGTGGGTAGGTCCCACGCAGGAGTACACCATACAGACGAGTGTATGCGCCCCACACCGGCACTTTGCCCGCTCTACAATGGGTCCACGCAGTCTCCAGAGTGCTACTTTGCAGCCATGGAGAATTTAACTGACTTGGGAGGGACACAACGCTCACAGTCATTGCCCCCCTTCTGCATCACCCCAGGCGTCACTCCGCTTACCGGGACGCTAAGAGTGACATGCCACTTTTGGTGGCTTCTGCCCAATTGCAGTGGCACCTCCCGGTTGGCGGGAGGGTCCCGCGGCGGTATGGCCGCCGCGGGGTGCTCTTGCGGTTGTGGGGTTGCGACATCCCTACTGCTGCCTTCACATATGGAAGCTGGAGGCACCTAAGCTATCTCTCTGTTCCCCTAACCCCTCTCCTTGCACCCAACATGCCTTGGCCCTGCCTGCAGAGACGGACTTGCTAACATGTAGACCCACGTACGGCCAGGGCCAGGGCAGCTGACTTCGGAGCACAGGGTTCACGGTTCGATCCCCGGCTCCGGCGGCAGCTCAGCTCAGCACCATGTGACTCTGGGCAATAGCTCACTTAATTTCCACTACGGCCCCCAGCGCCTTGAGACCCGTAAGGGTGAGTAGCTGCGCTATATAAAAACGGACTTACATTTTTTTTACTCACATGTTTATGCCCAATTACATATAGGAGAGACTCGCCACCTCTGGTGGCTTCTGCCCACTCGCAGCGGCACCCCTTGGACGGTAGGAGGGGCCCGCGGCGGTCTCGCCACCGCAGGATGCTCTTGCGGTTGGCGGGGCTATATTCCTATTTCTGCTCCCGCGCATGGAGGCTGCAGGCACCAGAGCTACCCCTTTTCCTCTCCTTGTACCTGACATGCCTTGGCCCTGTCTACAGTGACGATCTTGCTAACAAGTAGACCCAGTTATTCACAGGTCAATGTTTTAGTACATGTACGAACATGCCCCTCACTGTTGACCAGCACGTACACTCTCGTGCTTATGAACCATGCTGTATTTCCTCCCCTTTTTTTGACATAGTATTTTCAATGTGGGATCCTAATTTTCTATTCGACTCATTGAGACCGGACCTCATTGTGGCTAGGATGTAGCATCTGAGGATCCGATTTTGATAATTTTGTTGGCACTCTGGTAACTGGTACTTGTTCCTGTCATCTAGATGACTGTCACGATGTTTGTTGGACCACTCGACCAGAGCCACTATACTAGGGGCACCATACATGACAACCAATAGGCACACTGAGCTAGCTACCATATAGATTTATTGGGCTTCACTTGTCAGGCCTGATGGAACTATGAGCGTATTCTACGTGCTATTGCCAGTATAGCCTTTACTATACCCTCTACAATGGGCTCTACCTCTCCTTAGGTTGCTCGCGTCCGCCATTGCTGTGGATGGCCGTGGATGTCCTGGCTGAAGCTTCAGTCTACCCCCCCAGAGGTGTGTTTTTCACAGCCCCTCTCTACCCCCCTCCAAACTAGTAGTGGCCATAGGTACCCCTGGTGGGGCGGTAGGGCTCTACCGTCCTCAATAGGTCGCGCCCGTAGGTGCATCACTGCCAGTTCATTGAATTCTCCCCAATGGACACACCGGGTATGTAACCAGCATGTTTGCTACTTGTTCCTCACTCTTTGGATTATAGAACACAGGAGTTAATTCACGAAGTATGTCTCTAGTATGACCACTTCAAGTCAAATGTACACATCATGGCTAAGGTAGCTGTGTGGTTTTTAAAGTTCCATGACTATTTCATGATGGTTTGATGGCTGTGTTTTTCTCGTTTCCCCTTTTTTCTCCACCCTCCAGGTTCGCGAGAAGGACAAACCACTCAGCATTTCTTGCTTGCCCCTCTTATGGATTTATTTGAATCCATTCCATAGGGACGGTACAATTTAGGATACCCCGATGACCGTCACCCACACTTAAGAGTAGATTAGGTTTCTACCCCCCCGTCCTGAAGAAACGCCACACATCCGTTAGGAGTTTTTAGGCGTGAAACATGTCGACCTTTTAACCACCCACACTTGTCACTACACACACTGAGCTGCAGCAGGTTGAATTCACCTGGCTAGCCTTGACTCTTGTAGTCTCTTCTTTTAACCATAGCATAGTGTCCAGTTAATAAAGGTTCCCTGGAACACTTATAGCTATTTTTATTACACGCACTGCACCCACTCTACTCACCACTTTATGCCCCTCCACCTCCACACATAGGGCCTCCTGGCGTTCTACTCTAAAGACCTCCGGCAAAGAGCCCCCCTGCAGGGTCCATTGGGCATTGCAACGCCGGCCCAACGAGGAGCTGCCCTATGATGAAGCAAGACACGTCTCGGGGTGTGTGAGGGCCCTTGCTCCTTATTGGAGCTCTCCCCCCTCTGATCCTTCTCCTACCTGGTTCCCTTTCCTTTACCCCTCCCCCCATCCTGCTTGCTCCTCCTCCTTCTCCTGTCCCTAGGAACTGCATACCACTCTTAGATCCACAGTTGTAACCAGTCTAACATAATTTGTAGTTTATCACTTATCACATAAGGAGCCTTGGTCAGGTTTCTGTAAAAGAGGTGACCGCTGATTCTAAATTGGAGTAGCATAGATATCTAGTCTTGCTTTCTCACCTGTGTTGAGACAGTGATTTGTTTCCCTTTCTTCTGTGTGTTGAGGAGTCTTCAAATATTGTTCTTTTTGTTGCCTATTTATTCTAAATAACAGGTCAGAATTGGAAATTTCACCCTCTGCCACAAAAACAGAAAAAAAAATATTATTTGCACAAATAGTTCTTTGATTCTGCAACATATGCTGCACTACAATGAAATCTCAGCCGCATTGCCGCTGAACCATCTACGCGGCGACTGACTAAACAATTTGGCTTGTTGTGGAGGATTTCACAGCAATTTTCCTCAGGTTTATAGGGGTGAATATTGTGGTAGATGAGTCTAAACTATTGTACAAAGGGTTTTCAGGCTGTATACACCCAGTAATAGCGCAGTAAGGCATCAAGATTTATATTGTGTGTGTGTGAATCCTATGGAAATGCTTACAGCCGTACAGTGTTTACTAGAAATAACTCGGGTATTGTATTGTAATTGCATTTATATAGCGCTTACTACCCCTGACGAGGCGTCGAAGCGCTTTTTCGGCGAGTAGCACGCTACTCCGGGACCCATAGAGGATTAGTGTTGAATTAGTATAGTGAAACATGCAAGTACATTTTAAGTGGTGGATAGGTTACTCAGTTATTTGGATTTGGAATGATAGCAGAAGGATAGAGGAGGAAAAAAGGTTTGTATTTATATAGCGCTTGTTACCCCTGATGGGGTGTTGAAGCACGCTACTCCGGAAGCCCATAAAGGATTAGTGGTGAATTAATATGGTGAAATATGAAAGTAATTTCAGTGGTGGATATTAGTCAGTTATTTGGAGTGAGAAGGATAGCGGAGGGATAAAAAGGGAAGAAAGGTTTGCATTCATATAGCACTTGTTACCCCTGATGGGTGTTGAAGCGCTTTTCTGGCGAGTAGCACGCCACTCCGGAACCCATTAGGATTAGTGTTGAAAATTAGTATAGTAAAATATGAAGTAATTTGAGTAGTGGATATGTTATTCAGTTATTTGGGTAGAGAAGGGTAGGTGGCGTGATAGAAGAGGGAAAGAGGTTTGCATTTATATAGCGCTTGCTACCCCTGATGGGGTTTTGAAGCGCAAGTAGCACGCTACTCTGGAACCCATAAGTATTAGTGTAGTAGAGAGAGTAGAGTAGTAGAGAGAGGTTTGAGATGAGTCAGAAGGTTGGGCTAGAAGATATATTGAGAGAAATATAGGCTGAGAAATAGGGCAGTGCCTTGGAAATGCTAAATTAGAAGAAAGTGAAAAATATATAGATCCATAAGTACATTGAAAGTATATAGATACATAAAGGAGGTAAGTATATGTAGATTAAAGATATTGATAGAGGCACAGGATGAGAAATAGGGTAGTGCATTGGATATGCTTTTTCAGGAGAAAAGTAACAGAGACACAGATCCAAGTACATGGAAGGTACATAGATGCACAATGGAAGTAAGTACATGTAGACCAAGGATGATTTTTTTTTTTTTTTTTCCCCTCTCAACAACATAATTATTCTACGTGTTTATACAAAGCAATACACAAAGATAGGTACATGTCTATAGTGAAAACAAATGCTTATATACAGAGGGATATGCTGTAAATTTCTGTTTGCGTATGGTGCTTATGTGGGGAAGAGCCAATTCTTGAGTAGTTTTCTGAAGATAAGGTGGTTGTCGGTGGATCTTATGTTGGGGGGTAAAGAGTTCCATAGTTTGGCTGCTTGAACAGAGAAGGATGTGCCACCCATGGTTTTAGGTCTCGGCCTGCACCAGCGATTGCGCTGGTCTGGCCGAGAGTTTTAGTAAGCAGGTTTTGGAAGTGCAAACCCACTGGCTTTCGGCTGGCGACCAGCTTGCGTTCACGATAGCGTGCACGCGCGCAGCTGCCATCTGGGTTTCCTATCGCTTCCTCATTTCCTCGTCATGGCTCATTAACTCTCTGGACTCTGATGTTTCAATCGCAGCAGCAGCTCACATTACCAACTGACGGCCCTGGACTACAGTCACATGAAAAACAACAGCGATTAGCATTGAAATGCAAGCTTTTGTCTAGTTAGAAATATTGCTTCGGTGGGTTGATTTCACCTTATATCGCTATTTGTTTTATATTGGGAGTCACAGCCTAATTACCAGTATTTTTGTCTCTCAGTTTTTTTATATTTTTATATTTATTCGCGCAAAGCTATATTTAAGGTTACTTTTTCCGCGTCACTTCTTCACTCTATTTAAACTCCACACCCCCCACTCTTATTGTCCCTCTCCTTCTCTCTCTCTCCCCTCTCTAATTCTCTCTCTACTTAATTAACTCTCCCCTCTCTATCTTTTTTAGCCTTTCATTCTCTCTCACCCCTTTATCTGTTTCTCTTTCAAACTCTTTCATTCACTCTCTCTCCCCTTCTTTCTCTCTCTCTCTATCCCACTCCACTCTTTATTCTATGTACACCCTTTCTCTCTCTTTCTCTCTCACCACCCTCTCTAATTGGGCATTATATCTTCACTCTAACTCTCACTCGGCAACACCACAGCATCACTCAGCGCAACCACAGCATCACTCAGCGCAACCACAGCATCAATCCGAGCCAGCACAGCATCAATCAGAGGCAGCACAGCATCACTCAGAGGCAGCACAGCATCACTCAGCACCAACACAGCATCACTCAGCACCACCACAGGATGACTCAGCACCACCACAGCATCGCTCAGCACCACCACAGCTTCACTCAGCGACACCACATCATGACTCGGCACCACCACAGGATGACTCGGCACCACCACAGGATGACTCGGCACCACCACAGGATGACTCGGCACCACCACAGGATGACCCGGCACCACCACAGGATGACCCGGCACCACCACAGGATGACCCGGCACCACCACAGGATGACCCGGCACCACCACAGGATGACCCGGCACCGCCACAGCGTCGCTCGGGACCGCCACAGCGTCGCTCGGCGCCGCCACAGCGTCGCTCGGCGCCGCCACAGCGTCGCTCGGCGCTGCCACAGCATCGTTCGGCGCCACCACAGCAGTATCACTCAGCACCACAGCAGTATCACTCAGCACCACAGCAGTATCACTCAGCAAGACCTGAGTATCATTCAGCATCACCTCAGCATCGTCTCCGCAACAGTCACCACCACCACCACCACCACCACCACCACCACCACCACCACCACCACCACTACCACCTCAGCATCACTCAGCACCACCTCAGTCTGCTCTCGGAATCTGGCATCTGTTGATTCTCCCCTAGCGTCTGGCCGCTGCTAGTGTTATAATACAGGTACTAGTTCCCAACCTTCACCCTCCGATTGTTTATGCCCCCTCAAAAAAAAAGCTTTAACAAACAACCATTGCAATAGGCAGAAACAAGTTGCCAGCTTTGCAAGAACAAAAGAAAACTGAGGAAATTTTTTATTGTAAATACTTTTTTTAATATGGTCGTTCAGTTTTACATAATGCCTTCTTGGTCATATATAAAGTAACAAAAATGCTTCTGACACTTTTTTATTATAACTTTTCAGCATGCTGCACAGCAGCCACACTTCTCTACAGCACAGCTTGAAGACATTGGCAAAGTCAGTAGCTCTGGCTAAACACTTATAGGGCCCCAAAGGCGAGACCTATTGGCTATGCCAATGCTTGTTTTATTTTTCTCAACTGTTTATATTTCACCAGTCTGCAATTCTGCCTTGTAGAGAGGAAGGGAAAAAAGAAGAAAGCAGTGAAGTGTGTGGGCTGTGCGAGTTTCTGCTTGACAGGATTAAACTCTTTAGAATATCAAACCGATACGGGGTAGGTTACCTAGAGCCCTGGTAAGGTGACTGTCAGCCATTGCTGTCGTGCATCTCTTTGGCCCTTGTCCGCCCTTCCTGTCGTGCACCTCTTTGGGCCCTTGTCCGCCCCTCCTGTCGTGCACCTCTTTGTGCCCTTGGCCACCTCGCCTGGCCCGCACCACTGCGGGCACTTAGCCGCCTCGCCTGGCATGCACCACTGTGGGCCCTTGTGTTAGTGCTCATGACAAACTCTTTGCACTACGGTTCTTAGTCTATCCTGCTTGCACCTTGGTGTGAGCTATCCCCTCCGTGCCTGCTGTCCGTGGGCGGTCCCCTCTTTGCCGTGGGTGAGCTGCAAGGTGCCTCCAGGTGCTAGAGATCAGTCACTAGCAGGCGTGGCCTGGAGTTTCTGTGCTCCGGCCATACCCGCGTTGGTTAGTTTGTAGTTGTGTACCGGTGGGGGCTCCTGGCCCTTTTAGGGCTCATGGAGATGCTCTCCATCTTGCCGGGTTGGGAGCGAGGCACTCGATTGGTAAGACCTTTTAAAAGCAGCGTTGTCATTCCTCTGCCTGGCCAGCCCTGGCACAGAGTGATGAGCAGCTGACCGGCCCCCCGCCGCTTCTCACGCACATTTATTCACATGCATCTGATTCCTGCTCAACACCAACCGTTAAACATCTGTGTGGGATCTTCACCTCGACTGACTAATGCAGTGAGAAGTCGGCTCCATCTCTGCTGACACTATAGGAGGAGGCTGCCAGCTGTCCTTTATCGCCCACTGACTAGGCTCATGCCCCTGAGGTATTGTAGGATCTGCTTTCATGGTAACCCCCACTTTTTTCCTGATGTCAGTGTGTTTTTGACCTAGTAAACAGGGATCCTGCCAATCAGGATCCCAGCAACTGCTTTTTCCCCTAAATTGGTTCTGGTAAGTACTTTGGTACCTCCACAATTGGCTACTGGTGTACCCCTTTAAGTCCCTGCTATATGGTACATAGGTACACTAGGGGTCTCCCATGGGCTGCAGTATGTATTATGCCACCCATGGGAGACCACTCAAATTGTGACTACAGGCCTGCCATTTCAGCCTGTGTAAGCTGGTGCTAACACCACTTGCGACATATATATGTTTCCTTAAATCTGAGGTCATTGCATTTAAAACCTATAAATCACCCCTATGGCAGACTCTTTAGTCCTGAGGACAGGGGGCTGGGTTACAAATGTGAGGGTGCCCCTGCATTAGCAGGACGCCCCTACAAACCCCAAAGTCGATTCTCCAGGCTTTGTAAGTGCAGTCAGCCATTTTAAGACCTATAGTAGACGTAAGTCATTGCAAGATGTCTAACTATATAATGGCTGCACTGAACCCGGTCATGTTTGGTATCAAAGATGTTGGAATCATACCCCAACACCGATTCCAGTGTTGGAAGTATGATCCCATGTTCCAGGGCCCCTTGGGGGACCCCCTGTACTCCTGGTAACAGCCTTTCAGGGTCTGGCAGCAAGCTAGTGGTGTTGCCGACCTCAGACTTGATTTTGTCTTCTGCTGCTGAGCCAAACTCGAGCAGGGAAAGGTAGGACTATAGGTTTCCTCTCGCAGGGAGGTGTGACCACCTCCCAGACAGGACTTGGTGTATTGGTATGGGGTGGGGGCGCTTGCCAGCGCCACCAGACTGCTTTGAAGGGTACATTTGGTGCCCTCCTTGCATACTACAGTTTGAACCAGTTCAGAAACCCTTGGTTCCCGCTCTGGCGTGAAACTGGACAAAGGACAGGGCTGTATTCTCCCCTCTGTACAGCCCCTCCTCTGGAAGGGTCCCCCCTACCCGCCCCCCCTAGTCGTACCAACCTTTTCCTTAGGGTACATAAGGGCTCCTCTGTGAGTGGGTCCTCAGATTCTTCATGGGACCAGACTCGACCCTGAAACTACGTCGCTCTTTAATCATCTGGACACTTGGACTTCGACTGATACCGGGACTGCTCCAAGGAAGACTCCTGCTGCTCCTGGTCTCGCTGTTCTTCAAGTCTTCTGTGTCTGCACTTCATCCAGGTTCTACAACAGACCTGTGGGCATCAAGGACACCCTAAGAAATCTCCCTTGGAGTGAAGAAGTCACTCCCCTGCATCTGCAGGCACCGCAACGAAGCTGACCGGTCTGCTGCTCCTGACGTCCCACCGGTGGTTCTGTGGCTCCCTAGAGGCCTGTCCTGTCTTTCCCTGCAATTTGGAGGACAGTATCCCTCGTCTGGGCTGCTGAGACCAAACACCTGTGCACCGCGTCAACTTGCCGTTGCCAAGGCTTGTTGGCTCTGCACTCCAGAGATATTCGGGCTACAAGAAGCTTCAGCACCTCGCTTACTGAAGAACAGAGTTCTCCTTGCATCTCCTGCATCGTGGGCCTCCAACTTTGGTGAGCTCCTTGAGGTCCTCCTGCGACTCCTGTGTCTTCGACCTGTGGCTCCTCCTGAGGGTCTTCTCTTGCTTCAGTGGGCTCCCTGCTTGCATGGGGCCTGTTCTGACTCGCCTGCCTTTAAGTTCCTTGGACCTTGCTGGTCACAACATGTGCTCCTTTTCCTTCTTCTTGCCAGTTGCAGGTACCAAGGCATGTTGGTGCTCCCACCGACCACCTAGACATGGACACCCAACGTGGGACAGCTTGTGCACGGTTCCTGGTCTTCCTCAGCGTCACCTGGTCCTCACAGCTGAAGCAACAAGGTCACAGTCTCTTCTGAACCTCTCGACATTGGTGGGCTTTGTGCTTCCATGCCTCCTGGTCACCTCCGAGTGGCATAGACTCTGTCCCCTCTGCTTGCAGATTCTTCACTTCCAGAATCCACCCTTGGATTCCACCGGACTCTTTGTCTTCTCCAGAGGCATCTTCTTCGAAGTCTCCCATTGTCGTCTACTGCATGTTTCGACGTCACTTCACCCCTATGCACCAGGCTTCCCTGGTGCAGGTAACCTGGTTCCTGTGGTATCCACAGGTGGGTGGCTCTTCAACCTTCTGTCTTCAAAGGGTTTCTTCGGGGTCCTCTGGGAAGGGTCCTTCTGGAAAAACTGCAACCTCAACTTCTCCGTTGACTTCCATTGGTCACACAGCTGTGTTTCCACTCTGCAGACAGCCTCAGTGGGGTTCCTAGGTACTTACCTTGGGTGGTTCCTTGTGTCCTCAGCTACTCTAAGTCTTCTGGTCCAAGTCTTGTTCTCCTTTGCCGTTCACATTCCACTTTCTTAATATATGGTTTGGTCTCCCCCTGGAGACCAGTGTATATCTGTGCTACTTACCTGATTATTTCAAAGTATTCTTGTGTATTGTGTTGATATCTCCGGGCAGGAGATATGCCAATGTGTTAGTGAATGTGTTGTGTAATAAATAGACTTATTTTTAGGTCGAGCCTCGAGTAGCGCGCAAGCGCTGCTCTGCGAGACTTTATGTAAGGGGCTTTTGAAAGCTGACCACACGCTCGTGCACAATGGCCTTTTCCGTGCGGTTACCCGCAGGGCCGCCATCTGTTTGCAATTATCGTGCCCAGACGCGGGCGCGATAATTGAAAACACATGGCCATTGTGCACGAGCGTGTGGTCAGCTCAGCAGGCTGCCGCGCACGCTCGCCCCCACTCCTCTCTCACGCTGCTGACGTCTCTGCTGTCCAGCTGGTGGTGACATCAAGAGGGACTCTAATTAGGAAATCGTGTGATGTCCAGCCTTAAATACGTCAGCCTATGGGAATAAGGTAAAAGCCAGCTACATAGCGGGCAGCTCTGGTTTCGTCCGGTCTGGTCATTTGACCTTCATCCATGACTGTAGTGCTGCGTAACTTCATCACTTGTGCAGTTATTAGCAATGGTTTATAATATAACTCGTCCAGGGCTGTGGTGTGTTTTGTTTAATGCGCCATCCCAGAAACGTAAGAAGTCACAAGCCACGCACCATCTCCTAAGCATGAGGCTAAGTAGCGTAACCTCGTTTTGCTCCCTATTGACTTGCAATGACTCTCGGTTAATTTGTGGCTTACTCTAGTCACCATAGCAGCAGCAAATGCCAAGGGGTGAGAGTTTGTGGGGGCGAGGGGGGGGTCGAGCGAACAAAGCTTGTATACAGTTTAACTTCCGGCAACAACATCAACCACCTCTTCCGCTCAGCACACTTGACTTCCAGCAATAAGTCCAAACGACTTCCAATCTGTACAGTTCACTTCCGGTGGCATTGTTCACCTCTATTCTGCAGCTCTGGACACATTGACGATCGGCTGCTTTGACTCTCACCCAACGCACCGATTCCGGGCGCCATGCGGCTGTTTCCTGCTCTAGGGATTTCTCATGGCCGCATAGCTCGCCGCATGGGGCTGGGGCCCCGCTCGCGCCTGGACCTGCTGCGGAACTTACTGACGGCGCTGGTGCGGCACGAGCGTATACAGACAACCTGGGCTCGCGCCGACGAGCTGCGCTTCTATGCCGAACGGGTGAGCACGGGACTGGGGCTGGCGGATGGAAGCTGCAGGCTAGTTGGGGGCTAAATGACTGATTGGTAATCGTCTACCGAGCTTGGAGTAGAAAGGCTGAGTGAGGCATTTGTAAAAGGCGTTTTAACGTGATGCATGTGCTTCGGTTAGGTAGATGGTTTAAGAGTGTGGTTGTGGTGGGCGAGTTGCACACGAGTTCCTAAAAGTAAATCGTATTGTTATCGATGTGCCACACAGTAAGGTGAAGACCAAACTTGGGCTTGGTAAAGCTGCATTGACAGGAGACTCATTCCCTGCCACATGGCGGCAGACCTCGCCAACGTATGGCCCGAGTTGGGTTAAGGAATTTCTGTTGCAAGGTTCCTAAGACACTGATTCTGTTGAGGTATGTTATGACTTGCTTCTCGTGGTCTTGTTTAGTGTTCGGACGTCACGGTGCAGGGCTGGCTTTAACGCTGGTGGTGCTTGGAGTAACAGTCATTTTTGGCTCCACCCTCTCCCTCCCACCTCCTTCTCCACTCACTACCACCCTCCAACGGTGCCCCTCATCTCTCCCTAGCCCCTGTTTCACATACATTTGATCTGTTTTAACGCGCTGGTTGGGGTTAGTTTTACTAATAAGAATGTTTTTATATGCAAATGAACTTATTTTTTTATTTTTTTTGTTAGCAACATTAAGAATAGATAATGAGAGACTGGAGTAAAACAAGCATTGGCATAGCCAATAGGTCTCGCCTTTGGGACCTTATAAGTGTTTAGTTATCCAGCACAATATCCTTGGTGCAACAACATCAACTGTTGCATGGCTAAACACTTATAAGGTCCCAAAGGCGAGACCTATTGGCTATGCCAATGCTTGTTTCTTGTATCTTGGGATTTTGAGGCGAGATGCTCCTTTAGAGCGGAGGTTCCTCTGTTGAATGTGTTTGGTGATTTTATTCCTGATGAAGAGCGGTCCCATTCCATGTATTGCTTTGTGGGTGATACAAAGCAGCTTGAACGTGGATCTTCTGGCAATCGGTAACCAATGCAGGGCTTTCAAGGCAGGGGAGATGTGGTCTCGCGGTTTGATATGCAAGAGTAGTCTGGCAGCCGAGTTCTGAATCCGTTGTAGTCTTTTCATGGTTGTTAAAGGTGATCCGTGGTAGAGGCTATTGGCGTAATCGAGTTTGGACAGAACAAGGGAGATGGTAGCTTGGACCTTGTGCGGAAATCCCAAATGAGGGAAAATTCGTCGCAGCGTTTTTATAGTGACAAAGCTTGATCTTGCTAGTTTGTCCACTTGGGCATTCATCGACAGCTTGGAGTCCATGGTCATTCCGAGGTTTCTTACTTCCTTCGATACTTTAGGTGGTGATCCCAGTTCATTAGGCCATGCGGCAAGCGGGTTGTAATGTTTCCAATCGCCACACGTGAGTATTTCCGTTTTTGAAGTATTCAATTTGAGATGGCTCCAAGTCATCCACGGCTCTGAGACAGCTGAAAATTGGTGATTTTCCAATGTCTTTGGGGCATTCCAGTTGAAGGAGTATTTGCGTGTCATCTGCATAGTTATAGCACGTGAGGTGAAATTGATTGATCAGTACTGGTAATGACTTCATGTAAATGTTGAAAAGAATGGGCGAGATGATAGAACCTTGAGGGACCCCTGATTTTGTGGAGTACGGTTTGGACGAGAAAGGTGGGGTATGGATGACATTAGTTCTGTTTCGAAGGTAGGACGCGATCCAGTCTAGAGCAGTTCCCTCTATGCCGGCTTCATAGAGTCTTTGTTTCAGAGTGTCATGGTCAACCGTGTCAAAGGCAGCCGAGAGGTCCAAGAGGAGTAGCGCAGCAACTCCGTTGCGGTCAACTGTATTTTTCAGGTCATCCCAGATGGCAAGGAGGGCAGATTCAGTGCCTCTTCCCGGACGGAATCCTGTTTGGAAGTCTGAGAGTACGTCATTCTCTTCAATGAATTGTGACATCTGGGCGAACGCGGCTCTTTCTATCAGTTTGCCCAGGAAAGGTCCATTTGTAATGGGTCTGTAGTTGTCAGGGTTCAGCGGGTCCGAGTTTGTTTTCTTCAGTAAAGGGCGTATGTGTGATTTTTTGAGTTCTTCTGGAAATATTCCGGTAGTTAAGGAATCGTTGATGATTCTTCTTACTGGAGTGGCAGCAGAGGTTGTTAAAAGAATTGTCTTGAAAGTTTGTGGTGGACAGGGGTCAGAAGGGCTGCCGGCAGGCCTGCTTGCTTTGACCAGGTCCATAAATTCATTGTGTGAGATGTGTTGGAAGGAACGGAGAGGCTTGGTTAGAGTATTCTTGGATTGTTATTTTGTACAAGGGTTAGTGCTGGTGCTTTGTTTCTGTTTTAAGTACGAGTCCAACGTGTCTGCTTTGTCCGTGTAATGATTTGCCAGTTTGTCTGTGAAATCTTGAGTAACTGGATGAGTTCCTTCTAGGCAATTTGGTTTGCGAAATTCATTGAGTATTTTATAGAATTCTTTATTTGCACATTTAGCATTTTGAATTCTGTCTGAATAGTACCTTTTCTTAGCTTTTTGATAGCCGACTTGTATAATCTGTTAATTTTTTGTAGGTGAAGTTTGTCTTGTTTGGCGTTTGTTTTGAGCCAGGTACGTTGCAGCTTTCTAATTTGTTGTTTTATGTCTTTTATTTCTATGTTTCTCCAAGGTGCTTTTTTTCCTTTTGTTCTGTTGTGTGGTTTTGAGTGGTATCAGGATGTCAAAAGCTTCTTGTAGCCACTCATATAGTTTTTGAACAGAATTTATTGTTTCCAGATTTGTACTTGATGTTAGTTGTGTTTCTAAATGTTCCAAATTGAGTTTGTTCCACAGCCGATAGGTGGATGGATGTAAGGTAGTTTTAGGTGAGTCGCTTAGTGTTGTTTTATGTTGGAAAGCAAGCAAGTGGTGGTCTGACCATGTAACTGGAGTTATAGTTTGAAAGGTAACTAGTTCAGTATTAGCAAAAATGACATCTAGGATATGTCCAGCGGTGTGTCGGTTTGTGGACAATCTGATGGAGGTTCAGTGCGTCTAGGCCAGTGATTATTGTTTTTGGATGGGTCATATTGGGTTTGTCAAACCAAATGTTGAGGTCACCCAGAACGCATAGGTTGGAGTGTATTGTTATCAGGTTTGAAACTGTGTCTAGAAGTGCGTCTGGGAATGTCGCCTTGCTAGGTGGAGGTCTGTAAAGGAGCAGGAAGTTACAGGAGGAAGACGGTGTAGGATTGCATCTTGTTAGAAGAGCCTCACAATTCTTTATGGAGATGTTGTCAATTTTAGTGATATGTATTGTTTGCCTGAATACAACAGCTAGACCACCTCCTTTTTTGGCTATACGATTTTGGGTGATTGTTTGATAGCCTAGAGGAATGGCTTCATGCAGGACTGGGGCCATATCCTCTCCCAACCATGATTCGGTTATGAATAGTATGTCTGGTTTTGCATCTGTGAGAAGGTCGTAGATGGAATGCTTGTTTTTAGAGAGGGATCGAGCATTTATTAGTAGACAGTTTAGAGAGTAGCTTTTGGTGATAGTGAGACTTTGTTTTGTAGAAGAGTGGTCAGTATTGTGTGGGTTTGTAGCAGGTGTGTTTTTAGAGCTGGACTTAGCTGTATTAGGATAGCAATCGTGTAGCTGTTCTGTATCATGTTCCTCATCCAGCATGCTAAGAAGGCATTTTGATGGGTCTGCGTGTGTATGTGGTGGAGATGGTGTTTGAGAGTGAGTTGGAGTGCTGTGTTGTTTTCGTGGTGTAACATTGTTGTGAAGTAGACATGGGGAAGCGAAGTTGTGAGGTATGGCATGTTGCTTATATTGTTTGCGTGTGTTGAATGCGGAAGGTGTATGAGTCAGGGGTGGTGGTGCAGCATGTGGGTCATGTAGTAAGGTTCTAAATTGTCCAATGGATGACAGGCGGTTAGGAGAGAGTTGCTGTATCTGTGTTAGGTGTGGTGGAAGAGAGAAAGCTTGGCATTGGAGTTGGTTCCTTTGTGTTGTTTGAAAGGTAGGTGTATGTTTGTATTTTGTGATGGTAAGTATTATGGGGTGTTGTGCTTTGAAGATCTTGTGCTGGTGTGTGTGATATGTTTTGTTTTTGAGGAGTAGTGAACAGGGGTGCTGATGTATATGTTTCATGCAATGGATTTGGTTGTATAGTATTGTTTGTGAGAGGAGGTTGTACGGTAGAGGGGGTGGTGATGTGTTTATGAGTAGAGTGTATGATGTGTGTAGGTGGGAATGACGTAGAGGTAAGAGTGTTTGTCTTAGACTGGTTTGTTGCAAGAGTTAAAAAGTGTGGTGGTCTGCAGTGTGTGTGTTGTACGTTAGTGTTATTATGGTAGAAGGGAGAGGAGGGTGTTTGTTGGACAAATGATGGAAGGATGATTATATGTTTGTTAGGGTATAAAACCTTGAGGTTGCCCTCCCTCAGTAGGTACTAGCGAGAAGAATGTGTGGTACTCTGCTCAAGCTCTTCATAAAGGTTATAAACTTTATGTAGGCATTTCTATTTAGGAGTAGAGCTGTTAGGAATTTGTACAACATTGGCAGTGTGCTGTGTGCGACCACCTCAAGCAGTGGATTCCCTCAAGGCTTGCTTGCCTAAAAAAAAAAAATGCAGTGCCTTGCATTTCAACAAACCTCTAGCTTTGACGTTTGTGACAGATGGAAAGAACGTGCTCACTATAACTCATGATGAGAGCACTTCTCCTGTCACGGTTTCGGGGTCAACTGGCAGAAGTGCATAAGCTCCAACATTACACTTGATTAAAACCCACACTTCATACAAGAAGTTGGCTATTCAATTGATCCAGTATATATGTACACATATGTTCTCTATTTTCTCGCTACCACTGGAAGACTAATGTCCTTCATTGACTGAGTTGACCATAATCATTAGTCTGCCTAGTATAGAAGAGGCGGACTCCAAGTTATTGCAGAGGATGTTGTAAGGCTGAAGAATCAACGCTTTGGGGACTGGACTCCATATTAGAAAAGCAGATATTGTACTGTGTAAGGAAGGAGGTTAGTGACTCTGCACAACTGGCACCAGTGCCCATCTACGCCAGGCCTGTGCATTCAAACTTGCTTCTCTTTCAACCACACAAAGTTAAAGTTCTGGGAAACTGACTGAAGTTGAACACTCAGTTTGAGAGTTATCATCTGTCTTCAAATGGATCTGCATGGATACAGATCTTCAATGGATCATTTTGTACTTGCCTATACTACTGTAGAGACTGTTCAAGGCAAATTGGAAAATCATAGAAAATGTTTCCACCCAAGGATTACCATAAAACCTGCTATCAAACCCTGCTTTTAATTTTTAATACTTCAACCACAAGGTACAGTGCCTGATACTTAAAAGTGGAAAATGTGAAATGAAAGACTCTAAAAGCTATTTTCATTGTAGATGAATCCTAGAAAATATCAAACTACAGATTATAAACTTTAATCTGTAATGTTTGACAGGAAACTGCTAAAATAGTTTTAGCATATTTTTCACATTTATTAAAAGTCCAATCTATTGGTAAAGATAGATTTTTAATACATATTTAAGAAAAATTGCTTTTAGAAAGTTACCTTTCCCTACTTGAAGCTCCTGGAGATTAATCTGCACTAGCCAGTTAGTAGTTGCCCAGCCAGTGCCTTACCCTAATGAGGTGAGAAAACTGCTCCCAGAGGTCTGGTAACAGGATGGGTGTGGGGCATGTGATCTCTATCAGCCTAGGAAAGCTAGTTAGAGTGGACTCCGGCACTTCATTAACTTGAAAATGAGGCCTGCCCATTCATAGTTTAGAGTAAGAGGAGACCTGAAAAAGGGTAAGCCTTTGTACTCCAGGCCCACAGTAGCCAGACTGGCCCTGAACCCAGTGGGAGGGAAACTACCCACAGAACTGGTTTGGAGTGGACACAAGTGGAGAAGACTGCTCATTTCTGTGCCCACATCTCTGGATGGACACACAAGCTCTGCACAAGGGAGAAAATGTTTCCCCATCTTGGATTTTGGCATGAGGGGCACTGCGGGATTGTTTGCAGTAGGGCAAACAGGAACTGCTGAAAACGTGGGTAATGTTGATCCCCGGGAACTTTTCCCTGCTGGCTAGGGGGTGCCCATGAGTCACCAACGCCTGATACCCCTTCGTCGGACAAAACTTCAGTCTTGCCTCGCTGGAGGATTTTGAGCTTCAGCTGAAATGACACCTAGATCCCAGTTTACTGCTTCCATTGACTAGCACTGATGCTTACTGCTTTTTAGCCCGGTTTCACTTAAGTTCATACTTCAGATTTCCCTTTTTGGATTTTTGTCTCTTTGATGTCATTTTGTTTATTAAATTTGACCCTACTCCTCTTATTTGGTATGGGATTTTTATTGTTTGGTGTTTTGATTTTATTACTGATTTGTAATTGTATTTATATAGCGTTTACTAGCCCTGAGGCGGCGTTGAAGCGCTTTACGGCAAGCAGCACGCTACTACGGAACCCATAAAGGATTAGTGGTGAATTAGTATAGGGGAATATGAGTTAATTTGAGCAGTGGACATGCAAGTCTATTAGCTGGATTAAATAGATAACATAGGGATAGAAGAGGGAAGAGACTAGAAAGTATTATGTGGGAGATCATAGCAGTAAGATGAGGTATGGGATTAGTAAAAGGAGAGATGGAGGAGGGAAGAGTCTCTAGAAAGGGATTAGGGAGATTATAGTAGTAAAATGAGGTTTGGGATGAGTCATAAGGAGGGGTACATGAGGGAAGAATTTAGAAAGGGATTGAGAGATCATAGTAGCAAAATAAAGTTTGGGGTGAGTCAAGGAGGGATAGAGGAGGGAAGTCTCTCAAGGGTTATTTTGGAGATCATAGTAGTAGAATGAAGTTTGGAATGAGTCAGAGTGGAGGTAGAGGATATATTGAGACAGGTATAGGGTGAGACAGAGTAGTAAATTGGAGAGAGTCAAAAACAATCTTCTACTTTAGAAGTAAAGTAATAAATATATAGATAAATAACTACACAGAAAGAGTATACATGTATAAGGAAGATAATATATTGAGATTTAACGTTGTATTGTATAAACTCAGACTTTCAAGTGTTGCTGTACTTGAAGCTAATTTGTGTATTTTTATAACTACTTTTTAAATTAATTTTTATATTTTCCTCAATATTTCATGTGATGCAAAACAGAATGGGTAAACATGATAAAATTTGTAAATCAGTAGAAATGTTTAACTAACAACCTAATGTATAAATACTTAAGTGTTGTTAAAATCCAAAAGTCATGATAAAAATGGATCAGTGGAGATACGCTTCTATAAAATATTTAAAACAAAAACATGAGAAGAAAGGTTTTATAGGATAAGATTAAAATAGTACATAGTGATAGAAATACTTTCCATGGCACCAAGAATAGGCAACACTGTGTGGCTGAAGACGGAGCACCTGAAAGATTCAGCACACAGCCAGAGACTAGTCCATTCAGAAGGTCTAGCTACAGGACAAGTAGCAGTGTTCAGGTACTGAGATGGACACACAATGCACCTCCATAAATACTTTACACATTGCCCTAAGTTAAGCCTGTCTGCTCTGTGCCATAGCCATCAGACAGTTAACCTCAAGTTAATTTAGTGACTTTGGGGTTGACTCTGATAAGATAGTGTTATTCCTTGGGTGCGCAACCACCCACCTCAAATAATAATCCATTTTCTTGCACTAATTATATTTAAGCCTTTGTGTTTGTATTGTCAAGTAAAGGGTTACACGTTGGTGATGCTTGTGGCCTTCATTTGGCTAGGTCTTTCTGGACATGCTTTTTAGGGAATTTAGGAAAGTCTGCCCATGATTTCTGCCTCTATGTGCACATTTAATTATGCTCACAGCTTCAGGGGAGTGGGTCTCAAACTGGATTTTTGGTTGCTACATTGCCAATCTGAAGATTAATTCCACTCCGATGAGGACTCTGCCAAGCACTATGAGTGGGCTAAAGGCAGAAGAGGAGCCCTCCTGAACCAATGCAGACTGCCGGGTGGAAGAGTTAATAAAACGTAATCTATCCAGATGCACAATTTTGGTTACAAGTTGAACATTGAGATAGACATGAAGAGAGAGAGTTTAGCCTAAACTTGTTACTAAAGTGATCTCATTTGTAGGTAGAAGGAAGGAGCTCAGGGTAGGAGTAACACAGATCATCACACTTAGCTCTACTCCCATTGGTCACATTGCAACCCACATTTCAATCCTGCATATAGGTCCATCCTTAATCACTCCACACTAAGGACAGGTGTTTGATGTAAACACCAGACAACACAACAAAAGGATGTTCCCAGTACTAGAGGGGAGGTTCCGATGATGACCTATGCCACACTATCTGGGTGAGGGTCTGACTGTATATAACTTTTAGGACATAGTCAAGATAAGAAAACAACATGCAGAAAAGAAGTGGGAAAATCGAATGTCTACACCTCTAGTGAAATTTCTGTGTCATGTTTCCAAGTCTAAAATGATCTGCCTATGAAGAATGTTCCTACTTCCCTTGATAAAACTATACCCAACATGTATGGGTGGGCTTTTTGTACATAAAAGAAAAAGTCTGAAACTGCACCCATGTACAGTCAATATGTTATTCACGTAGGGTGTGGCAGTTGCATTTAGGTCCTGGGTCAGCTGGCTACCATCCCCAGGCCTTTCGAAAAGTAGCCACCCAGGGTATTCTTTAGTATTGTGCCTTGCATACAAACCACAATGGTTTCTTTTCCAGAATGCCCTATCAGTATCAAAAATATGTATAAAAACAAAAAAATAAACTGCCACTCATTTCCATGGAGTTATCTCCAGTATTTGACTCCCATGTTGTCCAGCACCCAGGGAACTTTACAAATCCAGGGCATTTCTGAAAGCTAGAATACCAGTGGAATCCAGGTCCTAGTGGCTTGAGTGGATCCATGCATATTGTCTTACCTAGAGTACCCTGCAATGTCAATGTTTGATTCACAATTAGAATACTGCAAGTTTGTGACCGAAAAACTCTGGAAGATACAGCCGATGTGAAAAGTGTAACCATCCGGAATTTGCACACTTTTCCTCATGAAAATGATACCCTACAACCGTGGATAAGCCTATTGCATGTGACAAGAATAGACCAAAACTGTGACCATGGGAAGACCACATTGACTTTACAGCTTTCATTTGTTCATGTCCAGTACAATAGGTCCAAACAAAGTGGGGTACAGTTTTTGTTGCAACATATGTGAGAACACTAGGTGGCAGATTTTTATTGATCCCCAAACTTTACCTTTCAGAAATGTGAGGAAATTATATTACTTTAGCCAAAGTTTGATGCTGATGCACCACGCACAAAGAAAATTATTATTATAGATGAACGGGTTTGCCTGCTTTGCTGAAGCTTCTGCGGCTTTGTGTCACATTTTTTTTTTTTTTGCTTTGTGGGGTGCCCGTCTCAACTGGGGCACCCACGAGTTGTATCCTCTGGGGCCGGTACATCTCTCTGTGGTCAAAGTAGTGTGGGAACAACTTTTTCTCAGCTTCCCTGAGGCGCGAGCACCTCAGATTCTCCTACCCATTAGGATTGTGGGCAGGAAGGTAAAAGGCCAGCGTGCACCCTCCCTCCAAGACACTGGCGGGGTGGCAGAAATGCACCTGGCCATCTGGTCTCTCTTCTTCGTCCTTGTGGGTTCTAGGGTATGGGGTACCATAGACACGCCATCACTGGCCAGCCCTTGGGAACTAGGGGCCCCATGCATGCCCCTCTCCCCAAGAAATAAATGAGGCAACAATGCGTCAAGCCCATGGTCCTTGCCCAACCTGGGGGTATATGAAGGAATATCAGCAGATTGCCATGTGCTCGGTTCTTTATTGTAGATTATTTTTGTAAAAAAGGCAAATCTTCAAGTAGGCATATCTCTGGTCCTGTTGGGCCGGTTTTCTTCATCATGGGCACGGTTTGCTGCTGATGGTCAGCTCTCTGCCTCCTGGCCTCTAAAAGGCACTTTGCTCCCTGTGCTATGTCTGCACTCCTTAGGCTCTCTTCTGCTTGGGGGGGTATCTTCCACAGTCAGAAAGGAGAACATCCTCCCTGCTGTACTGCCCATGGCTACCAGGCTGTCTTGCAAGGCACCTGTGTGTCAGCAGGGGAGTCAAGGGCCAGTTCACCGAAGTCATGTGGGAAACATTCAAAGTCCCCCAGCAGCTTCTTTCCCTCAAATGGTCCTCAGGAGGCCAGTGGCACTGGCCTTGGAAGATACTGATCCTAATTGTGGGGGTCAGTTGGAGTCAAAATCATTAGTCCTTCCTTGCAGGGCATCAGGTGGCTTCTCCTTACAGCTGGGCATCCCTTTCGCCATAGTCGCTACTAGGTCCAATGTCTCTCCCTTGTGCAGGGCTTTTAAGTGTGGGTGCAAGGTTTTAGCAGCCAGGCACCCCATGCCAATCCTGGGATGCTACATCATCCTCCAACCCTGTCCCAAACCTGCTGCACAGCATTCTAGGACAATCTAAGATGGCGACTTCAAGTTGTCTCTGAAAAGAGCTCCTCTGAAGCCATAGCTCTGCCCCTAGCACACATACAGTTTCCTGATCCCTTCCTACCAAAACTTCAAAGACGAGCCCTTCCTGTATAGGATCTAGAGGTCTGGGTTTCATCCTTTATTCCATTGGGCCTGGGTTTGTCCCAGTCCAGGTGCAGTGTGACAATCTAATTAACAGATGCATATTTCATCGTCACCCCTTTCCTTTCTTTGGAACTGAATTAAGCACTGCTAATTGCCCTTTTGTGTGGAGGCCTTTGATCCCTCATCTAGGGAGCAGCGTCATTAACTTGGCCCAGTAATGGGGACAAAGGCTTGGAATCTGATTATGAGCTCAACGAGAGAAATATGACAAGTTTTATGTCCCATAAGATGTGGTTATTATAGAATGCAAATTCAAACTCTGTGTGCATGTTGTACAACAGTTTGTTACCCTGCTGGACCTTGTACGCCTAAGTCGAGAGAAAATATACTTTAAGGCAGGTTTTACCTTTATCTATAAGACAGTGAAAACACCAGATTTTCCAGTAGGCACTATAGACCTTCGCTATGAATGCCCACTCTTATTATAAGGCCCATCTTACACCTGTACCAATCCTTGCTGAGCCTCTTCTGCGCAGGACTAACTATGCACAGATATCGAGCTGAGCACGATGGTAGGCTCACATGTGCAATCCGCACACGTGTGGTCACGTGTTCATGTGTAACCAGCCCAGTGCCTCTTAATCCAGTTATGCAGCAGCGACCTTATCTTAAAAGGTGGAAACTGGCAGTTAGCATGCTCAGTCCAATTACCGTGCATCAGACTCAAGTTGTGAGACCCACTCACAGTAAAAATATTTTAAAAAACACGTAGCCATAAGTGAAAAATCCTGAAGGACTAAATGGGCGGAACCCATTTGCCAGAATCACTTCCTAAAAAAAATCTTTTGATGAGTCAAAATTCTTGCTAGAGTATAGAGGGCTCGATGGAGGGTGGGGCTGGGGTGGGGGGCAAGCTCTGCATCACATCATCATTCAATTGCTCCATCACTCAGAGTACAGGGAGCATGTATTAAATCAGACCTAGCAGGTGATTCAAACATTTTGTGAAGGGAGCGATGAGCCATATTTGCTTGAAAATACCCAGATTAGAGCGACGGAAGGGGCGTGCCTGCAATATCGGACTATAAAACATAGTTTTTATGAAGTAAAGGACAAGCCAGGGAGGTTGTTGGCTTGGCTTAGTCGATGAGAGGCAGCGGCTAGAAGGTTAACTAATGAAAAAGAAGTATGGAAAGAGACAGATGAGGAGCTAGCAGAAGAATTTGAAGGATATTATAGGGATTTCTACCAGGGCAAGAGCTTGGAAGGAAAGGAGGAAATAAGATAGTTCTAGGCAAATCTCGAACTGGCCACATTTGGAGGAAATAATAGACAGGATTTGGAGGAGAAGGTATCCGCAGATGAAGTGAAAGAGACTATTAAGCACATAAAAAGGTGGAAGCCATCTGGCCCTAATGGGGTCCCAATGGAATTCTCGGGTCTGCTGAGTGCCAATTTACAACAGTTATTTAATGAGGCTAGAGACACAGATTCTCTGCCACAGGATCTAACCCAAGCAATCATTGTGCCTTCCCCTAAAGAGGGGAGACCCTCAGATGATTGTGCATCATACCGATCACTCTCTCTTTTGAATGTAGATTTGAAGATTCTGGCAACCATACTAGCGAACAGTGTGCTTAAAGTAATGAATTCTCTCATCCAAAGGGTCAAGTCTTGTTTCATGCCTCGGAGCTCTACGGGGCACAGTTTCCGGTGAGTAAATAACTGGTTAGCAGATATTCAATGTACATTAGACCCATGAGTCATTATTTCATTGGATGCAGAGAAGGCATTGGATGCAGTGCATTACTCATTTCTGTTTCAGCTGTTGTGAAGGTTTGGATTTGAATGGAGTTTTTGCGACTGGGTGACACTCTATTGGGAGACGAGGGTGATGATTCAAGTAAATGGGAGGACTTCTTTGGGTTTTCCCTCTGAAGAAGGGCATGAGATAAGTGTGTCCGTTGTCACCCCTTTTTTTTGTTCTTTGGAAATGTTGGCGTGCTTGTTGAGGGTAAAGGAGTTTAGATCATCCACGGGAGAGAGAGATCTCCCTTTACACTGATGATATTCTTTAATTTGTTGCCACACCCTGAGTGAATATCCAGATTATTTTTGAAGTGTTTGGTGATTATGGTAGTTACTCGGGTTGTATATAATTGACTTACTCCAATTTATTTTATAAGACCAAAGACTGGAGTCTGGAGTCGGAGGTGGAGCTCCTACCAGGCATAAGAGAGTCAGGTGTGGGATTCAAGTACCTTGGGAATTATGTGACACTGGAGGAGGTTTTGTTCTTGAAAACAAATATGACACCATTAGTAAGAGAATTCCACCTTGATGTGATCAGGTGAGGGTCACTCCCATAGACGTTAATTGAACAATCAGCACTTTTTAAAATGATAATGCTCCAAACGTTTTCATACATAATGCACAATACACCTTTCCATATATCAGCAGAGACCTTCCAGGGCATAAATAGGGACCTATGCATATTACTCTGGGACAGTGGTAGCCCTCGGATAGCACTGAGAACAATGACACGCTCCGTAAATAATGGGGGAATTGCCCTCCCTGACATCAAAGCATATTACTGAGCAACCCAGATCACCCCGATTAAGAGAAGAACTGCCTGTACAGTCAGAGAAACCACTGATGGAGAAACCCTCCTTCATGAACTATATATATTGCAGACGGGGTTGATTAGATCTGCTCCTGGCTTAACGGACATCATTGGTGGTGTGGGAAGAGGCTATGCAATGTCTGGGGTGGAAGGGCAAAATAACAGGAGAAAATCCACTATGGGAAGGAGCTATTGTAAAAGAATTGTCCAAACTGAATGGCTTTAAACAATTGTGCTGCAATAGAAATCACTAAGCTGGGGGACCTGATGGAGTGTGGTTCCAAGAGTTCTGTTAATAGTCTTCAAGTGGAATTAAAATTGCATCAGGGACAGATGTACAAATACGTGCAGTTGAGACATGCATTCCGAGTGGAAGCCCTGAAGTGGGCAGTATTACGGGAGTATGCTCCATTGTGAGACTGTCTATGAGGGAGGTGTGGTTGTATTGGCAACCTATAGAACTCTCATTAATATCATGCAGGACAGGTTGCAAAGTCTGAGGGATAAAAGGGAGGCGGATGTAGGAACAAGGAGAACGTGGACTGGGAGGCAGCCCTGATGCATCCATGGGAGAAGGCGATAGTTTGATCCCATTAAAATACCTATACAGAGTTTATTAGAATTGAAGTAGATTGTGCAAAATGGGGAGGGGCCCCAACACCTCTCTGTCAGAGATGTGAGACTAAGGAGGCCACATTTATACATGCAGTGTGTGATTGGCACAAGGTGCAGGAATACTGGCACTTAATATTGTCAGAGCTAAGACAAATCCTGATGTATAGTACTACAGAACTGCCTAAATATATAATTCTGTGGTTGGCGAATTACATTGACTTCCCGAAGCTTAAACTTATGTTTTGTATGCTGGCCCTAATAGTTGCCAAGACGGACCAGGCACGAAAATGGGCTGCACATGCCATGCCACCAACAGGTGAATGGCTTGCAGGCCTAAACATTTATATGGAGGCTGCAAAGGTAACCTACAAATGTAGAGGCTGCCCCATTAATTTCCTGAAAAAGTGAAAGTGGTGGAGGCAATTTTATGGTTTTGGGGACAAGGGGGAGCATGGGGTTGGAGAGGCCGTTGAGGTGTGAGGTTTCACTGAATAGATGACATGATCTGGATTGAAGTGCTGTTGAGATGTGTACCCCCTAGCTCTTTTAATGTATTGTAGGGGAAGAAACAAAATATATCAGAGCAAATATTGGGTGGTGGTGGCAGCGTCTTTGGAAGCACTAAGCTGCAACGGCTGTCAGTAAGTGCTTTCTTGTTGCTGAAAATATAAATAAAAAATATTTAAGAAAGAAATATCAGGATTATTTTACTCGCAGAGCCCTAGAAATATCAGAAGATGCTAAATATGATATGGCCGCTACCTCCCTCACTAAAGCATGTGAAGTTTTAGCAGATGTCCTGGTCTCAGTCACCAACAGTGTGGTTACATTTTAAACAAATTGCACGGGGGTCACTAATTAATCACGAGCAAAAGAAACTAACCATGGTGCCAGTAAAATACAGGATCTACATTGAAAGAAAACAGTATTTTGATCCTCATTGTTAATCTTTTCTCATTTACCGGGCAAAAATCATTTTCAATAATCTTATTTTTAGATTCTTTAGATACAATTTTCTTACTTAGGCTGTCTTCGGTTTTATGAACAGCTTCAGCTCCTTAAATAGAATGTATTCTAAACACCCACAGAAAAAGTAAAGGTTTCCAGAAAAAGGGTGCATGCACTTGTTGAAAGAAATTGAATATTTTACTTATATCAGAGTGCTCAAATGCTGGGCTTCCACAACATCGAAGAGTTTAGTCTTGTAAATAATGTACTCTGATTCCATATAGCTGTGCACTCTAAGCAGACACACTGAATACTCACCAGTATCACTGTTGAAGATCTCTCTTCTTTTCCTGTCTTGCTGGTCCATGCAGTGGGTATCTTTCTCACCTTTTATGCGGAATGAAATTACCTCTTGCTCTGTTATGTACAAAACAAATATGTATGACCCACAACACACATAAATATCTAATATTGATAAAAGATTGGCCGACCTGCACAAGTCTATGGATGAAACTGATCCACAGTTCCAATTAATTCATACACTAACCAACATTAGTAAGTTAAAAAATAAACAGATCATGAAGAGGGTCATATTCTAATTTCCCATGATGGATTATTAAGCAGCATTATTGAGAAATACACTTACAAATTACACATTTTAGAATGCAAATAGGCACACCTACTCTAAATAGGTTGTCTTTTTGTAAAAATTGGGATCGCTTTTTAAAGTTCCCCAAACAGCTAGATTGTGTTTAAAAAGGGTTATTATGGAAACCTTTATAGGATAAAAGACTAGATAACGTGTAGAGCTCACCATATGAATAAGTATATCTAGGGCACCACATTAACTAAAAAGTCTAATCAGGTGGCTCAGTCCCAGATATAATGCACTGTATGTTGCTAAGCTGTTGAGACGCTGCACAAATTATACCATGATACTATTGGGATGGGACCTCTGACATGTAAAATTGGTCCAAAGCAGGGCGCTTATACATCATATTGCTGAATGTAAGACGCTACGTGTTCCTTATTACTGTACAGTTAACATATGTGACAGCATGTAATGTACCGTACAAATTCTTTCATAAAAACAAGTAAACAAAACCTAAAAAGTCTAATCAAGATTTTGAAATTGGCAAGTTTCATTATAATAGATATCCAAGCCAAAACCACACAGTTCTGGAAGTGTTGGGAGATAGCCCTAAATAGGAAGCTTACATACAAATTATGAGAGAATATCTATGCAGCAATTTTCCATGGTTTGTTTGTGATACGATCATATTTCTGTGGTTTAAAGTTTTACAATGATGGCACTACAATTTGGTCAGACACTCAAAGATGTTTGGATCTAGTTCCGTAATATAAAATAAGATCTGCAGAGAAAAGGATGACTTTTTCCACGAATGATTGGCTTGTCCAAATACACAGGAGCTACTTGGATATATTAAGGACATGATGGACTATACAAGCTCAACCCACATACAAGGAAGAAATGGTAAATAAAAGCATGTGATTTGTTTGTGAAGGAGCAATGTTGCAATTTGGTGGGAGAAGGGTGTTCCAACTTTATGGAAGATCCTTGGCACTTTCTACAAAATTCTCAGTGGCCCATATTTGCTCAAACACAAGGATCCATCCTCCTTTATGGTGCTTTTGTCTCCATTTGCAGTTAAAGAGTACTCAAACTCGTGGGTGCCCACATACCCCCTTGTTTAACTAGGGTTAAGGATTGATTAAAGATGTGATGTCAAAAAACTTGGCAGGTAGATTGATGTTCTTTGGGTCCCATTTTGTGTTAATTTGAATTAGGTGTCAAGAGCCTTCCAGTCGGAAGAAGGAGGAGTACTGTTAATAGTTTCTACTTTGTGCTTTGGAGACAGGTATTTCCAGAATCTATTTCGGCAGTATAGGTGGGTTTGCGAAAGGACCAATGTTAGGAGGAAAGGGGGAGTGGTTAGTCAATATTTATACATGTGAATTCCTCAGTATTGGCACTTATTACTGTACTCTTATATGATATTGGTGGCTCGAGTACTTATTCTGTGGTAAAAATGTCAAACTGCTGGAAAAACAATGAAGAGTAAAACATAAAAGAAACGGGGAATTCCTTGGTAAAAATCAACTATGTAACTTGGGTGTCTGGGCTAGGTGTATACATTGAAAAAGCGGGTCTTTACTGACCAGGCTTTGAATTTACTGAGAAACAGATGCAACTTATCAAAAAGGAGACACTCTGTTGCCAAAGGTGATCAGGTATAAATTTGGGGGCAGATGACACTTACTGAGAAAGGGTCATGCCATGTCCAATTCTATCAAAGTATCAACTCTTTACCTAATGCTGATAGTGCCGACCTTAACAACTTCCGCCCTATCTCCAACATCACTACTCTGGCCAAACTCCTTGAAAAATGCGTCCAATCACAACTTTGCGCACACATTGAGAATTTCCAACTCCTAGACCATCACCAATCTGGCTTTCGGAGTGGACACAGCACTGAATCGGCTCTCATTCACGTCATGGATGACATTTTAAAAATGCTTGACTAAAATGAATCGTGCCTCCTAATCCTCCTTGACCTCTCCTCTGCGTTAGACACTGTAAATCACGACATCCTCTTAACTATTTTGGAGCACAGGATGGGCCTCTCTGATCTGGTGTTGCAATGGTTCTCGTCCTTCCTCCATCACAGATCCCAAAGAATAAAGGTGAACCACTCTCTATCCCAGCCCACACCATTATCCACGGGAGTCCCACAAGGGTCCGCCTTATCTCCCATACTCTTCAACTTATTCCTGGAACCACTAGCTAATGCACTAAATTCAATGAACATTCTCTTCCATATGTACGCAGATGACACGCAACTCTACCTGAAATTCTCCTCCCCGGAAAATTTTATGTCACTCAACACTATCCTCATGAATACTCAAAACTGGCTAACCGAGAACCCCCTCCTACTCAACACTTCCAAAACCGAATTCCTGCTCATTTCTCCTCCGAATCATACCCCCAAGATAGACCTCTGGATGAACCATCTCACTGCCTTCAACTGCCCCCCCCCCCCATTATTGATTCAGCCAAATCTCTCGGAATCACCCTGTACAAGCATTTAAATATGAAGAATCATATCAGCAAGGTTTGCAAGGGAGCGAACAACCAGATGAGACTACTCGGGAATCTCAAATCTTTCCTTCCACAAGCGGACTTCAAGCAGGTGGTCCAAGCGCTGGTTTTGTCGAGGCTAGACTATGGCAGTGCTACGCTCTGTGGCCTCCCTAAATATACCTTGGCCCCACTCAGGGCTGCCTTGAATGCTGCTGCCAGACTGACTACGGCCACAAAAAGAAATGTGCACATTACCCCAGTCTTAAAATCTTTAAATTGGCTGCATTTTGAAGCAAGAATACAGCTAAAGATTGCCTGCCTTCTCACAAAGCTCTCCATTTCAAAAACCCAAGGTATCTAGTCCAAAAGCTAGAATTATCTGGAGGTGGTAGATCCTCAAGAAGTGCGAACTCCTTCCTCCTGAAACCACAGATCTTTCGCAAAAAGAGAACTTGTCAAAATGCGTTCTCCGGTTCTGCCCCGAGGATCTGGAACTCTCTCCCGCCTGAAGTATGCAGAATCTCCTCCACGGTTGCCTTCAAATTGGAAGTTAAAAGATTCCTTATGAACAAGTTCTTACCTTAATTGGGTTTGGATCATCGGCTGTAAGATACTGGACTTACATCTCTACGTGTTGAATTGATTTGCTATATTTCCTTAATTATTCTTTTCTTCCCCTCCCAGATTCGCTATTTTTTTATCTATTGTGATGTGCTTTGATTCACCCTTTGTAACTATTTAGTTTGATTTGTATTTGACGCCTGTACATCCCTGCTCATCTTCCCCCTTAATTGTGAAGCGCTCTGATATCCTCGGGATCATGTTCAGCGCTATATAATACTTTATAAATAAATAAAATAAACTCCGAAAAAGAGGTTTCATAGCGCAAAGGGAATCAGATTCCAGTGTGTTCAACACTGGTGAACTAAAGTTTAAGCAGTGCAAGACTTTCAGGATAAACACTGGCTTTGAAAAGTAATTTCCTTTAGATTCAATGAATGCACATGAATATCCCAAAAATCTGGATTGCTTTCAGCTGTTGTGGATCTATACTGGATCCCCTTGTCCTAACAAATGCTGGCAAAGTAAAAAATAAGGAGCATGTGTAACTTAATGGGAAGTATGATCACTCCCTAAAATGATAGCAAATAACCAATTTTAGAGCAGAATACAATTTCAGAGAAGGAAATCTTCTGACATCTTGTCACCAAGTTTTCACAACTAAGGAGCATTTGTAACTCGCCTTTGTTGTGGTCAGAGTTACTATCTCTGGCTTCATCACCAAGATCATCAATGAGAATTGAAATTGGCTCTTCTTTCTTCAAACAAGAATCCTGCCTGAAAAACGACATTCCTGCAAACAAGTTTAAAATGCTAAGGTTATTGACAGGTAGCTATTTTGTGTTTTCTCCAAAAAATGGGATAGTAAGTGAAAAATAGCATTCACAAGAAACAACCCATGCAAGAACACAATTCAGGAAGTTTTTAACATTCAGGCCCTCATGAACGAACGATTCCATTTAAGAAACCGTAAATTTCGACAAATAACGAGTAGCAATTTGTGATTCCTTAAATGGAATTTACAAAATGGATTTGTTAGAAGGAGTTGCAATTTGTGCACCGACTTCCAACAAATCCATAGGTTTTTTGAGAACCGACATGTATTAATAGGTTGATTCTCAACAAACGGATTCATAGTAGGTCGCAGTTCGACCTACCTCATTAATATGCATGAGGTAGGTTGTACATCGAGACCCACGACTGGCTGAAAAGCCAGGTATGGTGGCCTGCTAGTGTCAGAAGACCACAATGTCTGTGATTGCTTTTAAATAAAGTAATATTTTTTTTATGCAGTCCGTTTTCATTAAAGGAAAACGGGATGCATTTAAAAAACAAATTACACACACTTTTTCTATGAGCAGGCAGTGGTCTCATGGACCACTGTCTGCTCATAAAAAACGTTTTTGTCAACAGTCACAAAGGAGAAGGGGTCCCTTGAGAACCCCTTCCTATTGGGAATGGCTTACCACTTCCTTTGAGGAGGTGATAAAACATTAATATTTTAAAAACAGATTTCGGTTCCAAAATATAAATACATCCCTAAAAGAATCGGTATTTGGAAGGGACGACCTTAACACGCCACTTCCAAATAACGATTCAATTATTATTTCCAAATCCAATTAACGATTCAGTAATATTCTGTAACATATTACCGAATCGCTAATTGGGTTTGGTGAATTTAAAAGCTAATTTTGGAGTCGGAAAGGCTCTGATTTTATTAATTGGAGCCTTACCTACCGTAAAATGCCATGATACATGAGGTCCTCAGTTTTTTTACACCTAAGCTGACAGGGGTCTAGCCCTCCGTGGCATTGTTCTTGTATGCAATTTTACTTCTTTGAACAGGACAGTTCAGCTATTTGGTATTCGAAAGAGAGACAAGAAAACACTTATTTACATTATAGTGTGTCAAATTGTAGTTTTGTAATTATTTGAACAGAAACAGGTGATGTGCGTTTTTTTTCATATGAAGAACCTTGTACGGATATTGCTTCTGGTCCACAGCTGTGCTTGTATTGAGCCCGAATAACAAACTATTTGCTCATCAATGTACATTCATACAGTCAATTCCAATTCATGTCCTTGTTAACGGGATTTGATCACATTTTGGATTCATCAGCTAACTCAAGGTTTTGTGGTTATTCACAAACTTAGCAGGTAGTTTCCTATCCTGAATATGACCCTAAATTTGCTAGTGTCAGGGTAGAAATAAATCAATTTTTGAGTTGGGAAATGAGAAAGGATCATCCATAACGTTAAGGGGGTCTGAGGACAGTATGTTTCCAAAGGAAAACCTACATTCCATCTGGGGAAGTTAAAAAAAAAAAAAAGCCATGAACCGCTAATGTACATTTGCATTTAATTTCTATATTAAAAAATGTACGCTTGTACACCTACATTCCTATTTGAGTAAACAGATAAGGATCTGAATACTGAATCAGTGATAGTTACAGATTGCCATGAAAATTTTCTGGAATTCTTTATGAATTACTTAAGTCAAGCATGCACTCAAAATGTAGGCTTAAGCCAACATGAGTAAATTTCAGATTTTTAAAAGGGCTACTTTGAAAATTGGGCTCAAAGGCTGCATCACATAAAGGGAGTACTGGAAATGCTAACTGAAGATAGTCTATGCCATAGCTTTGGGCTGACTCTGAACAGTTGAAGAGCTGAAGCATCGCTCATTTACCAATTTAAACAGTGGTAAATGGTTGCCTCATAATCTTAAAAGACATATGCTGCAGTTGGCTGTAAATATAGCAACATTTGTTGATAACAGCACATACCTGATAACATTCAGACAGAAAGATAAGACAATTAAAACATAAAGGGCATAGCATAGCAAAACAGTCAAACTTCGCAC
Organism: Calotriton arnoldi; assembly: GCA_963921515.1. Taxonomy (NCBI): domain Eukaryota; kingdom Metazoa; phylum Chordata; class Amphibia; order Caudata; family Salamandridae; genus Calotriton; species Calotriton arnoldi. The sequence goes on from CAWUFW010013683.1 coordinate 410,175, forward strand.
TGCAATAATGCAACACAAGAGCACAAAAACCACAAATCCACATCACCACCACCAAAGAAGTATGCACAAGCATTCTAGTCGCACACTACCACCTCCAGAATCCTGCTTTTCACATCCAGTGGTAAAAGGTGTTTGCTTTAATTTACAATCAAGGAATTTAAATAGCACCAGTCAGAAATGTTTTGTGATCCAGCCCAATGTGTTTGACCTTTAAATGACACAGATATCCAAGTCTTTATACTTCACCTGTGTTGAGCTGAATCATTTTTTTCTCTTCGTTCGATGTCCTGAGAAGTTTTTGGATATTGTTGCTTTCGTCTGTTCGCTCTGAATGACACTTCAGGATTGCTGATCGAGTCATCTGTTACATAAAGACAAAAATCCATTACTTAAACAATCTCTTTAAATTATTTCGTTTTCATATTTAATTTTTCATTAATGCCCCTACTGAATGTCCAGGGCAAGCGTTTAGACATACAGTGTAAGCAATTACTTTGAGGGAAAAATGAGTAAAGAAGATCTTCAGACTCTTTCTGACATGCATTTATAACTGTCTCTAATTCTACCACATTTTTTTTTGTGGTAAATTTTACATTGATCATCGTAAAAGATTTTTACTTTCAATAATGCAAAAGTACAAATGTACAATGTTGCCCAGGTTTGTTCTTTTTAAGAATGTTGCCTGACCATCTGGTCTGCTACTGTGTTGCGTCTTTTTCTAAAAACTAGGAAATGGTATAATTGCCCAAAATGATTTATTGTGTCTTTTTATGCTGATTTTATCTTCTTTTAAACGTTTTTTCTGGCTTTTAATTGAATATTTTAGAATGTGTATTTAATGTTGTATATTGAACTTTTATGCTTGGTACGAAAACTGATCGAATAAAGTGAATTTGCTGATTTACTGTCTCTAATTCTATCAGTGTCTGAAAGAGTGAATCAGTGAGCGACATCTTAGCCATGCTGCTATCTGTGTATCTGGGTATGATCGGCTGGTAATTAGTTATGAATTGGAAAGCTCTTTTTCATTATGAGGGTATTTAACTTCCTATATTGATACAGAGGAGATGTCATACAGCATGCACAGTGGAAGATTTTTTTTTTCTAGTTGTTTCATCCTCTTCTCACCCACCAGCCAATAAAGATATCACAGCAATGAAGTAGCACATGAGCATCTGTTGGCTCCCACCTTTGTTCTTCTGAATGGATCTGTGATTTATGATGTCTAACACTTAACCCTCCTGATAGTCAGAACTTTAGAGTTCCTCTGACAATGATGGCAAGATGGTCTTGATGGAGCAGTACATACATATTCCTTAACAGTATTAAGTAGTAATTAGTGCTATGGATTATTAGAAAATTTACAGGGTCAGTAATGATATGGTATACCTTGTAGAAATACGGTTGCAAATGCTTTACTTTTTGCTAGCATAATCCATAGCCCTTGGGTAATATTGGCTTGAATAGCATTTGCCCCATCCATGCTTTATCACAGAATAGTATTTCACTTGTTTGTTCTTGTGTAGGCTGCAGTATGGACATGTGAAATGTTTCACTCCAATTTTCAAATATGTTATGAAAAGAGGGCAAACTGGAATGTGTGGAAAAAATACTGCTTCAGCCATTCTAATGGGCTGCCTTTTGCCCTTTGGGAACTGACCCATGTGTTTTAGTAATTCTGAGAGTAGTCACGCCATGTTTTCCCGCAAATGGGAGTTGCGGCAACCGAGATTCCTGCTGCAGTGCATAACTGTCAGTGGTGCTATGTAAAAAATGGTCCCCACCGTTTTTTGATCTGTAAACTAGGATCTGATTTTGGCCAAGCTTCCCATTGATTTTGCATCTGAAATGTGGGTTCTGTCCTTCTCAAGTCCAAAAAATTGTTTATCCTCTGCATATTTATGAAAATCCAGTTAGCTGTTAAAGAAGGCTACAGAGTGATTTATTAAATACTTTAAAATGAAATGGAGAGGTTGTGAGTCAAGACTGGATTCCAGTATTAATGGTCACAAACCGGCTTCAGATGATATACTGTGAAGCTTACCTTTGTTTTCACTTTGGCCGTTATATTGAAACCAGTGTATAGGTAAACTCACAATTTTTTAATAGCACGCTGGTGAACCCAAATCGATGGGTACTGTTGCTGGATTAAAAGCAGCTTGTGCAGTGTAGTGCAAGGTAAAAACTCAGTTTTAGCATTATTTAATGCGAGCCATCTGGCCTTCATCATCGGCGGCATTTTGCTCTATATAATTTGTAACCTGTCCAAGTCTGCTAGTGTGTCACTTTTTTTTTGATAATCAAATTTATTTGCATTTGTAAGAAACATACAAACAAAAGACAGCAGGTGATTACACAATAATTCAAAGTCCATCCTCGGCAGACAGCAAAATCCCAACCATGATTTACCCCTTTCAAGCCAGTCCCATCAGTGGGAAAGCAATAAAACAGTATAGGAGAAAGAAGAGGCACATTACTCAAGACAGTAGATTCAGCCATTTGCCCCATATCTTATGAAATTTCTCGGGACATTCCCGGGCCTCAAAGAGGGGTTCTTCTTGAGCCGCACACCAATCCACCCCCCGCTGCCACTTCCGTACGGTAGGTTTGGCCTGAGCCCAGGCAGCCGCGATGTCTCGCTTAGCCACCGCCGTGCCCAGGAAGCGTTTGTCGGCTCTGGAGCCGTCCAGGCGATCGAAAACTCCCAGGAGAAGGCGTATAGGATCGTGAGGGATCTGCCACCCCAGAGTCTGTGTAAGCTCAGACTCCACGCCTGACCATAATGGAGCAAGGGCAGGACATAACCAAACCATGTGATAGAAATCGGCCGGAGCTTGGCCACATCGTGTGCAGTCTGGGGAGGCGCGCATCCCTGCCCTATATAAGCGCGCAGGAGTGAGGTAGGCCATGTGAAGGTAATAGAGTTGGATGAGACGTAGTTTTGAGGAAGTCGTCAGAGTTTTGGGGGCCATAAGGGCATCGCGCCAATCTGCCTCCTCCAGGGGACCCACCCACTCCTCCCACTGGGTTCTCAAGGAGTCTAGGGTAGCAGGGCCGCTATTCACAAGGGAACGGTATATCCGGCCCCCCCGTGCCCAAGACCCCCATCATAACCTGAGCCTCCAGCAGGCTAAACTCAGGAAGCGAAGTGCCCGGTGTAATGTGTGCAGTGAGGGCGTGGCGGAGTTGTAGATGCCTGTAAAATTGGGTGGGGTGAAGAGAGTGACGCTGTTGCAGGTCTGAGAAGGCCCTAAAGTGATCGCCCACCCAGACATCTCCAAGTAACGAGATCCCGACCCGGTCCCACTGCCGAAAGCCCTTGAGGGACGATGTTGCACTCAGCTATGTGCCGTGCCACAGAGGTGTATGTTGGGTAAGTCTCTTGTCCCATCTCGTATAACGCAGGGCGGAGTGCAAGGCCACTAGAACCGCCCTTGTAATAGGTGGAATCGTTTGTGGGATGGGAGCCCCGTATAAGTAGGCTTGGATTTGCGGAAAGTCCATAGTGTGGAGCTCGATCCGATAGGCCGGGTCAGACCAGCCGCCAGTAAACCAGTCATGGACGACAATAAGTCTGGTGGCCAAATAGTAGAGATGGAGATTCGTCATACCCATGCCCCCATCGAAGGGAGGAATCCGGCACCGGGCCAGGGCTATACGTGGTCTCCCACCTCCCCACAGGAACCTAGTAATTACCCCATCAAAGTCTCGGAACCAACTACCTGGAAGGTGAAAGGTGACGTTCTGTAAAATATATAGAAAGCGGGGGAGAATCATCATTTTAAAGAGTGCCCCTCTTCCAAGGGGATTGAGAGGGAGAGATTGCCATCGCTTAAGGTCATGTTTGGCTTTCGTGATCAGGGGTGTAATGTTGAGGGCCCATTCCAACTCCGGGAGCAGAGCCACCCAGATCCCGAGATATTTGAACGACAACCTCCGTAGAGCGATGCTAGACTGCCAGTCAAAGCATGCCCTCGAGGGATGTAGGGGGACCAAAGTGGACTTCTTCGGGTTGAGTCGCAGGCCCGAGGCGGTCTCGAAGGCCTGGAGCACCTCCAGACAACGCGGGCCGGAGCTCTCCGGATCAGCTAAGAAAAACAGGACGTCGTCCGCATAGAGGGCGATTTTATCTACCTGATGGGGTCCCAGGACCATCCTCAGATTTGGGGTTCGTTGCGTATGAGGCAGGCCATAGGCAGGCAAATAGGAGCGGCGAGAGAGGACACCCCTGACACGTGCCTCTCCGAATTGGGAACGCCTCCGAGAGGGCACCGTTGGTCAGAACTCTGGCTCTGGGATCGGAGTACAAGACAAGGATGAGACGTCTGAAATAGGGGCTGAACCCCATCATGGTGAGAACATCCTCCAAGTAGCCCCAGTCAACCGTGTCAAAGGCCTTCTCGAAATCAATGAGCAACAGGGCCAGGTATGGCGTGAGGAGATGACGGTGGGCCAAGGCAAGGTGAAGGCGTCGTATACAAAGCCGAGTACCGCGCGCCGGCATGAAACCACATTGGTCCGGATGAATCAATTTGTGTAACAAGGGACGGAGTTGCTGGGCCAGAGCTGTGGCAAAGATTTTCATTTCCGTGTTAATTAAGGAAATCGGACGGTAGTCCGCACAGGAAGGAGAAGGTGGTTGGGTTTTGGGGATGACCACTATAGTGGCGACATCGGTCTCGGAGGGGAAGGCGCCCCTCTCAACCACGTGATGAAAGAGGTCGACCAGATGGGGCACCAATAAGTCTCGGTAAGTCGCATAGTACTCTTGTGGGAAGCCATCCGGCCCTGGCGTTTTCCCAGAGTGCAGTAGGGAAATAGCCCCATGGATTTCCTCCGGGGTAAGGGGGAGATCCAGGTCTGTCGATTCGGCCTGGGCAAGGCGGGGTAATTGAACCCCTGCTCGTTCCAGCAAGCCGGCCAGAGAGGCCCCGGGGGGCCGGGCGGAATAGAGCCGTGCGTAGTAACCTGCAAAAGCCTGGGCAATGGCCCGCAAGGTGCAGTGGAGGGTCCCATCAGCGTCACGAATTTCAGGGATGATTCTGTTAGCTTTAGGGTAGGAGACCAAGTTATGAAGCAACTTTCCGTTCTTGTCGCCCCAGCCGTATACACGGGCCACAGAAGAGCGCCATTGCATCTTGGCCGACTCCAGGGAGATCTGACGGATCTCATCCCGGATTGCCGCCAACTGTCTGGCGGGTTGAGCGTGGTCCGTCTCTGCAAGGGTCAATTCCAGCCGCAGAGCCTGTGCCTCAAGCTGGGTCAGGCGCACAGTCTGAGCCGCCCGTTTTGCGTGTACCTGTCCTCTGGCTATTCCACGTAGGGTAGCCTTACCGGCCTCCCACAGTGTGCCCGAGGAAGGGACCGAACCCTGATTAGCAATAAAGTAATGCCGCAACTCTACTGCAAGGGCGTCCTTAATGTCCGCGTCCTGCAAAAACCAAGCGTACAGTCGCCAGGCCGCTCGTACCCCATCAGCGGTGCCTCCCAAGCGGAGGGAGATGGCAGAGTGGTCCGAGATACCCCGGGGGAGAATAGAGATGTTCGAGACCTGTTGGCAGTCAGTGGCAGGCAGGAGGACCAAATCGATTCAGGAGTGGGTACGATGGGCCGCTGAAGTGTGAGTGTACTGTTTCGTCCGGGGGTTCCAAACCCTCCAAGCGTCACAGAGACCAAGGGCAGCCGACCAATCGGATAGCCGTTTGGAACCGGTGAGACGCGATGAAGACGGATCACCCGTGGTGTCGAGTGGCGGTTGCATGACTGCATTGAAGTCGCCTGCAATTATGGTTTGACCCTGGGGCAGGGAGGCGATCACCTCTGTAAGGTGGTAAAGAGTAGAGGAAAGTGTAGCAGGGGGAATGTATGTTGATAGTAGGTTCAGGACATGACCCTCAAGCTTACCGGACATGGCAACGTAGCGGCCCTGGGTGTCGGTCGTCACATGGATAGGAGTGAAGGGAAGTCCTCTCCAGGTTAGGATGGCCACCCCGCGAAAACCCCGCACGAAACCGGAGTGCCACACCCTATCGAACCCGTATCGTGCGAGAAAGGAGCATTGAGTTCCTAGGAGATGAGTCTCCTGTAGGAGGAGCACGTCCGGCGCATGACGTTGGGCGCACTTGAGGACCGCCGCACGCTTGATGCGGTCCAACAAGCCATTCACGTTCCACAACAGGACATGAAGAGATCTACTGTGAGTGGGCATCTGAGTAACCGGTAATGTGGGGGCATGGAGGGCCTAGGACGCTCGGGTCCAGGGGAAGTGGCACTTTGCGACTAGGGTGGAAAGATGTGGCAGTGTAGGGTGGTGTGTTGTCTGTCGGTGGCAATGGTGTGCGCAAACAGTAAGCTGTCCTCAAAAACAGAAAGCCGTCGCCCGTACGAAGCCAGAGCAACAGGACCGTAGGGAAGGCGTGGCATGCGGAAGGTGATATGCTGTCTGATGATGGCAATGTCATGTGCAAGTGGCAGAGTGACCTGAAAAAACAAAGGCTCAAACGGAGCCATGGCAAAAACAGTTCGGAGGACAACGGCCCTCCCCCAACCCCCCCCCCCACCCTATACTTCCAAACTTGAAGCATCTGTCGCCCTGAGGAAAGCAAAACAACAGTAACAAAGAGCTAATCTAAAACGTTTAGCAGGGCAGTTCGTGGCAATGATGGACCCCTCCATTCTTAACGGATATCAGTGTCATCAGCTGCATATTTGGCTTAAAATGTCGCAAGTGTTCTGCCCCAGCTCCGGCCTCGCGGGCCTTTATCAATCAGACTCCTGCATCCTCACCGGACCCCTGGAGCGCGGGGCTTCTGGACAGGTCAGAGTCGGACAGGGCTGGGCGCATCGCCCCAGATGGGTCCGGACCCTGGCTCAGGTCGCTCAGTGAACTGGCTCGGCTGTGGCTGTGGAGAACCGGAGGAGCCTCAGAGGAGATCAACAACTGGGACCCGAGTCCCGGCGACCGTGCCGACCCCGCTCGCCGATCTCCCCTTCGGCGGGATCGGGTGTGTCTCCGCTGTGGCTTGGGAGGAGATGAACGTGATTGTGGAGGATCAGACAGGGCGGGAGGGGAAGCAGATCGGATCCGCAGAGGCCGCTCCTCAGTGAGCCAAGTCCAGGCAGCCTGTGGGGTGTCAAAAAACAGCGTCTTGCCCTGAAAGACGACCCTGAGACAGGCCGGGAAGAGGAGACCATACCGAAGTCCCAGAGTGCGGAGTTTTTGTTTGACTTCTGCATACGTTCGACGCTGGGCCTGCACCTCTCTCGTATAATCTGGGAAGAGCATGATTATACTGTTCTGGTATTTCAGGGGACCCTGGGCCCGAGCCTCTCTAAGGATGGTATCTCTGTCCCGGAAGTTGAGAATCCGAACGATGATGGGACGGGATGGAGCCCCGGGAGGAGGCTTGGGCGCCAAGGAGCGTTGAGCGCGCTCGACCACAAACCACACAGAGAGAGCGTCTTTCGGTATCCACTATTTCACCCAGGTCTCCACAAAAGTGTCCGCCCGTCCCTGTTCGACCCCTCAGGAAATCCCACCAGGCGTAGGTTGTTTCGCCGCGAGCGGTTTTCTGCATCCTCCGCCTGACGATGTAGTTCCGCGGTCTGAGTCTGCAGGCGGGCCACTTGAGTCTTCAATTGTCCCAGGTCATCTTCAGCCGTGGAGAGACGCGCCTCCGAAATTCGTGCCGTGGCGTTACGGAGGTCTTGGCGAATAAGGGCCATGTCCACCCGGACCTCGCCGATCTTGCTCTCCACCGAAGCCTGGGAGGTGCCAATAGCTTGCAGGATGGTCGAGAGGTCACCTCCGGCAAGGGGAGAGCCACCGGCAGCCCCCTCCGCTGAGTTCCGCTCAGCGGTGGTGTACTGGTCCATCTTGGTTTGAGTCTGTGGAGCGGGTGTCTTCGGGGCGCGGTCTCTACCCATCTCGGCCGTGAGTGCGAACTAGTGGTAGACCAGCCGGATGAGGGGTAAAGGCTCCCGGGGCAGATAGCTCCCAACGGGGGAGGCCCAGCGCCCAAGCCGTCGATGCTCAGGCCAGGGCACCGAACCCACCCCCGCACAAGCTCACTAACGCCAGACACAGGCCAAAGCAGGGCCGGGCACCTCGTCCTCCGCCGCCCGAAGTGGCGGCCGATCCAAGGAGGATAAAGGCTCTTCTGGCTCAGGGCGGGTGCGGGCTCCGACAAGGACGACTCCACGCCACTCGATGAGTGCGGCCAATACTGTCCCCTCCACCCACGGTGGTGAGAACGCCGCTGGCGGGGGATCCACAGAGCCAGCCGCGTGTGCCCCACCGTCAGAGGCCCGCCGCAACGTTGGGGGGGCGCTGCAGGGCCGAAGCCAAGGATAGGGGGCGATGGAGGAGGCCCACGGCCTGAGTCCCACGCCGCCCGACAAATGCGGTCGAGTCCACTTCCCACGGAGCAGATGTTCACCCCTGGGATACACCAGAGCCAAGGCCGAGGATGGGGGGCTGTAAAGAGGATCTACACCCAGGCCTCCACGCCACTAAACATGCGTGGCCGGTTCCACTGCCCAGTAGGTGTGCTACGGCACCCGAGGCGCCATCCCAGGCCGGCGCGCAAGGTCAAACCTCGTGAGGTCCCAGGCAGTGAAGGGACAAGCGCTCCGACCGTTGGTGCAATGTACAGCCCAGGTGTGCGAAGGGCCAGAGGGGAGCAAGTGTTAGGCGAGTCAGCAGAGGAGGCCAGGATGGGCCAGGGCGGGCCAGGCCTCAACAGGAGGTCTCCACAGCAGCTGGGGGTAAGGCAGGGGCGGGGCAACTCGGGCTCACAGGGAGGGGGGCGCCCAGGCCAAGCAAACCCCCCCCACGCACCCCCGCCACAGGTGTAGCGCACTTACCCCCTTTCCAGTCATCAGATCCGTCGCTGGGCCCAATTCAGGAGACCGGTCAAGAGCCTCACAGGCCGCCCTCGGTTCGCCGCCAGAGGAGGAAAGGTCCCGGGACCGTGGCGGGAAGGGCGGGGGTCGGGAACACTGATGCGATGCACCGGGCAGCAGCCAGGAAGAGGCCTCACGTCCCCAGGAGCGTCAGGGACGACTCGGGCAGGTCTCGTTTCAAAGGCCCAAGCGCAGTCAGCTTCCAGTCCGTCCCTGGGGAATGCCAGGCCGCACCCCCCGTCAAGGCGGCGGGCGGGGAGCTGGAGCGAAGTCAAGCCCCGGCCCAAAGCAGGAGGATGGGCGGCGGATCCTGGGGCCCTCCGCCGCTCGATCCAGCGGCCGATCGTCTGGCTTCAGGGAACGCCGGCCTCCGCAGCCCCCCACAGCCCCACAGGCCAGGCTCAGGAAGGCGGGGATACGGCCAGGCAGGGGAAGGGAGGGCCGCCCCTGCGATCTAAGCGCCGAAGTGCCTCAGCCCTGAAAGCAACCAGAGCGGGCAGTGATCAACCCGGCAGATCTCCGCACCGGGGGGGGGGCCTCAGGCAGCAGGCCGAAGGAGCCGGAGAGTGAGGGCAGAGCGCGAGACTCAAGAACCGGGAGCCGCCATCTTGGGAGCCTGCAGGTCGGAGCTCAGGGCGGAGTATCACCGCTACAGGTAGCTCCGCGAGTTATTCCTTCGTGCAAGGCACTCTCCGCATCAGTAAGTACGGCAGGGAACCAGTGGGGGCTCGTAGGAGCACTGATGGCAGCGGATTTCGACACGGATGATGGAGGGTTCCGGAGCACTTTTAAAGTGCGACCGCCATCTTGACCCGTCGGCCACGCCCCCCTAGTGTGTCACTTTTAATTGGAGGATCACTTGTGTGTCATCGGCATAAGTGTGCAGTCCTACACCTGATGAACATAATCATTAGAAGCATTGCACGTAAACGTCAAACAGGAAAGAGGAAGATGAGACCCCTGCTGCTCCCACAATTTACATTTGTAGGAGAAATGTTCAATATCACACAACTCACCTAAACAGTTAGAAATAATCAGAAGCAGCCAAAGGCTTTATCTGGTACCCAAAACTGTAATCAGCTGATCCAGGAGCACAGTCTGGAGGACTATCTAGGCAGCTAAGATGTAGTAGAATAAACATTACTAGTTCTCCCTTATCTATGATCTCCAGGAAGCTACTTTGTATGCCAATCAATGCAGCTTTGGTGCTGCTGGGTGGTTGCTTATCCATGCTGGAATGTTACTCTCTTTGAAGACATATTAGGCATATCAGAAAAATATATTTAAACAATGTGGGCCCGATTCAGTGGAAAATCTTAGAAGGTAGAAGTCTACACATTGTAGATTTCCTCCTATAATTTGCAAAGATTTCTAACTCTATAGATTTATGTATATCATCAGGACGAAGCATGAAAAGCCATGCATGTCTTTGATTTCCAGGCATTCAACTCCTGCTTAGCAGTTTCTCCTGAGTATTAACTGTAGAATGTATTTCTTTTCCAATGGGAAAACTGTTATGACTTAGTGGTAGCAAGCAGCCTTTCAAATGAGCACCACCAAGGCCCGCTCCCCACATAAACACCCATGTTCCCACCTACATCTATCAGCCTAACTTAGTACTGCATAGACTCCACTGTGCAGTCAGATTTCCTGTGGTATGAAGTTCCATATGCAGGCATAAATATCTGCAGACCCTGTAAGATTGTCTGGCACATCTATGGTTAAGGTATGTGTGCAAAAATATTTTAGAATATGGCACGTCCTTTGCATTGTGCATAGTTAAGGAAGCAGTGATTTGGTCTATAGAGCTTCTTGTATTTCCTTCTTAGGTTTTTATTTATTTATTCATTTAAAATCCATTGGGACAGGTGATGGATTTTGCTAATTTATGTACTTTCTGTACCACAATTCACATAAAACACCAGTCATGTCAGTAAAATGGCAACCATGTGGCTACTCTATTCCCAAAGTTTTGGTTACATAGTATCTAAATGTCTTGTGCCAAGGAGAAGAGCAGAAATAATTCAACTCCTCTTGCATGCTCTCACGGTGTATCCATCAGTATTTCACTATTATCGCAAAACTAGAGAGATGGAGAATACACTCCTGTACGTTACCCCAGTAAATAACTAATGTATCACAACAGGGTACGGAGGATTACTATACACAAGATAAAGAGTCACAAGGAAGACAGTTAACTACATCTTAGGAAAGGGATCAGCACTTGCACACAATTTAACATAACAGGATTTCGAATGAGTAGGAAAGCCATCCTTTATGAAAGAGGATGCCTCACACACATAATAGTGTTGTGCTTCATCATTGGCATCCTCTACCCACCCTGGTAAGATGGTACCACCAGGGCAGACTCAACCTCATCAAAGACTTGGCAGTAGGAGGGGGTTCTTGAATAAAACTACTGGACAAAGCGGGATCCAGGCAATCTAGAAATACCATTGAGTTCCCCGGTTATCACCTTCATTAGTGAGGACTCTAGGTATGTTAAAAACACTATATCAGGCGGGTAAACAGAGTTCTCTGTTCTGTCCTCTTCCATAAAGGATGGCTTTCCTACTCAGTCAAAATCCTGTTATGTAAAATTGTGTGCAAGTGCTGAGCACTTTCCTAAAATTTAGGAAACTGTTTTCCTTGTGACTCTTTGGTTTATCTTGTGTACAGTAAGCCCCCTTATCATGTTGTGATAGCTCTATCAGTATTTCAGCCACACTCCAAAACCACTGTAGCAATCCTCCCAATTTTCTTAAAGATATACAAATGATGTCCATAAGTGCTGTAGACATCAAATGAACAGCCCATGGACATTCTCATAAAATTTAAGAGAATTCCTAGCCTCATCAACCTACTCTGACTTTCTCTGGACTACAACAGCACTAAATTTGAGACTCTGGTAAGAAATTGCAAATTAATTTCACAAATAACTTTCACTTTACTGCTTTTATGATAAGAGGCAGATGCAAGTTGCTGTTGTGTTTTCTTTGCTTTTGTATATCTGCAGGTCAGTGTGCCTGTGCCTATGCATGCAGTGGCAGTGAGAACACTATGTCTAAGCACTGCTATCAGATATCATCTGCTCAGGTGTGTCTCACTCACTTTGGGAATAACGCATACTGTGTCTTCTCTCAGAGTCCTCCTGATCTACAGATATCAGTTGCTCAATTTCTTGAGATCGCAGTGAAAACATGGTGGTGGTAATAAGAGGACCTGCCATTGGAAAGAAGGAAACAAACAAAAATTAGCTGGAGTTCATTGTGTATTTTAAACAATTTCTGAAGTTTTAAATTAAGGCAATATGTTTGATGCCAGAAATGAACAAAATGGGCACTCTTAGTTAAATACAAGTACAACTTGAGTGTTACTGTAGACGGTTTCACTATGAAGAATTTTTAGGAATAAATACAATTTGAAGAATCCACAATGAAAAAAAAAACAGTGGTACAAAATTAAACTTTTCTGTCACATAACTATAATAAAAAGTGCATTGGAACATCACATTTTCTTTATTAGCAGAAAAGAAGTGTGTTAAGGGTACTAATAGGCAAATGATTTGAAATAGGGTAGGTGAGGTCAAGGTAAGAATTAGTATTCGTTTCACAGACAGCACAGGGTCATGATTATTGATGGTTGAAATGCATGTTCTTCATAAAGGAATTTGTTCTAGAAGCACTCCGCTGCCTTTTGGATAGGTTTGCGCAATTCAAATACTCTTACATGCGTAAACATTGTGTTATGTAGTACATTTAATGTTAATTGACATCCTCATTTTAAAGATTGTTCATAGAGAATATTATACAATGGTATTTGCTTATAAATCTATTAGTGACAGACCCATTTTAATATGACTAATGTATACAAATACAGTGGTAGATAAATACATTTCAAGATGATGTATGGAGGTCAAATTATTAACCACTGCACAAATAAAACCTAGAAACAGAGAGAAACTACTTCACACAGACTTAATTGCTGGGCCAAGATAAACCACTTGATAGAGATATCATGATCAATCACCATCCTATATTTTACATGTACTTTTCCCACTCATGCGCATTAAAAAAGCAAGCATTGGTAAAGGAACAGGTCTCGCCTTTTCGCATTGCCAATACAGACCTATTGGCTTTGCCAGTGAGTTTTTTTGCCAATGTCATTCAGCAGCTCCAAAATCAGGAAAACTAGTTACTGCTGTTAGCAATGCTGTACCACATTGGGGGGGAAAAAAGTGTGATGATGCACACGTATCAACAGTAATGTGGCATGATGCACGGATAATATTTTGCTTTTATTTACTGTTTCAAGATGATAGTGACATTAAAACGTGGACCAAAGTGCCGTTTTTATTTTCAGAAAGGAGCAGCGCGTCAGCAAATTGCTGCTGCGGGGACATCCATAAAAGATTTTAAAGGAAAAATAAAAGCGAGGCCAGGGAAGCAACAGTGGACCACGTGGGTAGGTACAGTGAGCATCAGGAGCAGCAGGATGTAGCAACTGGGAAGGTGTGTGGAGGATATATGAAAAAAATAAATACAACATTAGAGAAACCAGAGTGGAAGGTGGGTGAGCAGGAGAAGCAACTGATGAAAAGGAGAGGAACACGGAGAGAGAGAAGGGGCACAGGACAGGAGAAGCAATAGACACTAGACAACAGGGGAGTAACACTGAGAGCACTGGGACTGAGATTTAAGGAGGGAAGCAGAACACAAGGGGAGAGAGCATAACAACACATGCACTTGCATGGAATGTTAAAAAAAGTATGTCCCTGAAAGTAAGCAGTGGAAGGATACAAGTCATCCAATCAATAGGATGGTAAGTTATTTATGCTCCAGGTGAAGTAAAACCACAAGAAGAGGAAGCGAAGCCACTGAAGAGTAAGCAGGCAAATGAGATTGCCACTAAAGCCAACCAATGATTTGGAATGGGCTAACCCAAAGTCCATTGTACGTATTGGTAATGTTCACAATAGGTCTTCAACAACAGACTGCTAAAAAAACAAGTATTTGCAATGCAATAGGTCTCGCATTACTGATAGTTTGAGGTATTGGCGTTGCAAATAATAATGCAACGCCAATAGCTCCTCCTTTCAGTAATGCGAGACCTAGTGCATTGCAAATGCTTGAGTAGTGAGCCAGGAACCGGCATTGTATGTACCGCAAGCTGCTCCTAGAGGTCCCTAGTGAGCAAGGCACCAGCATTGTATGTCTCTGTGCAGTACTGCAAGCTGCTCCTAGTGGTCCCTAGCGAGCAAGGCACCAGCACTGCATGTCTTGGTGTAGTACCGCAAGCTGCTCCTAGAGGTCCCTAGTGAGAAAGGCACCAGCATTGCGGACCTCTTTTGGTCACATATTGTACTGCACCCTGCAGAAGATATGGTAAATCCACCCTTCCCATAATGCATTGCATGCAAGACAGTACTATGAGTACATTCAAATAGCTATGTCCATATATACAATTAGTAGCTTTAAAATGTGATAAAAGAATGATTACATTAATTTTGGATTAGGTTGTACTCTGTGTGGAGCTGATGAAGGGAAATTTATAGACTGTCTCATATAAATGTGAGATGTTCTAGTGAACGAAGTAACCACTACCAGCCTAGCTTAGCACCAAGTGTGTGTCTTGCCTGAAACCTTTAAGAAAATAGTCCCTTGAGGCTGTAATTAAAACCTAGGGAGTAACAACACATGTAACAGGGGGTGTCCTCATGGGAGGTTACAAGAAGAGACAAGGTACTAAGGAGGGACTACTAAGCCTATTGGCCAATGAAAAGCCACCATTTACAAAGGACAGGAGCCAATTAAAAAGATGGGCGGAGCTTTATGCACATATCCTGATAACAGCATGTCTCGAAGAGACAGCGCAAGCGCTGCCTAGGCGAGACCTAAAAAACTGTCTGTAGGCGAAACCTAAAAAGATTATGACGAACCTATTTAAAGGTGGACATGTTATAAATATGCTTCCAGACAGGAACAAGAATATAGAATGTGACTGAAGTTTGGAGAAAGTCTTAAAGACTGTAGGAATAAAAGGTCACAAAGACAAGCAACTTAAGAATTTATAGATTCAGTGAGCCATTAAGGACAAAATATTTCTAGCAATCAGGGTAAAGCCAAGATATACTGGATTGATGCTTGTTTAAATCTTAGCCAATATGATAAAATATAGAAGGTTTGCATCAAAAACCTCTGCACTGAAAAAGGGTATTTATTTACATTGTTTTCCAAAGGGCTACATTATCACCCCGTGGTCACTTCCGAATCCTGGATAACATGGTTAAATTAGGTAGAGCTCTGTGAACTGTGTAAGTGAGTTGCAGGCTAATAAAAGTAAAATTAGATATAAAGCATCACAATCCAACTTTATTTTGCTGAAGGCCAGCTTTAACAGTTTCATTTTCAAGATTTTTCTGGAGTGTAAGTGGTTGGGTTCTGATGGAGTTGGTGGTGCGGTGAAACTGTAATAAAAAAGACAAGACTCCTCTTGGCAAGGCAAAAGCAGGTTTACTGTCAAGGCAGGGAGAGTAGCTATCCCCACACAGGTAAACAGCTGGTCTCAAAGGGATGCTCGCAGGCAGCCACTTAAATAGTCACACGAGCAATGTGCTTACAAACATGGCAAATACTAGGTTACTCAATAGTCATATATTTATCACAAAAACATCACATCACCTGTGTCCTCAAACTTCTGACCCTTTCTCTAAACACTCTTTATTGCAATTCTAACAATGCTTAACAAACCATTTATTTACCTCTTTCATATGCATGTGTGTTTTATTATTCTTCTCCCAAGACTTCTTATCAGATTCTGTGCACTCTTTGCTAACTTTACCTCTTGCCCTTATTCTTCAGGTCACGTTTTCAATCACTGAGAAAACAGAATACGTGCTTGTGTGCTGTGACCATAAATTCCTTTAGGCCTGCAAACACGGGTTTTCCTTTAACCAAGACCTTGCTGATCATGCACTCTATTTTTCAGTGAACTCTTCACCTGTCTTGCATCATTGTGAAACATAGGCCTGCATTGCTCATTCATATATATAACTCTGTGACGCTCTCTGCTGTCTGTGGTGGCGCAACTTCTTCACATTTCGTTTCTTCTCTAACATTGGTGACTGTTTATTTAGAGTTTGGGGCTTTGCACCCCCAAGGACCACAACTGTGTGGGCAAGCAGTGCACAAAGGTATTTGTTGACCCACAAAAGGCATCTGCGGAGCACCCGCCTTGCTGGTGTTTGATTTCAATCATAAGACTGCTATTACCACAGAAGCAAGTGCCTATGGTCTGGGGGGCAGTTCTAGTCCCTCTGTCGATGACCACAAACACTGCATAATCTTTAACCCTAGGTCAAGAAAGGAAGTCAAAATGGCTTATGTGCTGACTCAGTAGCAGACCTTGGCCGGGATGAGCTTGTGCAGTTTTTAAGACATATGTATAGTGACTTCAAAATATATACAAATCTTTGGTCATCTTCATCCATACGGCTGGTAAAACTACCCCACACCTGGCAAGATGGTTATTCAAAAAGTAACATTTCAATTTCATCATGTGCTATGCACATAGGACTATATAGTGGCTGTTTGTCTTTCTTAATTGTCAGTAGAGAAGGAACTCAAGAGTAAGAACACTGGTATAGTGAACTGGATTTAAAAAAAAAAAAAAGGGAGGCTGTAAAGGAATGCATAGGAGAAATTGAGGTGAGAAGTACAAGATAGTGAAAGAATTAATAGACAAGGGGTGGCCTGAGTTCAAGACAGATGCAAGTGTGTAAGCTCTTGCCTAGATAGCAAATCAGTTCTCGATGGAGGAGGTCATACTTACTGGAGGCAAGGTTTAAAATCCTCCTCGAGGTTAGAGTGCCCATCTACCACGCCTTTTTCACAAAGTGTATATGGGCAAGAGCCCCACTAAGAGAAAGGGTATAGAATACTGCTGAGGGCCCAGGATGGGATTATCATAAGGAAGAAAGAAAAACTAGCTGCAGTGCATCCTCAGAGTGACAAATCCCACAGAGCTGCCAAAAGACTATTGTCACCTCTTGAGTATCTTGCAGTTCACGGAAAAAGTGAACTAGTGATATAATATTCATACCTTAAATCAAAAACATAGATATTAAATAACCTTATTAGACAAACATTTCTAATTGGACCGAATGGGGGTTATGGGACAGCCCGTGACAGTCGAACTTTAAAGAGGGATGTAATTGTAAATTTATTTACATAGCAATTACTACCCCTGACGAGGCGTCAAAGAACTTTTCAGAGAGTAGCACCCTCTCCGGAACTCAAAAGGATTAGTGGTGGATTAGGATAGGGAAATATGAATATAGTATTAGTATAGGGAGGTTTCAGTTAATTTGAGTAGAGGACATGTGACTCTGTTAGTTGGATTGAATAGAGTAATGAAGGGATAGAAGAGGGAAGAAAACCAGAAGTGTTAATTGGGAGATCATAGTAGTAAGTTGAGGTCTAGGATGAGTAAGTAAGAGATGGAGGAGGGAAGGGCCTGTAGAAAGGGAGAAAGAGAATCAGAGTAGAAAAATTAGGTTTGGGATGAGTCAAAGGAGAGATAACATGAGGGAGAATTTAGTAGGGTTGTTTGAGAGATCATAGTTTAAACTGATGTTTGGGGTGGCCAGGAGGTGTAGAGGAGGGAGGAGTCTAGGAAGGGTTATTTTGGAGATCATAGTAGTAAAAGGGGTTTGGGATGAGAGAGAGTGAAGATAGAGGATACATTGATAGAGGTTTAGGGTGATGATAGGACAGAGTAAAGCTTTCAAGAGTCATTTGTTTTGCTTGTACAATAGGACTAAAATAATAAATATATAAATGAAATTAAATCCAGTATTTGTAAAACGTGAACATTTACCCGAGGGTGTCAAGGCGCTCGGGCCGTCGGGAAGATTAAGCAAGCTATTGCCCAGAGTCACATGGTGCTGGGCTAACCTGCCGCAGGTGCCGGGGATCGAACCGTGAGGCCCCGTGTTCCGGAGTCAGCCGCCCTGGCCGCTGCGCCACACCTCTTCTATAGATACATGATTACATAGTAAGGGAGTATATGTGTAAGGAATATAATATATTGAGATTTGTGTGCTTTGCTTTTGTGGAGTAGTGAGAGGAGATATTGATTTAGTGGTTTTCTGTGAAAGATTTGTATGTGCAGTACTGTTGGTGAGTGGTATTTCAATAGTACAGGGGTAGTGATATGTTTTGGAGAAAATATGTGGTGTGTAAGAGGAAATGGACAAGAGTTATGAGTGTTTGTGTTAGATTTGATCACTGGAATAGGTAATGTGTGTGGTGGAGTGGCGTGTAAGGATTGTATGGTTGTGTGTAATTGGTAAAAAGAGGAGGCGGGTGTTGGTGGATGGTGTGATGAGAGGCTGAGTTTGGTTTTGTCATGATAAAAGGGGATCTGTTAGGAGCAAATAGAAGCTAGAGCTGGTGTTTTGTTTGAACAGGGAGTGTGTGTCTGGATGCATTAAAGTTATGTAAAATGTGGCTTTGTGTTGTGTTGGTGATGTGAGGATGTGTTAGTGGTATAGGACAGAGTTGTGTTTTGTGTGAGAATGCAGGTGCCGTAGTGGCGTAATTGAAGTAGGATCGTGTGTAGGTGTGGTTGTGGGGTTTTGTAGTAGTTGTGCAGTGGTTCAAAACACATTGAAATCCAAATGTGGTTTGTTTGTGGTGCATGAGTAGAATACCTTTGCTGATATTGTGTTTGGATGTTGGCAGATGTGGAGGGCTTAAGGTGGTAGCTCATAAGTGAAAACTAGGCAGCATCTCTGGCCCTAGACCTGACCCGAACAGGCCCAAACAGGCAACTACCCATGACCTCTCCGCCGAGCCAAAATAGGCAACTGCATTTGTCCTCTCTGCCCGGGCTGAGACGCCCTGAGCCCTATGCTTAAAATTGCCCTATTGGCCAATGGAACCCTAGCCCTAAACTCTAGAGCCAATGGGAGACCTGCCCCTATTAACCAATCATAGCCCTAACCCTAATAGCCAATCAAAGCCCTAATCCCTAAGTCCAATAGGAAACCCTAGCTGCCAATCAAAACCCTAGCCCAAAAAGCCAATCAGAACTCACACCCTAGGCCCTTAGACCTACAGAAGTACTAGTCCAAGCAACCAATCACAGCAACAGATGCAACAACCCATAAAAAACATATATAAGAGCCAAGTGACCTTAAACCCAGACTGATGTGGCAGGGGGGTGCTCCTCTATTCAGAATTTCCTTGTGTAAAGAGAGGCACAATTCACACTTCCTAGCTTCCATATTCTACTTTTCAGGTAAGGGACAATTTTGAAGCTATTGAAATATTGCTTTTCGCGCATTTAAACTAATCACTTTTTAAGCCAAAAAATGAGTGCTGCCTACACTTTCCAAGCACAGTTTAAAACTGCAGAGCAGATTAAGCAGTCTCCTAAGCACACTCTGGTGAACGGGTGGTGAGGCTGTAAAAAAAAAAAAAAAAACTGGGAGGGAAATACATACAGTCACGGGTAGAACAAAGCATCAGTTTGAAAATACCAAGTTTCCAGATAGACAAAAGGTAAATTCATATAGACACGGTTAGAACAAAGCATCAGTTTAAAAATACCAAGTTTCCAGAAAAACAAAGAGGCAAATGTAAACAGACATGGGCAGGGGAAAAGCACTTTTTAGGTCGAGCCTAGCGTTGCAGCGCATGCGCTGCTCGCTTTGCGAGGCATGCAGTATTCAGTATAGCGAGGAAGCTTTGTGGAAGCTCCGCCCACTCTCCGCCCATCTTTTTCATTGGCTTAGGTCGTAAATGCTGCCTTCCGATTGGTTTTAGGCTTGTTAGTCCCTCCTCATGACGAGCATGTCGTCATTTGTATCCTTCCATGGCTACTGGCCCCTTTGCTCTTAACACTATTTTCTTCCCCGTCTCCCCCCTCCCGCAGTCTGTGACTTCTCGCCCCCCCGCCTCCCCCCACTCCCGCTGTCCGTGCCTTCTCGCCCCCCTGCCCCCGCCCGCACTCCCGTTTTAAATGCAATAGGTCTCGCTTAAATGCGAGTCCTAATGCATTGCAAATGCTTGTTAAAAATTACAACAAAAAATCTATACTGCGGTAAATGGCTTAGCTTCCTATGAGGATTCAGGCGTGTTAGCCAAAATGGAATTGAACATGCACTGCATGTGGTTTATACATTTGAGAAAAACTTGTTAGGCAGCAAAACGTTGCATTCTGTGATTTGAAGTTTTTTCTTTAACGCTATATTTGTTGACTTAAAAACCCCTGCATGCAAATCACTCATTTCGCCTATCCCCACTAGCAGCTGTTAGCAGTGGTCCACTCTGAGTCAGTGATCCATCATTGCAGTGGGACCGCAACATGTATGACCCAAAGTTAAAAGGGGATTTGAGTGTCTCCTTTTATCTTTCGTTCAAACCGGTCCAGTCAACCATCGAAAATGCTTTCGCCAAAACCCGACACACACCAGCAATAGTCACGGAGCATCAAGAAACTTCAAGACCCCCCCTTACCTCCATAGCCCTCATGCAACCACTGGAGATGCCACCAAATACCTAGTCCTAGAACACAACTTGGGTCGGCTCAGAAACCAAGCTCTCTAACCTCTGCAGCTCCCGGGGGCACCAATCAAAGAAAAAAGATGCAAGCGCTGTGGCTGCAGAGTAGCGGCAGCAGAGCGTGCAGATCCTGGAGACACACGGATGGGAGATTCATGAGGTCCTACTGTATCTGAGGCAGCCAGCGGATGTGATCAGAAGCGAGTGGTACCCAGAGGAGATAGTGTCAGGCCATAGTGATCACTTAGTCATAGAAGCAGTGAACTGAGTACACTGTATTTCAAGATGAAACTATGATGGATGAGGTGGGAAAAGATGCACATAGAACTACCAACAATGAAAAAGAAGATCAAGCACGTACAAATGTTTCCAAAAGACATGTTACAGCTCCAGTTTCGGGGCATTGTCAAGGTTAGGAATCCTAGGATGGTGTATAAGGGTTTGTTAAAAAAGTATATGGGTGAGAGGAAAAATGATTAAGGTGAATAAGAAAACAGTCAGACCAGATGATGGGGAAAAATAGAGCTTGAGTAGGGGGTTTAATTTGTTGGATTGTAATTATATGGCATGAGGTTGAATGATGTGGAGTGGAACTGTGTGGAGCTGAACTGTATGGCATAAAATTATGAGATGCTTGAATGTGTTGTGTGTAGTGAAATTATGCGGTGTGGATTTGTGTGTTGGGGAATTGTGTTGCACAGCTGTGTGGCGTTGTGTTGAATTACTTGGAGGTGAATGCTTGTTGTTTTCATGGGTCAGCTGAGTGCCGGGCACAGAATACATTGGTTGGCTATATTGTTTAGTAATCTTTGTGGGGCTTAGAATGCTGTCGACTTGGAATGCAGGCAGCATATCTACTGCAGTGCTGAGGGAGCAACCTTCATGGGAGGTGAGAGGACTCCTGGTTCGGGCGGTTGCATTTATCACCACTTTGAAGTTTCAATGCGGGCTCTGCTGGGGGGGGGGAGGGTGCAAGGTGATCAATGGCACCTCGCTGAGTCTCTGTATTTACTCAGTGAGCCAGTGGTGTTTCTGCAGCTTTTCTCTCTGGTAGCATGTTTATTTTGGCATGAGGGGCACAAATGCAGTTATTCTATTCCTCCTAGTAGACCATGGCAGCTACAGCAGCTTGTCTGCAGTGATGTTTTCTTGAATGTCCTTTAAATTACAAACATCTGCAGGGGCAGCCATTAAAACAAGAAACAAAATGGTTTGTCTGTAGAGGTTTTCGGTTTCCTGTCCACAAATGGTGCCAGGGTGGGTGGAGGGAATAAAGAAACACCAGCAAGGGTAGCGGGTGAGAAGGGGGATAAAGAAGGACACACATTACAGCATGATCTGCAGAGGAAAAGAAGCAACAAGGGTGGGAGGAGTCGGAGCGAGTGAAAACACGAGCACTGGTATGGAGTGCTCAAAGACAAATAAAGTAGCTCCTAAAACGGGAGCAGTAGATGAAAACAAGTACTTGGTCCATGCTCTGGGGGGGGGGGCAAACACAAGAAGAGGCATGATGCATGCATGCCATGGAAAAACGGGAATGAAGGATACATGAGAGACGTTGCAGCGAACCGATAATAAGCCTATGGGTGGGCTGTAGTCCACTGATTGTAAACAACATGTCTTGAAGAGACAGCGCATGCGCTGTAGCCAAGACCTAAAAAGTAGCACAAAAGCATTTTTAAAAAACAAAATGTTTCAGTGGAGCAGGTGGGGGATGGAGCAACACGGGGAGAACACTAGGGCAAAGGGTGAAGCACATGGGGAAAGAGAGCACCACAAAGAGCAGGGGTAGGGAAGCACATGACAGGGAATGAGGATCGTGAGGTGGGTGGACAGAGGAACATTAGCACAAAGGGGAGAAGCACATGAGTGAGACAGCTGCCCAATATGTGCACTCACATGGAGTGCTTAAGCTAAAAGAGAAAAATGATAAAAGTATGCAGTGGAAGGTATAAATGCCAGCCAATCAGAGAGCTGGTAAAGAGGCTATGCTCCAGCGAAGGAACAAACTCAAAATTGACAGGCTGCAACATGGAAAGCCATAGAATAAGAAGCAAGCAAATGAGAGTGACAATAAAGCCAACAAATGGTAAGCAATTGTTGGGCTATAAGCACAGGTAAGATAACAGTAATCCTACAGCTGAGTATAGCCTAGCTACAATGGTAGGTCTAATGGACATTGCTAAGAAAACTGGTGTAATAAATTAGTCACCCCACAACAAAAATGGAATGAAAAATTAGATTTGCAATTCACAATTCCGTTAGTAAAATTCATTTTCTGGATGACCCGTTAAAACATTACATTTTATGAAACTTTATTTGAAAAAAATTGCCATGACCAAAAAAGAAGAAAATACTAGTTATTAGAGATTTCCAGGCTTCGTTGACCATAGGCAGCCCTAGTTTAGAGACCAGTGAAGAGTGCTTCATACACAATTTGAAGCTAGTAAATAAACAGCCAGATATCCCTTCAGCACCACCAATCCTTGAAAAATTTACACTAGGGATAATATAAGGCCACCCAGGATGCCAATAGGAATTATCAAGAAACTTAGTACTACAAAATTCTATTGCTCTGTAAAAAACAAAGAACACAGAAAGTTCTGGAGTCTTTGACGTAAAAGTACATTGTTGGAATCTGCGGAACTCACACCTTAAAATCGAAGGAAGTAGAATGGTGCAAACACGTAGAACATCTGTAAGCTTCAACTGATTCTGGTGGTCAGCTGCAGCTACTGTGTTACCATCAGAGAAATGACTATTTCCCAGATACAAGTATAAAAACTCATCAATGTTGGTAGGTCCTCCAAGGCAACAGAGCCAAATGGTATTCTCATAGATGAGTGAAAAATCAATCCTCTACTTTGGGCCAAAGCATCTGAACAAGTTTTTGATGATGTTTTGCAAAATGGTAATCCTGGTGTGGGAGTATGTTAGTCTCTATTCAGAAAGTGCGCTAGGAATGATTTAAAAATGAGAGGAAACTCCTTGTGAAATATATTGCTTACCCTGGTGGTTGCCTGGGCCCTAGAGGGAAAAAAAACAAGCATTTGCAATGCAAAAGGTCTCGGATTTGCGAGAGTTTGAGCTATTGGCACTGTAAATGACAATGCTTTTTATTTATGTGTTTTGAAAACGTGCAAGCGGTGTTTATAGTCCTTGCTTACGAGAAGCAAAGCTGGCAGTAACTGCGCCTCTTTTACTGCCAGCCTTGCTTCTATAAGTAGAAAGTGCGTATTTACACACCGTTTGCAAGTTTTCAAAACTCAAATAAAGGCGTTGTCATTTACAATGCCAATAGCTCAAACTCTACAAATGCGAGACCTATTGCATTGCAAATGCTTGTTATGATTTTCGAGGCCTGAAGACTTATGTTTTCCAGTGTGGGACACTGGGAGTAACTTGCCAGTGACTACTTTTGGGTCCAAAGGGTCCCCCAAAATAAGTATGTTCTTCTCCCATATAATTTAGTATTCAGTACAGTAATGGATCTGCCTGCCTTTAGCCAATCATCATACTGATATCATCCATCATATGATTTACTTGGGACTAGAGAAACCCAGCAAGACAGATGCAGATGACGACTCTTCCCCCAGTATCCACCCTAAACTGCTGAGAAAGAAAGAGCAGCCTTCTGAGGAGTGCACATTACTGTAAGTGACTAAATCCATCCTCGTGGAAACTGTTATAGGAGAGGCAGCAGGCGTGGCAAGCCACCAATGCCTCACAGAGGAGAGCGGATAAATGAGGGTGAATTGCAATCCTGAATGAGGAGGGGATGAAAACAATGGACACACTAATCAGCTAGGACTCTTTCGGAGTGACTGGAAGTACAAAGGACACCCGGGCTTATGTCTTCTATGTTCTTCAGAAGCTCTTATATGGCCTCATAAGGCACAGAAAGGAGAAGTGTGCAAACAATGCAGTCCCAGAAGTCACAGTGCCTGGAGTCCAGGTTCGATATCACACGGCCTGATGTGGAGCAACTACTCAACAGGGTGATTACCTGAGCACCACAACTCCAGGTAAACGCTTCCTGCGAAGAAGAGCTGTGTGCAAACTCCTTTAATAATAAATCAGCCTATATATGGCACATTTTAACTTGCTTGTGTGGTCTAATGGTTTTACATTGATATCTAGTAATGGTAATACAGCCACATCTAAGTTATCATTCAGGCCAAAAAGCTACAACTTGTATTCACAGCACTATAACTTCACTGAAACGGTCATGAACCTAGCCACCAGACTAACAGCACTGACAGCACAGCCAAGAGAACGGGTGTTAATAACTGACCACATTGTGCGTTTCTTGGCAATTCAGTGCGGCTTCAGTCTCAGATCTGTCAAAACTGGGAAGGTTGCTTAGATTGTACACAACTTTCAAGTGCTCCATAAAGAAACAGAACATTTAATGTTCATTCAGATACGCACAGTTAATGAGCCAATGCCTCAAACACCTCCCATCTGTCAAGCACCAAGTATGCTAATTCTCCCAGAAAAATATAATGTAGTAACATTTTAGAGATGTTTTGATTTGGCACAAATTAGAAATTTAAAGGAGAATTTTTTGGGCTGAATGTGGCTAAATAGCTTTAAAGCTAGTAAACTGTGTGACCCACAAACCAATCCACTTCCAAAATCAGATTCAAGGGGAAAAACCGTGCCTTTCTACCTTCAAGGGTTTACTAGACAGATGAAAGGACTTCATCCGGTTCTGCTTCAAATGCTGGATATAAACCACGACCCTATACATCTCCACAATGGGGAAAACGTGTGCTCCTGCGTAGGCTTGAATGCGTCCTAATAACCCACTAAAAACCCACTGCAAATAACAAAACACAGAGGAGACCAGGGAATGGTCTGGAATCGCATGTACTAAGAATCAGGGCTTGGCAGAACACAGGCAACAGCACGAAAGAAAATATTTATCTACCAGATAACTGGGACGTGTGAAAATGACAGGGAACCCGCATAACCCTGAGTGGCCCTCACGGAGAGCAGTGAGACATTCACCAGATGCAGGCCTCACACCCAGTTCATACCAAGCTGCGTGCTGGAGGAAAACGAGATGGCGCTGACCGACTCTGGTTTAGGTTTGACACCATAAAAAGCAGAAATCTGTCTGTCATGTTTTAGAGTTTCATAAGAGTGGAGAGGGAACGTATGGCGATGAAATAAAAGTTCTTTCACTAATTAAAAATTTGCTACATTATTTTTAGCGCAATTTCATGGCATTTTAGAACAGTCATATGCTGAAAATATGAGCGATCCGCTGCTGGCGCAGCTCCTGTTGCCGTTTTGCAATTTTAGATCGGCCTCTTACTCACCGATACTTTATGGACGTCACACAGATGAAAGGAGGGGTCCTCGGATTCGAACCTGTGCCCGCAGCAGGCTCCGGAGAGATCACACACACAAGTGTCCCAGCACAGGGTTGGGAACAGGTGAAGAGCAGGGAGGAGGGGGGCGGGGGGGAGAGGGAAAGCACCTGACAGAGCGGTCTTTGTTTCATGCCTCCGCCTGAGGAGTTGGGCGGGAGCAGCATTCCACAAAACTTTTCTTTTGCCGCTCTGTTCCCGTTTCCCTTTGGTGGCCCTCTTCATCCCCGTGACAGGTATCCAGGCAGGTGCCAGCGAACGTCCTTAGCCAGACACCATAACCAAATACAGCCCACGCCCCTTTCCTCTCCGGGATGTTGTGGCCTTCACCAGAGCGCAGCCCAGGCCATGGCACCAGGCGCCCCAGAACACTTTACAAGGAGAGTCAAGCGGAGCCTTAAAAAAAACAGAGCAAAACCAGTGGTGCGCGCGCACCGCAGAGGAGCGGAGGGGGAAAGGGAGCGCGGCAGCGAGGCGAACGCGCGCTGGTGCGCGTGCTAGCCACCGATGGGAATGGGCGGAGCAAAGGCGGGACATGCGCCCGCCTTTGCCCAATTGCGTGCATTACTTTTTTTTTTTAAACACGCTAAAGCCAATGGCCGCCGCCGAAAGCAAAACCACACGCACGAGCGTGTGGGCAGCTTTCAAAAGCCCATACAAGAGGTCTCGGGCTGCGCGAGCAGTGCTGCGCACTGCAACGCTAGGCCCGAGACCTAAAAACTACTAAACTGGACTCAAATGGGAATCAGAATATGGCATGCCATTAATAACATCACAATTGCACTACCTATGTTGGTTTCAGGAGCAACACACATAAAAGATGCAGGTTTTGAAGTTTACAGCAGGGCTTTTAAAAAATTGGAAGGACATTGTTTGCCTTGAAAGGGATTCTAACCCAGTTTTGTCACTGGAGGCTACATGATGATACTTGGGCCAGGATACAGCACTCCAACGTGGGTGTTTCTATCAAAAGATACTGACCATAAATGGGCTCTCCCAGAGTTCAATCCTGGTGCCAAGATTATTTAAATAGTATCGGAACTGCCAAATTTTCAGGAAACAAACTGCTGTCCCACCTAAATAAGAGGTGATTATATTTTTATGTTCTACTATGCGACTGATTTAGTATTTGTACACAATGTCCTGCTGGGCTATAGTTTTTGTTCTTCTAGTTAGAAGCGGTTTATAAGCTACCAACATAAACACAAACAAACCCCTCTCCGTCTTAGCCTAAGATCATCTACTATAATAATATATTGTGGACTTGCTATGATTTGTGCTACAGCAGTGTGTGAAAAATAACTAATCATATTATGTGTAACCATGGCAGTAAAACCAGGAGCTCTATAGCATTAAACTATTTATGTATTTATCTTGCAGTTTTATATAGCATGAACAAAACCCAACAGGGTGTCAGACCATTTTACAAGAGAACCAGTTCATACTGCCTAAACAGTTCACATAGGCAAAGTTTCAAACTGGATCATATTAGAACAGACACAACCTGCACAGAGCAATTTACATTAGAACAGTTAAAATAAAAGTTTACAATAAACGTTTTATAGGATAAAAGATACCAATTAATCATGTAATTGCAGGAAATTGCATGTCCAGTTCCTTAATTTCGTGTGAGGTCCACACACAGCATCGCGTATCTTGTGAAAGAGGTGTGGCGCAGCGGCCAGCGTGCCTGACTCCGGACCACGGGGTTCACGGTTCGATCCCCGGGGCCGGCGGCAGGTTAGCCCAGCACCATGTGACTCTGGGCAATAGCTTGCTTAATCTTCCCGAGGGCCCCCAGAGCCGGGACAAGAGGGTAGCTGTGCGCTTTACAAATGCTGGTATTGCTGGTATACAAGGGCAGAATCATTTTGACAAGTATAAATCATTTTTCATAACTTCCTCAATTAATAAAATTGCAAATACCTCTCCCCAGCTGTTATTTTGTAATTCTTGTGTGGCTGGTCCCTCACCCTCAGTTTCTGCTGCTAGACCCAAGTATAATTTTAAAGATCTGCGTTTCTCTGGCTCTGGTGTACCCTTTTTATTTTTCCCATTGAAAAACACAATTGTTCCTTACACTTCTTTTCATAAAGAGAGCGTTGCGTCACTATTTCTCAGTGAAACAGTTTTCTTTGTTTGAGCCTCTGCCTCCTTGTGATCTTTCTGCATGCCTTCCCAAACATTTGTATGCCAGCTTGTTGCTTTTACTGTATATCTTTAAAATACTGATCAACGTGTCTTTACTATTTTTGTCACTTCAGAGTATGGCTACTTGTATATACTTATCAACCATAAATTCTGGAATTCACTCTGATGACTTCGTTTGTCTTCATGTACTTCAAACACTTCTCAACAATTGGGTGCTCACAGGAACAGTCTACTTCACACCTGAAATGCCAGTATACTGGTGGCATTTCAAGTGACACTGTAGGTACCTTTTTAATTTATTGGAGAATACCAATAACTTGGTTGCTTCTGTAAGACAGATTGGTAGGACCCTGGGCACCAAAAACACCAAAATGTAAGGAAAAGATAAAGTAATCAAATTTGAGAAACATGCATCAGAGTCATGTAACTTGCATGGCAGAGTGTGTTAAGTTATGGTGTGTGTATTACTATATTGCATTTCTACCATTTATAATCCTGGGATTCTCGTTGACTAGGAATCAAAATTCACTGTGGACTATGTCTTTTGTTATGTTTCATAATATTTAGAGGTGAAGCATATTAGGATGTGGATAGCAGGACTAGGCTAATATATTGCACAGTAATGGATACTGGATAGCTGGTTAATGACTTGTGGGAAATGGGATTTTGTGTTGACTTGACACCAGCTGACAGACTCCCTCAATGAC
This sequence comes from Calotriton arnoldi, assembly GCA_963921515.1. Taxonomy (NCBI): domain Eukaryota; kingdom Metazoa; phylum Chordata; class Amphibia; order Caudata; family Salamandridae; genus Calotriton; species Calotriton arnoldi. The sequence goes on from CAWUFW010013683.1 coordinate 438,882, forward strand.
AGTTTTAAATTGGTCCCTTTTTTTAGCTATCCAGTTTTAAAGTGGGGTAATTTTGTCTGTTTGTTAACTCAGGGGTGTCTCTACTGTAGTGGTTCTTACACCTGTGCTTGGCTGCATATGCATTGTTCTCGTCTCATCACAATTGACTATTTTTTCCTACTCTACTGCTTTTGATGCCTGTAGATAAGCAGAGAAACTATCAGTCTTACATCACTAATTATATTTCCTGCAGTTATTAACTATGAATATACCAAAATAAAGGAGCTGATCCTAAGCTGTCCTCCTTTTATAGATCCATATCACTTCGGTCTTTTGCTACTGGTCAACATTCAATGGCTATGCTATTCAGAAAACAACTTCTTCCTCGAGGCACAATCTGGTTTTAGACCAGCTCATTCTACTAGCTGCCATCTCTTACGATCTATACCGGACCATTGATAGAGGCACTCTTTATTTAATCTGTATGTGAGAAGAATAGCATCCCTTATTTGTTTGTACAGATTCACATTTAATGGCTAAGTAGATGATATACAATTAATGAGATGAAGAGACTGGCCAGATACGGATGACTTTTCAAAAATGTTTACATTGCAATGGCTGAGTGGATAAAGCAGCATGAACGTCAACTTGATTGTGACAAAACTGAGGTGCTAGCAGCGAGTATTATTTGCAACATTTGGGCCGATAGCTATTGTACTGAGAACACAGGGCAAACACCCATTGCACTGGAAACAGTGAGAAACATGGAAGTGATTTCTGACTCCAAGCTAACTCGAGCTCCCCAGACCATGAAACTTAAGGAGGCTATTTCCAGCCACAAAATCCTAAATAAAATCTTTCCTATTTTGCCATCTAACTGCTGGAAAACGGTATCTGAAACTACCATCATGTTCTGCCTAGATTATGGTAAAGAACTGGTGTTAAAAAACACTAGTCACTGCTGATGTGGGGCAATGTATAAGCTCTGTGTTAACCTCTTTACCTGGTACTGAGTAACTGGAGTCATGTGTTTGGTGTGTTAGCTGCTTTTTCCTATCCCCAACTGTTCCTTGAGTAATGTACTACGTTTATGGAATTGAGGTATATCTCTACAAATAAGCTCCATAATGAAACGACTACAACATTTTAATCAAGAATCTTTACTTAGCTAAAATGGAGCTTAATGTAAACAAGAAACCATTGATACATAGAAGATGCTCGAGGTGGCGTGGCTTACAAAATTGTATAGAACCTTGCCTGAATATTTAAGAAAACCAACCTACACTACAGTTTGAACTTACTTAGCTAATGACATAAAAGTTTAAATAATGCCTCCTTCGTAAGACAATTACAAGAATCATATTGAAAAACTACATCATCGCTCACTTACCTTTGAGTGCAGCTAAGTCGTTGAAGATTAAAGTTAGGAAAGGAATGAGTTTAAATTAATACCATATACTCCTACAATAAAAATCACTGCAGACAACAATTTAATAGCTTAAATAGTACAAACTCAATGCAATTAGTAGAGAGTAGATACAAAGTGATACCTAGAGATCCTTGAAGAAAGAAACAATTATTACCTAGATAACAAAACATGTTGATAAATAAATGTACTGACACGTACCAAGTGATATTAAAGCTTTGTGAATTTCCATCATCACGTTCCTGTAAAGGTCCTTCTGCCATTTATGTAAAGGTTTCCACTCCTCTTCGGAGAAATAGGCAGAAGCATCAGGGAAAATAGCATGCACCTAAAAGAGAATTAATTACATCAGTTACTCATCAAATCCGTTAAGGGAAATCAAAACATTTAAAATAAATGTTTGACTAGCATTTCACGTGCTAAATAAATCCAGAAGGATTAAAGTATGATTCACAGGCAGCCTGCTACAAGCATATGCACACTGGAAATGGAACGTTAGGCCACCACACAAATGATACGTCTTTTCTTCACAGAGACGAGTAATGATTTGGCCAGATAGGGAAAAGACATAAAATGCAAAGGCAGAATCACTGGACAACACATAGTTGAAACATCCTGTTATTGCATGGTCAAAAAGTGCAAGTTGAAGTGTTAGATGTGTAATTGTTAATGCTTGAAAAACAAGCATTTGCAATGCAATAGGTCTCGCATTTGTCAGAGTTAGAGCTATTGGCGTTGTAAATAACAATGTCTTTAATCTATGTTTTTTGGTTTGGAGTGTAGTGGATGTATGAACAGAGACACAGCTGCAGCACTGCCTAGAGGTCTTAGAATGAGGAATTACCGATGAGACCCGAGAAGCAGGTAGCAGCAATATGTAGAGGACTTCGAATGAGGAATTATCAACGGGATCAGAGAAGCAGCTAGCAGCCCTGTCTAGATGACTTAGAATGAGGAACTACTGACAGGACCAAAGATGCAGCTGTGGCACTGCCTAGAGGACTAAGAATGAGGAAGTACCACTGGGAACAGAGAAGCAGCTAGCAGCACTGTGTAGAGGACTTAGAATGAGGAATTATCAACGGGATCAGAGAAGCAGCTAGCAGCACTGTCTAGAGGACTTAGAATGAGTATTAACCATGGGGCCAGAGAAGAAGCTGCAGCACTGTCTAGAGGACTTAGAATAAGGAATTACCGACAGGACCAGAGAAGCAGCTAACAACACTGTCTAGAGGACTTAGAATGCAGCTACAAGCACAGTCTAGAGGACTATGAATGAGGATTTACCGACAGGACCAGAGACACAGCTGCAGCACTGCCCTTAGGACTTAAAATGTGGGAATTACCGACGGAACCAGAGAACAGTTGCAGCACTGTGCAGAGGACTTAGACTGAGGAATTCCCGACGGGAATAGAGAAGCAGCTGCAGCATTGTCTAGAGAACTTAGAAAGAGGAATTACCATTGGGAACAGACACAGCTAGCAGCACTGTCTAGAGAGCTTAGAATGAGGAATTACCACTGCAACCAGAGACACAGCTGGAGCACTGCCTAGAGGACTGACGGGACCAGACTAGCAGCTAGCAGCACTGTCTGAAAGACTTAGAATGAGGAATTACCACTGGGAGCAGAGTAGCAGCTAGCAGCACTGTCTAGAGGACTTAGAATGAGGACTTACCGACGGGACCAGAGAACCAGCTAGCAGTACTGTCTGAAACACTTAGAAGGAGGAATTACCAAAGGGACTAGAGAAGCAGCTAGCAGCACTGTCTAGAGGACCTTAAATGAGGAATTACTTCTGGGACTAAAGAAACAGTTGCAGCATTGTCTAGAGGACCAAGAATGAGGAATTACCACTGGGACCAGAGAAGCAGCTAGCAGCACTGTCTAGAGGATTAAGAATAAGGAATTACCACTGGGAACAGACGCAGCTAGTAGCACTGTCTAGAGGACCTAGAATGGAGAAATTACTGACAGGACCAAAGAAGCAGCTGCAGCACTGTCTAGAGGACGTAGAATGAGGAATTACAGATGAGTCCAGAGAAGCAGCTAGCAGTACTGTCTAGAGGAATTAGAATGAGGAATTACCGCTGGGAGCAGAGACGCAGCTGCAGCACTGCCTAGAGAACTTATAATGAGGAATTACCACAGGACCAGAGTAGCAGCTAGCAGCACTGCCTAGAGGACTTAGAATGAGGAATTACCGACAGGACCAGAGAAGCAGCTAGCAGCACTGTCTAGAGGACTTAGAATGAGGAATTACCACTGGGACCAGAGAAGCAGCTGCAGCTCTGCCTAGAGGACTAGGAATGAGGACTTACCAATGGGACCAGAGAAGCAGCTAGCAGCACTGTCTAGAGGACTAAGAATGAAAAATTACCACTGGGACCAGATAAGCAGCTGCAGCGCTGCCTAGAGGACTGAGAATGAGGAATTACCACTCGGACCAGAAAAGCAGCTAGCAGCACTGGCTGGAGGGCTAAGAATGAGGGACTACCACTGGGAACAGAGCCGCAGCTGCAGCAATGCCTAGAGGACTGAGAATGAGGAATTACCACTGGGACCAGAGAAGCAGCTAGCAGCACTGGCTGGAGGACTAAAAATGAGGAATTACCACTGGGAACAGAGACGCAGTTGCAGCACTGCCTAGAGGACTAAGAATGAGGAATTACCACAGGACCAGAGTAGCAGCTAGCAGCACTGCCTAGAGGACTTAGAATGAGGAATTACTGACAGGACCAGAGAAACAGCTAGCAGCACTGTCTAGAGGACTTAGAATGAGGAATTACCACTGGGACCAGAGAAGCAGCTGCAGCACTGCCTAGAGAACTTATAATGAGGAATTACCACAGGACCAGAGTAGCAGATTGCAGCACTGCCTAGAGGACTTTGAATGAGGAATTACCACTCGGACCAGAGAAGCAGCTAGCAGCACTGGCTGGAGGGCTAAGAATGAGGAACTACCACTGGGAAAAGAGCCGCAGCTGCAGCAATGCCTAGAGGACTAAGAATGAGGAATTACCACTAGGACCAGAGAAGCAGCTAGCAGCACTGGCTTGAGGACTAAGAATGAGGAATTACCACTGGGAACAGAGACGCAGCTGCAGCAATGCCTAGAGGACTAAGAATGAGGAATTATCACTGGGAACAGAGACGCAGCTGCAGCACTGCCTAGAGAACTTAGAATGTGGAATTACAGACAGGACCAGAGTAGCAGCTAGCAGCACTGCCTAGAGGACTTAGAATGAGGAATTACAGATGAGTTCAGAGAAGCAGCTAGCAGTACTGTCTAGAGGAATTAGAATGAGGAATTACCACTGGGAGCAGAGACACAGCTGCAGCACTGCCTATAGGACTTATAATGAGGAATTGCTGACGGGACCAGAGTAGCAGCTAGCAGCATTGCCTAGAACACTTAGAATGAGGAATTACCAACAGGACCAGAGTAGCAGCTAGCACCACTGCCTAGAGGACTAAGAATGAGGAATTACCATTGGGACCAGAGAAGCAGCTACCAGCACTGGCTGGAGGACTAAGAATGAAGAATTACCACTGGGAACAGATATGCAGCTGCCACATTTGTGACCAGATAAAGAACAAGATTTACAGCCCTGTTTACAGAAACGGAGCAACGGAGCACCGAGCGAGTGAAACATAATTAATTAATGCTAAAAACTAAAGATTGGGTGAAAGGGAGCTAGCGAGTAAAGTCAAATTTCTAATATAACTTTGTGTCTGCTGAACCGAACTTCAGTGACCCAGACTCTGTAGCTCATAAGTGAAAGCTGAGGTGCGAAGGGGAGAACACACGGAGATACAGTGGGTGGGAGGGGAAAGCAGTAACACTGGTCAGCTGCTACTGTTTGCAACATTTCCAGAACACAAGGCAGGCAAAACGAACTGAAATGGACAGAAGCGAAATGACTGCTGTGACAGAGCCAGTGGCTATGGGAGGGAAGAACAGACCAAAAGGAGGGACAAATGGGCATGATTTACCATTCATTCAAAAGCAAGGAATTTAGAAAGGCACCTGGAAAAACCAATGACTTGCGATGGGCCGGCTTGAAGACCATGTACTGAATACACCATGCCTCGCAGAGCAATGCATGCACGCTGCAAGTCTCAACCTAAAAAGATAACAAACTTCCCCAATTCTATTTTTATTCTTCTTTAACCCTGTTTTTTAGGGGAAATTAAGGGAGATAGCCCTTAAGCTTGCCACACTATTACTCATGAAAAATGTGCTTCTCACAAAACATGTATGTATGTGGCATTTGAATAGAACAAACCCAACAACAGGCAGGGGGGCGCTGTACAGGGTCAAGGATGAGCATAGAAAGTCATGAGTAATAGGAGAGATCGCGGGATTCCCAAAGCAGTAGTATACTGTTATTCCATTGTGACGCAGTGTTCTTAACGCAGTGTGTCTTCAATTCTTTATTAAATTTGAGCAGCATTTGGGCGGTCGTGATGGATGCTGGGAGCATGGCAACCATCCTAATTTTTTTTATTTAACTTTCATCTACCACACGCTTCAGTCTGATCCAATACCACAAACTGAAGATTAAACAGAACACCAACTGTGGTTTGTTACCTATTCGACCTGATGTTCTGCAGGCCAAGACGTTTTTTGAATGTTAAAACCAGGTACGATATGTCTTATACACCATGTGAAATGTTCTTGCAGGGCCATGCCCACTTTGTACCTTTTAAAACGACTAAAATTTGTTGTGAAAAAAACCCAGAACACCAATTAATGCAAGCTCTGCACACATTCTTGCATTTAAACCTTCTCCTAATCTCACACGAATTCGACCAACTTTTCAAAAACGAATTCTGGTTCAATTACACATCTGCGACCTCTTTTGATGTTCTGGCCCAGTCAGAATACTCAAACATCTGCAAAAACAGATCTGAGAAAAATGGAGGTGTCATTCCGGACATTTACAAAAACTCTTTCAAACTCCTCTCAAACTCAATACAGATAATACAATATAAAGCTTGTTGTTTTCATACCATGTATCGCCCTATTGGGCACAACCAGCATTCCCTGGACAATTTCAGAACTAATAACAGCGATCGCAACTGCCCAAATCAACAATATTTTTCTCAGTGACCTAAACATCTCATACATTCAGAAAAATCCACTCACTAGGAAATTAAAATGTATATGCACCCGTCAAGATCTAATCCAATCAATCTCCCAAACAACACAAAGAAGAGCAACACAGCGGACTTAATTTTATGTCCACCAAACGTTACCTTACTATGCAACTCACCTGATCTAGATTGGTTTTAGCGCTGTGCTTCCATTTAACAACAAAGTTTACTAAACAATAAAAACCTATAAAAGTCTGGAAAAGGTCAATAAGTGAAATTCCCGCCCAGCACCTTTCAGAGGACACTGCTGATTCCCCCATAAACTACTTACGCTGAATCAACAAAACTCATCATAAACACCTTGCACCACTGAACTTAAAGCCATTAAAAAGGAACTCCAACCACCATGCTACTAGAATGAAATCAATATCAGCAAAAGAAACCAGGGATTAAAGAGCTATACAATTGCTACACACTAGGTTATGGTGGTGCTGATGTAGGCACTAATGACCGATAGCAGATTCTAACAGTTACCTAACTCTATGTTTTATCAACCTCAGAAGGATGAAAGGCTGACTGGATCCGGTGACATTCAGACTAAGTGGGTGAAAGACAGATCCCTGGAATAGATGCATTAGTCCACTGAACCACCTAATCCGGAATGTGATTATGTGAAACAAGGGACATTTTTACAATTTGTGAATAAGCATAGTGAATTTGATTTTCGTGAATCTGACCTACTTTCTGTTGTAAAGGGTGAGAAGCCTTCAAGCTGTAAGTTCTGCGGTGACACTAAACATCGTGGAATATGTGAAGCGCTGTATGCCACCAAAATGTTTAAACTCAAAATGATATTACTGGTAAGGACGTGCACACATCACCATCACTAAGGGCCTCTCCAGGGACTGAAAATATTTCATTTTGGTTTAGGACATTCTGGGCTGAGTCACAAAGGCTTCTGGGCACATAAGGTGAACTTAGGTCATTGAAAAACATTTACATGGGCAAATTCCCAATCTTGAATGACAGAATAGGAATGGAAACATTTTACCGCCCAAAAGACATTTGGAAATGTGGAAATTCCTCCCCTGTGGTGGCGTTCCCTTCATTGATAATGGGTGGTCCTAAGTACATGGGTGGTGGACAGCCTCAAACCTGTACATTTGTCGATATTCGCACTCACAAGTAATTTCACGCCCTGGAAATACTCACAGATTTACTCCGTTTAAGGGTTGGAGTAAGTATGTTTCTAGTGTGGAGATGGAAGGGAACATCTCATATCTGGGGGTGCAGGGAAAGGAGCTCCTCCACGGGGGAAAAGAATTTTGTCCACAGAGAAGCAAAAAAAAGTGACATGATAAATGAAAATGCCTACCACATGGAAAGTCTGCATGCGCAAATGTTACACATCTGGGTACTCCTAGAAAGGGCATTTATTTCCAGAAAATCTCCTGGGATTCTTTGCGAAATCACCAAATGTAGGAGTTTTGTCCAGATGTAATACGGTCTGACTCTTGTGAATGGGGCTGTATAATTTTAACAAGCATTGGCATAGCCAATAGGTCTCGCCTTTGGGACCTTATAAGTATTTAGTTATGCAGCACAATATCTTTACTGCAACAACATTAACTGTTGCATGGCTAAACACTTATAAGGTCCCAAAGGCGAGACCTATTGGCTATGCCAATGCTTGTTTATGAATGAGAGGTGGAAGCTGTGAATGGAGCTGGCGGATTCACGCGGTGATTGGCTGCGACGCAGCCCGCCCAGGCGAGCCCTACGCTCCCATTGGCTCAGGCGTCCTGCACAGGGGTTTCCATTCACAAAGTCTATTCAGACAAAGGGCGGGGGCAGAGGGGGGAAAGAGAAACAAACAGACCAATCCCGGCAGGCTCAGCTCTCCCGGGCCAAGTGGTGGCTGAAGGAGCGAGAAAAACAAGTCCGGCCGCCGAGAGCTCTTCCAGCCTGCAGAGGGATCCAGGTGAGGTGGGGGCCAGAGCGGGAGCTTCGTGTGCGCTACAGACGTTGGGGAGCAAGAGGGTACCTTGCATGGTTAATGTTGCTTCTACGTGGCCAGCCCCGTCCGACCCGCGTCTGGTCCCCCCCTTAGCTGCACTGGAAGTTGGTGCAACTGTGCTGGGCTCACACAGGCCCCGGGCAGCGCAGGCTGCAGCAGTGGGGAGAGAGTTCGGGGCGCGCGTGTGGCTCAGAAATCGGGAAAGGAGCACAGTGCATTGCAAATTAAGCACAGCTGCGACGTTCCCAGGAGATGGTGCATTTGAAATTAGAGGCGTGGAGGGGTGCGAGAAACCTCGGAGGTCATGCAAGATGGGGTATCTAAGAATCGGGGGTACTTTAGCATGAGTGGAGCATGTAATTCGTAATGTAAAGAAAGTAGTCGAGAAGCTTGATAAGTAGCTGAGAATACACTTTGGGTGGTGGCGCTTATGAACTTTAGAAGGGCGCTTTACGAAGGAAATGGAAGCGAGTGATCCAAGTGTTGTGCACGTTGGGGCAAGTGAACATCAGAGGGGGCCCAATGCAGTTTTCGAGGACGTAATGGGGCTACACTCGGGCTCGGTGCAATTCTATGAAATAAGGGCACTCAGCAGTCAAAATCTGAGGTAGAGTCGCGTTTGGTGTACGCCAAGAGCCTGAAGAACGCGCACAAAATGTGCCCCAACCCACCAAACAAGCATACGCGCGGGGAGGAGGGGGGGCGACGCAAGTGGTGCGCGCGCCTCGCGCTGAAAGTTAAATAAAAAAAAATTCAAAAATGAAGCTGACGTCGCGCGCGCTTGTGCGCTTGCGAGCAGCAGGCGTGACCACACGCTCGTGCACCATGGCCTTTTGCTCGCGCGTAACCGCCCGAAAAAGGCCACGACGCACGAGCGTGTGGTCAGCTTCTGAAACCCCCTTACTTAAAGTCTCGCCAGAGCAGCGCTTGCGCGCTACTCGAGGCTCGACCTAAAAACTGGCAACGGGTCCTTTTGCAAGGGCCTCCCATCTCCCAGTATCCCCCTCCTCCTTCCCCTCTGGTGCGGTTCAAAGCAATTAAATACAGATGTAGCTGTGAGAGAGGATCCTATTCGAGGCCTCCTAAAGTAAAAAATGGGCTTAGTTTATTTCTTATATTAGCAAGTTTCTATTGTGACAGCATGTGTCAACAGCGCCAAGAAACCCCTCTGGTCAAGGAGTACTTTACAAACACGCTTATTATATCTTATGCCACGTTGCGGACTTTCCTGTTATCAGTAAAGTTTATTAGTGAAATTGAGAATGTGTTTAATTATATTGTGTAATAATATTAATTACCTGTTATTTATACAGCATTTTCATCTAAAGTGCGTTACATGGAAAGATTTTTACACGATTACTGTCACCAGCGGCGGCTCGCACAGGTAAATGCTGTGGGGCGGTGAGTTGGTGCAGGGGCTTGGCGGGGTGGGGGGGGGTGTAGTGAAATCCGACATACGACGGGAATATGAAAACTAACTAAATAAATAAATAAAACCACTTTCCTTGCGCTCGCCGCATCGCAGACTTCTACGATGCGGCGAGCGCAAGGTAAGTGGTTTTATTTATTTATAAAGTTTTCACATTCCCGTCGTATGTTGGATTCCACTACCCCCCCACACCCACCCCCGACCCACCTCACCGCCCTACAGCATTCACCTGTGCGGACCACTGCTGACTGTCACCCATTCAAAACTAGTTTATCATAAAAATGTGTACTTAAACAGACGTTAGTTTCCTGAAGAAAAGAAAAAAAAACACAAGTAGGTGTTTGAAGTTGGCAGGGAGACCGAGGAGGGCATGAAAAATTATAACAACTTGTTTTCTTAATAGTTAATACAGAACTGCATCACACTGGAGGAAAATCTAGATCAAATGCTTCATTTTTTCAAATTTTCAAATTGTGCATGTTGATTTGATAGATTCAAAAATAAATAATTAAAAATGTATCCTAAACTATGTAGCCTATTTTCGTGTCATCCAAATCAATAATTCTTTGATTATTAATATAATTGTTACCATAATTTGATCCACAATTTAACATTCTCACATTTTCATGGAATCCTTAAGGAAACTTCTCACGAAAGAAAGGACTCTGATGACGCTCAGACCAAATGTTTTCTAGACACCAGACAATTTATCAGGGCAATCTTCAATACATCTATAGAAGGTGTTTTCTGTACAGCGCCTAGTACCGCAGTTTTTGCCATTCGTATGTGCTGTAAATTACAGGTGCTAATAATACCCCATTTAATGATACCCAGGTTACTAACTTAGAAGTATGAAAGTTTGAGTTGACCTTGCCAGGATGCAAAGTAATAACATGCAGAGTACAGCAGATGACAAAAGTAAACTCTTAATTTGCTGAGCTATCTTGCTGCTTAACTCGCTGAGCCACCTTGCAGCTTAACACGCTGTCTGGGTTGCAGTTTCCCCCAGGTTTATAACATCGGTGATCATTGACAACGGTGGGCACTTCGTAGCCCAAAGGGACACAATCAAAAGGAAGGGAACAGCCCTAGCTGCCTCAATGAGAAATCTTAACTCCAAACTGAACGGCCCCTCACTTGCCCCATTGGTTGAAGTAATACAGGCACAACTCCTACCTACAATAACTTACGAGAGCGAGGCACAGAGGGGAAGGGACTCTAAGCTCCTGGATGGTGTGGTCGCAAAAGTGTATAGAATAATTTTTGGTCTACCAACAAGAGTCTCTCCAGCACAGATTAGGCTCGAGTTTGGTGTTCAGAAACAGACCCTTGCAAGAAAAGGCGCGACAGTCATCTTTTGGGACAAAGTAAGAAAATCAAAACCAGGAACTCTAAATTGGCATTTGTGGTCAGAACTACAACAGAAAAAATCATCACCAGCGGCAAAATACTTAATAGCTAGTCTGACCACTCTAGGTCTCATCGAGCTTTAGGAAACTTCTACAAGTCATTGCCTTCTCAAAAAAATAACAAAGAAAACAGTAAAGAGTCAATCCTGGATCGAAGACATGGCAGCCCTATCCAGAAGGTCGCACGGCTGGATGATCTTAAGCTCCTATTCCTCCCTCGCTGCTCAGAAATATCTAGCCCTGGGGTTTGCCAAATCCACTAAAATCAAATTCTTAAAATACTGATTTGGCCTGCTACCATGTACAAAGCACTTTCCGCACTGGCTGAAAAACCAATCTGATTCCATCTGTCGCCTGTGTGGTGCAGCGCAAGAAGACATGCTGCACCTTCTCTGTATGTGCAAAGAACTAATACAGGAAAGGAAACAGCTTTTAAAACCACTTTTTAATCAGAGAGGTATCCGCACACGGAGGCAAGCTGTGCTGGCCTGCTTTGCACCTGAGGACACGCAGCTGAACTTCCGCCTTGTAAAATTTTTGAGACAAGTGGAGAAGAAAATGCCACATTATCGAGATGCTGATCTCCGGCTAGAACATCAATATAGCTAAAAAGTAAAAGTCGGACGCTGCTAAATAAATGCTTATTTTACCAATGTATTGCAAAGATCAATCAGCCTGCACTGATTTTAACTGATTTTTAGTAAACTGTTTTATATTATTTTTAAAATTGCTGAAATGTTATGAGATATTTTGTAGCAATGGTTTTAAGTAACTGTGCTAAATAAAATACTTGATACATCGGTGACTCATGCACGAAACTTGTTATACTGTCAAGGGCTCAATCGCTACCTTCCACAAGTAGCCTAGAGCGCCTAAAGCAGATACGTTTGTGCGCTTTACAAAAAGTGTGCTTTCTTAGTCAGGTAGAAAACATCGACTTTTTGAAAAAATAAACAGCGTTTAACGAGACATTGTTACTTTGGCGTCATAGAAGTACATTTCCCCAAGACAGATGAAAACGTGAAGAGAAACAAGAATATTCATAAATTAATCTTACAGCTTTATAAAAAAATGATCCCATTTCAACACGAAACAAAAATCTGCATATGAAAGGTCTTATGTATTTAAAGGGTGGGTCATTTCTGGGGCACGCCCTGCAGACACATTCGCCTCTTTGTGTTTAAAAATAGGCATTATTAATATGAACGATCGGGGAATGATGAAGAGCTGAGTAGGCCCTGTCCAGAATGATAGCCGTGACATGTGTCTTACACACACAATGCCTGGACATGTCGTGTGTAGTTGTACTTATATCTAAAGGGTGCAGTCACTTCCTGTGACAATTTGATCGGTGCTCGTTCCCCACGCCCCTCCTGCCACGCCCCCTTCTCCCGGAGGAGTCCAATCTTGGATGCAGACATTGTATGGAGAACAAAAGTGACTGCACCCTTTAGATACAAGTACAACTACACACGACATGTCCAGGCATTCACAGGAACATTCCGGTCTCCCTACTGTTGCGAGATGTAGGACTGGGTAGAGCGCTGTCATTTTCTCTGCATTTCATGGCTCTTTTAATATATAAAATATAAACTAGCTGATGGGGAGCTGACAACATTGTGGGAGCTTGTCAGTTGGGGGTTCCCAATGATGTCACACACAAAGACAGCGTTGGCCAAGGTGTCCAACAAACTTCAATTAATTCCCAATTTACACAAATATCCACCCGGTGGTGTAACGTAAAATGATGCCCCTCCCTGCAGAATGTGATGAGGGGCCCCTACACCTCGCAAATCTCCTAGATCTTCACTACCTGGAGCTGACTGGGGACCCTCAGAACGGGCATAACAGAACATAACCTCAGGGCTTTAAGTGGGGGGGTCTGTGGGGTCTGAGCACCCCCAGTTTTTTTGGGGGGCCTCGAAAGAGGTCTCTAGGGGCTCTATTTTCGGGCCTCAAAGGTCAAGGTAGGGTGACCAGACGTCCCGGTTTTTGTTGGTGTTTCGGGTGAGCATGCGCGCGCACTGCTTAAGGCGTGACGTCATTGTAGCAGGAAGGAAATCCTTTGAAGAGAGATACTTTCTCTCGGGATTTCCCTTCTCTTTGAACACGCAGCGCCACCTACGTCATCGTGCCAGCCATCGGCACAACAACAGCTGTTTAGAACCGGCACGACCCTGCTTTACGGCCTGCAGCAAGATTTCTCCAGCAACCAGTGTGACCCTGCTCTGCCTTAAAGCAAGCGAGGACGAGGGTCTACAACAGAATCCAGCAGCAGTGAAAAGGAAACTTACCTTCGTGACGCCTCCCCAGCCCTACCAGCACCGTCGGGACCCTGCCTCCGCACCAGAGCTGCCTCAGCCAGGATCCTTCTGAAGCCACACAAGACTTGCCCTCCCAGCCTGCAAGCCCGCAACGTGAGTATTTTAATGGCCGTTTCATGATTTTCTTAAGCACACAATGCTAGTTATCTTGATTTAGACCACGCCCCTACTCGGATAGGCCACACCCCTTTAAGAAATGTGCCACGCCCCTTTTAGAGCACCCCCAGTTTTTTTTCCCCACTTAAAGCCCTGCATAACCTGTATTTGTAAAGCGCACCCTCACCCAAGGGTTTCTTGGCGCTGAATAACATGTTGAAGGGGCAAGGGCCTCTGCACTGGAGGGACTGTAGAGGCATGCGTTACACCCGTGTGCACCGAGAGGAAGCGTAGGATTAACAGCTGTTACTGTCCAGAGCAAATGGCAAAAAGGATAGAAGAAGCGCTTGCTTCAAGACCATCGCCCACAGATCACCCGTAGATTCTGTTAATTGTTGGAAACTGCCACCAGATTTTATGTTTCATCCTCAGTTTTCAGGCATCCGGAGGGAATGAAGAATGACCTGGCCACGGAGGCGCGGCTGCACACGCAGCTGTATGTGTGCTCTGATGCCGCTGGGACGGACCGACACCGAGAGTGCAGCTGGACTCTGCAGTGTCCCTACACAGCTACCCAGCCTGCGTCATTCAGTCACCACACTGGTAGCTCATGTCTAGCTCGCTAGCCCCTAGGTGTGCTCATGCAAGAACCTGCCCTCCTCGTGGTACGAACACACAACTTTGGGCTTGGCTGCACAGTGATTGGCCATTGGCTCCTTAAAGTGTGCTTCCATTACTTTCTTGCACGGGGAAGAGGCGACAGGCTGGTTATCGCATGCCAGGCCTGAAGGAGAGACACCGGCCCCCTGGCAGGAGAAAGCCATCAGGAGTTCTCGCTCTCGAAAACAACACCAGTCTCGTTTCCTGAAAGATTTCCAGCCCGGTTGTGTGGAAGGAAGACTTGGGCGAAAGTGCCTGGAATAAAAAACCCCGGTCGGCTGGCACACCAGGCTCGCAGCTGCTGGCTGAGACCAGCCACACAGTCAGCAGCTGTCCCGAGCTGGTGACAGGAAAAAAGATAAGAGCAAGATTTACAAGCCTCTTTACAGAACCGTAGCAACTGACCAAGTGAAAACAGGACCATTGTGCCAAATGCTTTCAGCAAAAATTGCTAAAAGCCTAAAAAATATAACCACGAAGAGGGAGGCATGGCGAAAGAAGTACCCCCAATACAACTGTGGAATTAGGAGGAGGTGGGAGGGAGAAAAACTATATTTAAATGTAATCAGCTATGGTGCCGAAACTACACACAGGCAAACAGAAACAGAGCAGGAAACAAAGAAATAAAGTAGTCCCCCAGAGAACAGACAAAGAACTGTAGTGTGATGAGACAGTACTTAGTCCCCGCTGCATGGGAGGAACCGAAGAGAGAAAGGAGGGACAAAGGCAGGACTGACCACTGGCAAGCAAGGATTTTTGAAGGACACTGAAACAAACAAATCAAAAGCTGGGGGATGGCTTTAACCCGACATAAGAAATTACAATAGGTCTCAAATGCTCGACCTAAAAAGATCAGCAATTCTATTTCTAAAACAAAATCACTGTTGTCTAACTGTAGAGGCAGACCTAGTGTTACTTGGGACACTAGAGAAAGAGGCGGAAGCTGTGTACAGAACACCACTACTGGTGTACTGCATCAACCACAGTAGGGTAGCTGTAATGGAAAGGCAAGAACATTAGTACTTAAATGTGTTGGTGGAAGGGTGTGGTAGTTTGGCGCAGGCCAAGATGGCAGCGTAACCTTCTCGCTCCGTCCGGGCCCCCGTTCCAGCCCGCGATAACAGT
This sequence comes from Calotriton arnoldi, assembly GCA_963921515.1. NCBI lineage: Eukaryota > Metazoa > Chordata > Amphibia > Caudata > Salamandridae > Calotriton > Calotriton arnoldi. The sequence goes on from CAWUFW010013683.1 coordinate 454,446, forward strand.
CCTTCTATCCTGTGGCCGGACAGCGGAGTAGGCGTGCACTGAGCGCCCGAAGGCATGCTGAGGCGGCAGAGGTGTCTCCGGCCCCGGACGGAGCCACGATCTGTGTGCGGTGGTGAGGGGCCTGCCTGGCGGCCAGCATGGAGCTCCGGACGGCGAGAGGGCGGAGTCGCTTTCGGAGCGCTGCCGGCTCCTGGCGTGTGAGGCCCGGGATCCTGGCCACACGAGGCTTGTTGGCCTAGGGCCCTGAACTGCTTGGACATTGTGTGCTGGTGAGAGGAGGCTTGGGCCGCCGGGGTGGAGCTCCCCAGGACTAGTCTTTGATCTGGGTGAGCCCGCCGGTGGTCTCTGTATTGCGCTGGTGCACATGGGCTGAGGAACTGTGGGGCGGAGCCCACCCTCTGTGCCGAATGGATGATGTGGTCGCCTCTGCGAGCCCCCGGGCCATATCCACTGAGGGCGCTGGACTCGAGAGCTGGAACGTGAGGCGAGGCTGGGACTGGCGCTCTATGGGCCTACCATGAGGGGCCTACAATCGTCTTTATGCCCTGGGGGCATCTTCAGGGGCCACGCGGGGCTGGGACTGCTGGCGATCCAGACCTAACAGAGCGACGTCCTCGTTGTGTGCCCAGCGGCGCCCGCAGAATTACGTCGCACCGCATACAGAGGTGAGGAGGAGCTGAGGGGTGACCCGGGGGATCTTTCTTGGCTGCATGAAGGCTCCTGCAGGACTCCTCGCACGGCGGTGAAGCGGTGCGGCTGGGTGGATCGGCTGGGCTGCTGAAGCTGCCGGGCGGCCCAGTCCAGCGCGTGGTCGGCATATATGGAGTGGGGAGCGGCGTCTCCCAGTGCATGTCCCCTTGCTCAGTTTCAGTATTGATCGTGTTGGAGGGGCCCTTGTATGCTGCATGCACGGGGTGTGACACACACCGGACCGGGTGACAAGTGGAGAGCCTGTGCATGAAGTGTTCACCCACGGCCCTCGGCATCTGGCAATCAGTCCCAGGGGTGGCCAGCAGCTGGCTTGTGGAGGGGTGAGGAGGCCTTGTGCCCCCTCACAACGAGACTTTGGTCATGACGAAACCGAAGGGGGCTCCAGCTGCCGTGCAGACAAATTAACTTGACAAGTAACTGGCGTCTGAGGAAGGGGCGACTGGGGAGAAAGCGGCCGGAGAGGAGCCGTCCCTGGGTTCTATCATGTCGGCAATCCAAGCTTTGGGAACGACCTTGGAGACCAAAATCGATAAAGTCACTATTGAAATGAACTTGATGAGGACGGATATGAGGAAAACCGCGGAGAGGGTCACGGCGACCGAGGAGAATGTGGGGGAACTCCAGTCTGCGACGCGCAAGCTAGAGGAGCGCGTGCAGAAACTTACGCATCAACACAAACTGATGGCCCAGCGGCTGGACGATCAAGAAGGGCGAGCTCGTCGCAACAATATTAGGGTGGTGGGGGTGCCTGAAGGGGCGGAAGGCCCCAGCATGGATCTTTTTATTGAGGACGTTATTTTGAACCACCTTAAGTCTAAGAGACTGTCTACCCTCTTTACCGTGGAGAGAGCGCACAGGACACCGATCCCTAAGCAGAAGCCGGGGGCTCCTCCTCGGACAATCATTGTGCGTGTTCTCAACTTTAGAGATCGGGATGCCATCTTGCAGGCAGCTAGGATGAGTGGAGACCTCCCTTTCGAGAATTCGACAGTGCGGTTCTTCCCGGATTTCACGTTGAGAGTACAGCAGGAGAGGCGCACGTTCGACGGGGTGAAACGAGCCCTGCGAGAGAAGGGGGTGAAGTACATGATGTTCTTCCCGGCCAAGCTCAAGGTCCTGGATAATGATAAGACCCTGTTCTTCACATCGCCTGCGGAGGTTCAACAATGGCTGGATGGGGGCTCCCATCGGTCGCACCAACGTCGCACTGAGGGTGACTGGTGCGGAATTCGCTTTCGTGCTCTTGAGTCTCCGTCTCAACGCAGAGAAGGAGGAAGGTCGGCGTCCAGATCCAGAAGTTCCCGGTCTGGAAGCCCTGAGAGTGAAGCACGTTCTCCCGGGAAGTGAGGGGCAGGACTCATGGTGGCGAACTGCTGTTTAAACTTGGTGGAGTTTGAGGTACTGTCCTGATGGTCTGATATCTTTGCTCCTGTTCCAGCGCAGTAGACATTTGGGGGCACGTCCTGGGGGGACAGTGTTTTGTATGTCTGGCTTTATAAAGGGTGGAGGGGCGGATTTGGGGGCACTGGAAGGGGCGTTACTGTGTGGTGGCGCCAGACAGCCCTATCTTAGTTTCTTGTTTACTGGGGCGACAGACGCTCTGCTATTTGGGATGTGGGTAGTTTTACACCTACGAGGCAGGGTTGCAGGGTGGGGGGTTGTTATAATGGGTTTGTACGTTCTTAGCACGTTTATTTGTTGGGTTTTTGCTTCAGAAATTATGCGTCACTGCTGGTGTCAGATGACATCCTTAGATGAGCTTGGTCCTGCCGCGTGTAAGGGGGGGTCCCTATTGGGTGGGGGGGGAGGAGGGTTGGCGTAGGCTCAACGCATGGCCACACAACCTAACAAAAAGCTGACATTCCTCTCCTGGAATGTGAACAGCCTGGGGGACAAAATCAAGCGCACTATGGTCCTACACTATTTGCATCGACACTCCCCAGACATTGTCCTACTCCAGGAGGCGCACCTCAAGGGGAACAAATACCTGGCCCTTAATAGATTTGGTTACACACTACGGGTCCATGCTGGTTTCACGTCCGGATCCAGGGGCACGGCCATACTCGTTAAAAATGCAATTCCTCTGGTGATACAGCCACATGGTGTGACCACTTGGGTCGCCACGCGGCCCTGTCAGGAATTTGGGAGGGGCAGGTGGTAAACATATGTTCAGTATACATTCCCCCACGATTGCACGACATAACATTTCCGGATCTCAGTCAGCTTCTCCTGGATTTCCCGCCTGGTCTGTTGCTACTGGGAGGCGACATGAACAACACCCTTGCGCTGGACATAGATAGGGAGACTCTCCCTCTGGAACCAAGGGCCTAGACCATTGTTTTCATTTGCGAGGGCTCTGGGTCTATTGGACCTTTGTAGATGTCACAATCGAAGGTCTAGACAGTATACTCGTATCTCAGCCGCGCATGGCAGTGGGGCTAGAACTGACTACGTCTTCACACACACTGCCTCGGCGGGCCTCTTTCAGGGCGGGTGTCATAAGGCGCGCGGTATATCCGATCACTCACCGGTGGAGGTGCAGCTTCACGGCCCAGTTCGCGATTGGTCCCTCCCTCCAAGGGTAGACCCCTTTCTGTTTCGGGACCAGGAATTTCGGGATAGCTTTGAGGACCGTACGGACCTTTACTTTGCTGAGAATGTCGGCTCTGTTGGCTCCGCTGGGACCCTATGGGAAGCGTTTAAGGTGGTAGCGAGGGACTTTGTGCAGGCGGCATGCGGTGCCAAACGTAAGGAAACTCGACTTTGGTGTGAGGAGCTCGAGCAGGAGATACTTGCTCTGGAATGCGCAGAGGCAGCGGAGGAGGCCGAATGGCGTAGGCACCTCCTTAAACTTTAAGAACGATCCCTTCGAGATCTTGCCGACAATGCGGCTCGGGCTCACGCGCTTGCCACACAACAGAGAGTATACGATTTGGGAGACAAAGCCAATAAGCTGATCGCGTGGCTGGAACGGAGGGACAGGAGTCGCACTTGGGTGTCTGAAATTCGGTCCGCTGAGGGGGTACAGGGTGGTACAGGGGCGGCACAGGGGCGGCTCTGACGGAAATTTTCGCCAAATATTATGAAGCCGTTTATCAATCTCAATCTACGAGGGGGGAGCCGGAATGTACTGCTTTTCTGCGCGACATCTCTCTTCCGACTCTTGAATCGGAGGACAGGGAGTTGCTCGAGTCTGATTTTCATGAGGAGGAGGTGGAGAATGCCATGCGGGACTTGCAGTCTGGGAAAGCGGCGTGCCCGTATGGGCTCCCCGCTGAGCTGTTTAAATGTGTGGCGAGCAAGCTGGCTCCCTACATGGTTGACATGTTTAAGTAAGCGTTTGAAATGGGGCAACTCCCACAAGACATGCGAATGGCAACTATTGTTATACTCCTTAAAAAAGGGAAGCCGCATGACCTCTGCAGCTCCTACAGGCCCATCTCCCTCCTTAATTTTGAGGCTAAGGTTCTAGCCAAAATTATCGCGAATTGGCTTGACCCGGTTCTGCAGTCTCTGATTCACCCGGATCAACCGGGCTTTATGCCCCATAGGAGCACGAGGCTCAACTTACGACGTTTATATGGGGTCATGTCTATGACCCGAAGTCAGCCCGACGTTCCTGCCGCTCTCCTTTCGTTAGACGCAAGGATGGCATTCAACAGCATCGAGTGGCCGTATCTCTTCGCTGTCCTGGAAAAGGTGGGCATTGGCCCGCAGCTGCAAAGGTGGATCCGGTTGTCATACACTGGCCCGATGGCCCGTGTTAGGGTCAACGGGGTCATTTCACGATCATTTGCACTGCATAGGGGGACGCGTCAGGGGTGTCCTCTGTCCCCGATGCTATTTGCATTGGCCCTGGAGCCCTTGGCAGCGTGGATCAGGAGGGACCCGGTGGTGAGGGGGATTAATCTGGCGGGGGGCTGGGAAAAGCGCATCTCGTTGTATGCGGACGATATCCTTCTTTACGCGCATCGGCCTCGTCAAACGTTTCATCGACTCATTCATATAATAAGGTCTTTTGGCTCCTATTCTGGATACCGCATTAATTGGGACAAGTCCCTGATTTTTTCGCTAGTTGGGGACCGCCGGTCTTAACGTCAGCGTGCTCGGAGATGGTGTTGCAGGACAAATTTAAGTACTTGGGCATATGGATAACCAAGTCTGAGGCGGAGTTTACACAATTGAATTTGCAGGTTCAACTCTCTAGGTTGCGGGAGGATGCGATGCATTGGTGGGGGCTCCCCATCTCTCTAATGGGGCGGGCAGTCCTCTTTAAGCTGATGGCCCTTCCGCGCTTACTGTACACTCTCCAAAACACGCCGTATCGCATTCAGAACTCCTTCTTTCGGACAATTGACTCCGAACTACGCCAGTTGCTGTGGGGGGGGCAGCCCCAGGATTGCACTCAAAAAACTGCATAAAGGGATGTATGAGGGGGGGCTGGCAGTCCCGGACCTTAAGAAATATTATTGGGCTGCCCATCTCATAAACGTGAATGGATGGGTCTTCTCCCCACTGGACAAGCCGGCCTACAGGGTGGATAGATTGGTCTTGGGTGAGCGCAGCTACTTGAGGGAGTTGTACCACAGGGGTAGGGGTTCCATACATCTGCCATCACACACTAGAACGGTCATAGATGTCTGGCATGCGGCCACTAAAATGACAAGGTGGGAGCGGAAGCTCACGGAACAGAACCCACTCTGGGAGGGAGACTCCCTGAGGGAGGTACACAGACTGCAGGACTTTCGGAAATGGAGCCTTACAGGTATCGACTTGCTTGGGAACGTCTGGAAAGGTGGCAAAATGGTGACATTCGATAGTTTGAGGGAGGGCTTTCAAATGGGGGTAGGTGAATTTCTCCGCTATAGACAGTTACGGTTGGCACTCCATTCCCAATTGGCGGAAGGGAGCGTGCTCCCCGAGTATTCACCCTTAGAGGATAGGCTCCTCTTGGATCCTATGATTCAGAAGGCGGTGTCACTTACGTACAAGAAATTGGTAAACAATACTCCGGACTGCCTGGGTCCCCTGCGGGAGGCCTGGGAATCGGACGTGGGCCTGTTGGAGGATGATGACTGGTCGAAGGCACTGCAGTGTCCCCGGGAAATAGGTATTAGGGCGCGCTTTCGACTGATCCAGCTCCGCATCCTCCATAGGTCCTACGCCTCGAGAATGGTGCAGGCCCGGATTAAGGGAGACGGCTCTGATTTATGTGCCAGGGGATGTGGTGAGAGGGGATAGTTTTATCCATATTTTGTGGTCGTGCCC